>WWET01000006.1:1229148-1254489 GCA_011038615.1 Limnodynastes dumerilii | reverse complement strand
TCTTCTATTTATTGATGATGATATATATATCCAGTAAAATTGTGTATATTTTGCACTTTTTGTATTAATATACATCAATAAATGTCTTGCGTGAAGTTGTTCATAGTGTAAATACTCTCTATATTTCCTGTAAAAGTAAATTTTTATTATGAGAGATTTTGTGTGTGCATTTTTTTGTTGTGTGCTGACTTGGGTTGTTTGTGACCACCTACTGGTTTATTGATTATATATATATATATATATCTATATATATATATATATTCCATAGATATGAAAAAACTTGCAGTTTAATATGTCTGATTAAAGTTTCCTACATTAAGAAAAAAAATTATTCTGTGCATGGGGAGGTCTATAAGTAGATCCACCATTTCCTAAATAAGGGCAATCTCATGCCATAATAGTGCTAAATCCGTAGTTAACCAAAGAATTTGATGATATATCATGTCTATATTGCTTAAGGAACGCTTAATACATATATATATAGGTCCCAGGTTTTTAATATTTATTAATGTAAAAGTGTATTTATTTTCTAAAAGTTTTCTGTAAAAGTAGGATTAAGGGTCCCTGGTTTTATGGATGAAGAGGGAGAGCAGGCTCCATCCATTAGGCCCCTCTTGGGTTTTCGCTAAAGTGTAGGCTGAGTGTAGGAGGTTAAACCTGTGAGACATGGATAAAAGCCTATGAAGCTGTGTAGGGAGCAGGTCAGAAGTCTACTTATAATCTATAGTGCTAAATACTTAAATATATTGGGCTGGATCCAGACCTTGTTAACCATGTTGATTTCAGGGAGAGTCAAGTTAATTGTATTCTTTGCATACAGGGATAGATCTCTGAATTGCAAACAGATACTGACCAGCTTTACTATCACACTGTTATTTAGACTTGGGATAGGAAACATCACCTCTCAACTCTAATACTGTTTGCAGCAGATGAAATATGACTCCCCTGAAATCAACATGGTTTTGTCCAGGTGTAACTAAGTTCATGCACTTAACAAGCTCTGGATCCAGCCCATTATCTATAAGTCATAGTTGTCAACTCTCCCTGAATATCAGGGAGACTCCCTGAAATGTGGGTAATCTCCCTGACTCCCTGAAGTGTTTGATAATCTCCCTGATGTTGATTCAGTTCCAGAAGTCACTGCTGTATTATGACAAAATGTAGATATTGTGTCCTATTTCCCTGCATTGAGGCCTATGGAGGCAGCCATTTTTATGGAGACCAAGATGTAATCAAAGACTGGCAATTATCTTTTAATAAATATGTATTTATTCACTGATAATTTAAAACTGAATAAATACTTTTGCTGCCATTTTTATTGAGAAATACCTTTCCTGGCAGTTCTAGACACTCCAGGTGGAGCTATTCACAGGACACACCCCTTTAGTGCAAGACACACCCCTTTGGTAGTACAGGACACACCCCTTTGGTGCAGCGCTTTGATATTGTTATCACAAACTCACTGATATTCATTTGCAAAAGTTGGCAACCATGCTATAAGTACTGTACTGCTGCTACTGTCAGTAAGTTGTATGCTTTTCTGTAAGTAGGGCATAAGATCCTTTCACTTTTTATATTTGGATTTATGGTTTGTTTTTCTTTAATCTCTTTACAAACTACAAAATTGTAAATAATCATAAATATCCACTATATTGTCACATACTTTATCCAAATGAGAGTAGACTTTTAGGGGTGCGTTAATAGTGTGGGTATTTGTAGTCTGTTGGGAGAAGCTGAGGGACTCAAGAACTTACATTTTGCTAAGAGCATTGCCCCTTTTTTTTGACAGTAATCAATAATTACTTTAATGATAAAATGGTACAAAGGGTAAATATACAATGTCATTCCCTGATTTGTGGACAGGTGCATGTCCACTTTTACTTTTTTGTGGTACCATAGAAGGACAACTAATGTCTGCTGGCTTTGTCTGAAATGTTGACAGCCAAATATTTAAACAGTGAAAATGTCATTACCAAAATGTTCACAAGCTCAAAACATCGACAGGTTCAAAATGACGACAGGTATGAAATGTCAACAATTAAAGTGTTGACAGCTGTAGAGATATTGAAAAGATGGCTGCTTGTAAACATATATAATGTAATAATATAAAACTTTAATAAATTTCAGTAAAAATTTTATTTTGCAACTAGCACATAATTTATTTTAAAAAAGTGACAAAAGAGTGGAGAGGGAAAAAAGAGCTGTGTTGTCGGAAATATTCTTCTATGTATGTGATTAGTGTAAGTGGGTTTATTTCTCTCTAATGAATGAATAAATTAACTAATTAATTAATTAATACATACACCTGGTTTTCTTGTTTCACAATGCGTTAGCTGATGTTCTGTGCTTCCAATGTGTCTAAAACACTAGCTCATATCATCTTACTTAACGATTTCTTGAATGCATATAAATGTGTACTTACATCAATAACTGTTTGAGCTGTCACAATACCAGGAGTTATTTAATCAATGTTTGGTAACTGAATACTAATAGCGGTCCCCTAACTCCAGAAAGATGTCATGATTCATTTAGTTCCTTGATTTCTGCACTTGATTTTTTTTTTCATTCAGCTTGTCACATGATTTCTTTTGCCTTTCCACTTCCTGGTTCCCTCCCTGTTGCAGGCATTATTTCTCAGGTTCCACTCATTATCTTGCTGGACTGCCTCATCACCTGCTCTATTTAAATCCCTTATTTACCTCACTGCTCTGTCAGAGCAACAGCTAATTTTAGTCTGCTGATTTGTGTCCTCCCTGGTTCCTTTTTGTGTTACATTGTCTGGTTCCTGGTTCTCTCAGAGTCAGTGTTCCTGTATCTCTGGTTCCAGCATACCCAGTCCTGTCATTGTGTCCAGCAGTAGCAGTGTCTCCACTACCTGCAGCTACTACCCTTGCTCTCCTTGGATCTCACCTCACTGTTTCTGTGTCTGTTTGCTTGTCCAGAGAAGCACGACCTGCCCCTTACCGGCAGTCAAGTCCATCCCAGCCATCAGGGGCACTGGTGAATACCTGGCTTGGGGTTAGACTCTGCGCCTCTGGTCTACGGCGTGGTCCTATTCTGGACCAGCGCTGAGCTCGGTGAGTGACAAAAGATATTGGTGCAGTCAGGGCATTATTACTAGTTCCATGCTCCAACGACAGGGGTGGAAGTTGAGTGAGTTATTTGTGATGACCATCCTGCAAATGCTTGGACAGCTGGAAGTGCCTGGAAGGTTGGACAGATCTCAGCACTCTGTAAATATACCTGGTTTAGTTGTATTTTCTTTCTGCTTATCATCCAATATATATATACCGCTATTTTAGAAGCTAAGATGTGTCTTGAAGTGGATGGTGGCCATAAAGGTTACTAAAATAGAGTGGTTTAAGGTTTATTACTCTTAATGTACAGTTGCTATGTGCCTTCATCTGATTTCATAGATGGGGATATATAAGAAAGAACACCAAAGAACATTGCAATTAATAGAGATATATTACAAATGATACTGATTCTTTTGTCCTAGATATAGAAATTACAGAAGATACATCTTAGAAGATTAAGAGGTGCGCTTTGGCAATCATGACTTTCCCATTAGCAATTCACTTAGTTTCAAATTAGATTAAAAAAAAAGTGTTAGCACAATGTTCCCCAATCCTGATTAATGCAATATCTATATATCTTATATATTATTCTATGGTATGAGAATATTGTATTTATTCACAGATTAGAAGAGGAAAAACTAATTTAAGAGAAGAACTTTTAATTCTTGAACCATCTTTTTCTGTTAGACTAGCAAAATAACACAAAGAATTTAAGAAGGCAGATATTATATCTAATCCATTTGTACAACTGTAGAAATACTACATGTATAGAAATTGAATATATTTTATGCAATTATACGTACACTAAATTATACACTTCCAAATTTATTAAGTTATAAGGATATTGCCATCTCTAAAGACAAACTTTAACTTTTTTTTAAATTAACTGTATAGTAAGGAAAAGTAGAGAGTAGAGTAGTCTTTTCAAACTGAACTCTTTTTAATATATGGAGAGGAGAGGAGAGAGAGAGAGGGAGAGAGAGAGAGAGAGAGAGAGAGAGAGAGACAGAGAGAGAGAGAGAGAGAGAGACAGAGAGAGAAGAGACAGAGAGAGCAGAGGGGAGAGAGAGGAGAGAAGAAAGAGGAAAGGAGGGGAGAGAGAGAGAGAGAGAGAGGAGAGGAGAAAGTAGAGGAGACAGAGGAGAGAAGAAAGGAGGGAGAGGGAGAGGAGAGAGATACCCGCATTACACAAACTAGAGACCCCACAAGTGACCTGTACACTATTTAAACAACATTAGGGCTCGAATCTACATTGATCTGATCCTGACTCAAATGCAAAAAAGAAGGTGTCCAGCATATGAAATAAACACTCACCAATAATGGACTTTTAAAGTGCCTCCCAGATGCGAACATAAGTATGGCTCTGAATCCGTATGCAAGTGTTGTCTTTTCCATATATCAACATAACAGTCAAATATAATGTTATAAAGAGACTCCCCTAGTATTCAGACACAAGTGCACTATTATTCTTAGTGAAATAGTTGAATATGCAACATGTATGTATTCTCTGTTAAGTAACAATGTGAATGTAATAATAAAAAAGGACAAAAGCCTATGATTTAAATCTAATGCAATCAGATTGCCTTGCAATAGTTGTGCACAGATCCGCCTTTGAAAGCCTGCCATGGGGTAACCATTGCCCCGGGGGGGCCTCCAAACACAAGAGGGTCCCCACAAACATCATAACTTTTGGGTGACCTGCAGCAGTGAATGAATATGAATGCAGGGGTGTCACATTTTTTTTTGGGGGGGAGCGAGAACTTATCCTTCCCACTGGCGCCCCATCTCATCTTGGTGCGACTCCCCTCCCTGCTATGTACTATGTGTATTTGTGCCACTGCTAACCCATTGTGGGCGTGGTCAAGTCATTGGGGGATTGGTCAACCCATCATGTCTGCAGCCACCCAGTCCACTGATCTTGTCTCCAGCCCCCCCAGTATTCCCCATCATGTGCCACCAGCCCCCTCCCCCAGTACTCCCTGCCTGACATGCACATTTCATGGTCCTCTAATGTGTAAGCTGGCCTGTGTGTGGTAAAGTAAGTGAGTTGACTTCTACTCACATAGCCCCTTTCACAGACACACAGTATACATTGATCCATGCCGGCGCAACACTGTGGTGGGTGGTAAGTACCATTCAATTGGTGGGGTGATGTATATATGCTTGTGATGATTCATTTGCATTTTTGATGTCCCTAATGATAGAGACTGTGTGTCTCTGAAACGTCGGATCTGGAATAAAGTATTTGACTTTGCTATACAGTCTGGTAGTGCCACTTTCTCTGCATATTTATCTATTTTCCCTGTTGTGCACCCAGCAAGATTTTTTTAATGTTAATCAGAGTGCTGTTTTCTGCATATATGTATATATATATAGTTAGAAAGAAAAACGGGATCAGCGCCAAAACCTTGTTACTTATACTTGTAAATGCTTAGGTGCAAAATGTTCTTCTACCTTTCTGAATTAATCAGGGCTGCAACATTCTGTTCAGGCTGTCTGGTGAGGCAGGCTGGGTTGTTTATAAATGTTTACAGGAGTATCAGACTGTGCGCCAAGTGGAGAATGTTACAGTTTCTGTTTGTAATAAACGTTGTATTTATGAAGATGTTGTCTGTCGTTTTTTGTATAATTACTCAGTTTGTTTTTTAACCATAAATAAAGAAAAATGGGAGAGACAAAAATAAAATTGTCTAAGTGTGATATTATTAACTATTGCCACCAAGTTGTGAGCACAATTTAAAAATTCCTAAAAATAACAGTGAGCCCTGCACCAGGCTATGTATATATGTATTATTAGCTACACATCGATAATTAGTAGCAAAGTAGGAAAAATACACAAATTCCGTACCAAATAGTGACACTTTGTTGCAATGTCCTCCAAACTATTCCAATGCACTTTAAAAGAAAAAGATAAAAAACGCCCAGACCATGGCGTATTATCCTAAACAAATTTTTACTGGTTTCAAAAACAGTTTAAAATGGCATGCGTGCCAAAGATCAATAATAAATAGGCATTAGTATAACAAATGTCTTATCTGCAGTCCCTTCTGTCCCGAGGTTCGAACAGCCTCCTCGATGCCCGCGGCCGATCCACTCAGACACGTGGGCACGGTGAGATGTCGGTTCCTGGTCTCTCCGGGGTACTTGCAGAAGTAGTGAAGGTGTTCCTTTTTAATCCTTTGGAGAAAGGAGAAAGAGGACAGAATTATGAAAAAGTAAGAAGATAGAAGTCAATTATCTTTAAGGTAAGATTAAATAATAACCACCACTTTTCTATTTTCTGCAAATCTTAATTTAAATATTTGGCAAAGGTGTTTTTAATGGTTTTTTTTTGTTTATGTTTTTTTTTTAGCTAAATGTAATTGTTTTATTATTGACTGCAACAGATTTGTGTGAGGTAAAGAGAGAAAAACTAGACAGTAATTTTTTTTACTACAAAATAAATAACAGGTTAAATAATATACTAATAAAATACCTTTACCAGGTATTCTTTGAAACTGAAAATTCGATAATATGGCAGGGTTAAGCATTCGGGATGAAATTTGGGCTGTTCTCCCGCAAGTCCAGACCCCCTCTCAATCTCTATTGTAATCCCTAGAGTAACTAGGAATGGGTGGTACTTGATGACATCATCAAGCCCGACCCATCCCCTGGAACACTAGGGATTACGGTAGGGATTGGCAGGGCGTAATAGCATGATTTGCATAAATTGCATCAGTAACCCCACCCCCATACCGGAATCTATTTCTTCCTTCTGAGATATTCCGAAAAGTATTCAACCCTATAATATGGGGAGTTTCATTTTCAATTAAATAGATTCATGGTATTGGATTCTTTATTGTATTAGTAGTGTTATTTAGTCTTATGGGATTAATTTATCTGTTGTTTAAAAATAAAAAACTGTTATTAAGAGCATCAGAGTATAGTCTTTTTTTGTTTTCTTTTTTTCCTTTTTAGCTTTTGAGTTTAAATAAATAAATACATCTGATGGACTCCAACAAGTAAGTTGACTATGTTAGTGTTCAATTCCCTCCCATATGACGTAGGCAGGAGTTGTGTTGGTGTCTCGGTAGCCACACCTTCATGTGCTTCTGTCCTGGACATACTCAGTGAAAATATGCACAGATTTATGCTATGCTATTGGCTTTATGTTTCAATCTGGAATAGGTCCTTTGACCGCTGGGATCATGTAGCCTGGTCTGCATTAAAGTCTACACCCAGAAGTTGGGTGTCTATCTGGCAATGCGCAGATGGATCCGGTGCTAGGAGTGCAAACAAAATATATGCAAAGTCATTTGCAAATCCTAAAGTTCAAAAGTGGAAGTAAAGACATTATCAACTGCAAAAGATGATAAAAGATTACTAAAGACGTGCTTTAAAATGTCCTTCCTTTGTATTCTAGCCTCCAGTAGAAAATGAAGCAATTCTTATGCTTTCAGCCATGTTGCCTTGTTTTGCATTCAATGTCTTTAAAATCGCTCTGAAACCTTTTTTAAACTGAAATGTAGTGGTATATACCTTTATTTATCACTCCGCACAATACACAGCGGCTATAAAAAGAGACACCAGCTAAAATCACAGCAGATTAAGTCGCTATTATGGAAAATAAAAGGCCTTATAGTGATGCGAAAACACATTTTAAAGTGTTTCTCACATAGACCACAATGATTATTTTCCACAGTTGTGCTGAATAAAAGAAAGAAGAATTGTGTACCATATATTTTAAAGCCTATTGGGTATACCTAGAACAACTCTCAGTTCTTACCTTTCTATATGTATATTTATTTGCCTTGCAAAATTGCTTTGCTAAAGGCCTTTTTGGTGTTGTACAATGTTGACATGGCTGCCAACCTGGACGATTTCCCCCGTAACACATTATTTTTAGCTCAGTCTTTACACTGCATGAGTGCATGCCTTTGATAGCACTCATCAAGTCACCACGACCATTATTTCCTTTCATATACTATTTTCATTGTTATTTTGACACTAAACAAATAATAGCTTGCACAGTTAGAAGTAAATATATAGCAGGAACATCAAAATTATAGTAGCCTTTAAATAGTCCACAAGCACACAAAATAAAATACCGTTAAGAGCTCTTTGCAAGATTTTGAACAGAATATTCTAAATATATATCTTAAATAAGGTAAAATAATATTTGTTTTAATATTTTGTATTGCTGTTCTTCTATAACAACAACACTGTTCGAAAATCTATTCTGTAAATAAAGAAAAGTGCCTCATTTAAGGGGTTATAACAATTATTTATTGACGGTTATTTGGTTAAATAGTGACTAATAACCACAGGCTTATATATATTTAATGTGTACATTTTAGGTGTATATATTAGTTGAAAAGCTGCAGCCACAAATATTCAGAAAACTGAGTAAAGAATAGATGTTGAACTCAGAGAATAGATCGTAAACACTATGTGGAAGGTGTTGTGATCCATCTACTGAATAACTTTTTTAACAGCCTTTCCTGTAGATTTAGACTTCTTGGTTCTTCTGGATTATGGGGAACAAAATATGGGGCCATGATTGATCCCCTGTCGTGGGTGTGGTTTGCCGGTTCTTTCTGAAGAAGCACATCCAGATGTCATTGTGAGACATCCGGATTAGAAATGTTTCCTGACAGTGATTGGACAATTTCCGAAAAAAGGTAATGAAAGGTAAGGTAACCCTTACACTAACCATCCTGCAGCCTAACCCTCTTTATCCCAAAGCTGAACCTTAACCTTCCCCCTTCTTACTGCCTAACCTTAACCCTCCCTGTCCCGCTGCCTAACCCAAAGCTACCCGTTACTAGAATGGGTAATTAATGAAATAGGGTGTGGGTCTCCGCTGAGAATGGAAGGGCCGTTCTTTCCCAGCCAATTCCAAACTGCCTCGAAGAGGCAAAGCAATTCCCAGAGAACCGAATACAGTGCTCTCAATAGTAAATATAAAATGTAACCCTAACCCTTTCCCTAATTCCATAACCCTCCCGTTCCATAATCCTAACTCTCCATTCCCCACAGCCTAATCCTAACCCTCCCTTCCCCAGAACCTAACCCAAACTCTCCCTTTCTCAGAGCCTAACCATTGTATCTCCAGCACCTAACCTTAAAAGTCCATAGAGAGATAACTCACCACTAAAAAAGAAAACTGAAGAAAATACAGCTGCTGGCTTTAGTTTTGTTGAAAATCTGCCTTACCGGCAACTGCATCCCTCTGTGTTAGTACCTCTATTAACTATTATGTCCCTGACAGCTGATTGTCTAAGTAGTTCAAGTAAGAGCCATTGTAAAGGATCAGCTGAGTCTCGACTCCTGAACACACAAGCAATCGCAGGGGGTTAGCGCAGCAGCAATGGCTTGTGTTTTCTGCTTGCAGCTGACTAAACCTACCTAGTTGTAGCACCGAGCCTGACAAAATCCATTTATGAGGGAAGCAGTAAAATGTACACAACAGGCTGATGAAATGTATATGGCTGACTGGATGGTAATGCTAAACAAATTGTATATTATTACACAGCATATACACTTTGTGACTGTCTTTAAAAATGTCCAGCTCCTATTGTAACCAAAAACAGAAAAATCTAAGATAATGCAATTTATTAACAACTAAAATTGAAAAATGAAAATTATGCATAATATCAAGGAACAAGTAGTTTTCAGACATAAATCAAAGGGAGCGGCAATAAAGAAAATACTGGTTGCAATCTCTGTCCAGAAAGTGTGAATTGCAAAAGGGACATCCGAAAGTTCCTTTTCGGATGTCCCTTTTTCGAATCCTTACCAATTTTTGATATCCCTTCGTCGCACCTCCGCCACTGCTATCGCTGGACAAAGGGACAGGTGAGTAAACTATCTGTGCGGGGAAGGGAGGGTTAGGGTCAGGCTGTAGGAGAGGAAGGGTAAGGGTCAGGCTGTAGGAGAGGGAGGGTTAGGGTCAGGCTGCAGGGGAGGGAGGGTTAGGGTCAGGCTGCAGGTGAGGGAGGGTTAGGGTCAGGCTGGGAGAGATGGTGGGTTAGGGTCAGGCTGCAAGTAAGGGAGGGTTAGGGTCAGGCTGCCAGGAAAGGAGGGCTAGAGTTAAGGTAGTGAGAGGGGAGGGTTAGGGTTAGAATTAGGGAAAGGAGTGGGGGGACTATTTTTACTTACCATTTTGGAGCACAGAGCTTTCGGTGCTCCGTGGACAATTGCTTTGCCTCATCGAGGCATATGCTATCTAAATGCCAGCCAGTTCGCAACTGGCTGGGAGGAAACGGTCGTTTCGAAAATCGGCCGTTCTGACCGGAGCCCCACACCCAGAAAATACGAACAAATCAGTAAGCCTGAAAGTTAGTAAGCAAATGATAATCATTATTATTTGATTTTACATTGAATTGTATAAGTTGTTATTAATAAATTACATTATCTTCTCTATGAGCGCTTTTTTTAATATTCCTTTTTTCTTTTTCTATTTATAACTGAAACAACATGAGTCCTGCTAAAAGTAATGTTGGCTACACACTACTTATCTGTCCTCAGCTACTGACATAATGCTCCGATAACCTGGGACATTATATAGTGACCATAAAGTGCCCAATAATCAGGGCTATCTCTTCACGCCCTGCATGGATTGTTAATAATTGGCCTAGCGCCAGTTGAGTCGCTCAGGAATTCTCAATGGCCGGATTACCAGGTCAGTGCGTTTTGGATCATTTTGTTGGCATTCCAACAATGGTGTCTGTGCTACACACTGCATGATAATTGGCTGATTGGTTCAATGATTGTATACAACAGCCAGTTTAAGAGACTGGGTACAAGGTGCTATAGCAATTACTAAGCTTTGACAATTCCATCCTGTACGTCGATGGAGAAATTAACTAGGTAACAAATAGGCAAGAAAAGTGTTTTTTTTATGATGGCCCCTCATTTTGCCTGACATTTTCCAGGTGGCAAAATAAATAAAATATAATAAATATCTAATAATGTCTTGAGCTGTGATAAAATGTACTCCCAAAATGTGGTTTTTAAAACTGCATCCATAAAATTGCTCTAGTTAAAAGAATAAAACCATAACTACTGACCACTACTTTAGCATTCCCCCCGATTAGTGATTTGTACCCTTTGCTCTTAGAATACAGAATCCTCTTGCTTGATTTATGTTTTAAATTAACCAGAACAGTGTGGGAGACATTGGGAATACCACTATTACATTTGTTAGTATTGTACAATTTAATATTTTTATTACACTGACAAAAATGTACCTAAAATAACATTTTTCATTTAAAGAGTGCCTTCAAGGCATTCTAGGGAAGTGTGGACCGAGGCTTAAACTTCACTACCTCTAATAATATGTTAAAAGAAAACCTAAACCTTTCATGGGGAGTAAAAGGAGTAAAAGGCCTGTGGCTAACCACTCACCCTTTGAATCACTACAAAACAAAATCTCTTCTATTACTAATAGCAAAGCAATAGAAATCTTTTAAGTGCTTATCTTGCATTCAAGAACGAAACCACAATGCCCTCAGATCATCTCATTAGATGATGCATCTTGAGTGTAACCCATGCACATTATGTAATGTTATTCTATGACTTTTTAATTGATTTGAAACATTTAAACATTTATTTTTCTCATATTAATGTTTCTGGCTATTTGACCAGTAACGATTGCCATTCACCAGCACAAGCTGTACACAACAGACAGTCCACCAACCCAATAATTTATATTTTTAAATGTTTGATTCTTATTTGCTTCTTTTGGTACTTGTTGCATACATTATGATTTATTATATATTTTTTTTATTTAATGTGTATGTTTCATCCCTTTTAGTTGCTACAGATCTTGAGATTAAAAATAAAATATCATTTTCTTAATATTGTAAATTCTAGACCTATGATTCTTCCCCAGGAAAATCATCATCCTCGAGTTTCCTCTCTTCTTGGCAACCACAAACAGCAGCTCAAGTGACAGAAACGTTATGATGACATTGGTGAAGAAGGAGCTCACTGGGGATGGGTGGGGACAAGAGGGCCTTCCACAACTCTGAGCCTGCTCCGTCAGCTTATGAACAGTGAAAACCTGTAAGGCAGTATAACAGCTTGCTGTTTCACTACACCGAGGGTGTCATCACTTGCCTAATGACTGTGGAGAGTTTTCTTTTTAACCTGGGGCAGATCCAGTGTTGCACTTTGACCTTTTGTTATTGTAGACACTATACAAAACTTAAGGAGACTTAATGGAACACACGTATAACATTTATGAAAAATTGAAAAAGCTGGCGGTGTTTAAGCTAGCATAATGGAATGTATTCACACTTAAGAGTAAGATAGGTGCAGACAGAACTACACCTAACTCCCTCGTTCAACCCCTAACCCACCCCCAGTTTTTAGGTACCTTATGGCACTTAAATAGGAAACTACGCACAGAGAATGGCTTTCTCTCCTCCCCCCGCCCTCCCCGGCTAATCCAAATCCCTCCCCCCTTCCACTCCTTATTAAACACTTCCCAAGGCGGCATAAGCATGCCCCTTTCTTACTAAACTACTACTGACTGGTACGTAGATTGCATAAATGACATATTACACATGAGTAAAAGAAGCGACTGCTTCTTAAGTCTGAATATGATCCAATGTTAGTATCACATACCCTCTACTCCTACTAAGCACATCCTTATCGGAATGTCTTGACCTTCCATTCCTAAATATGTGCATAATTCCTCTGGTTCTATACAATGTTATTAGCATGTATACATAAAAGCATATACCAAAATGGAGAACAGCAACCACCTTAGATTGCCTGGATAAAGCGTAAATAAACTTTAATTATCTTACATGTGGTTAAAATATTTAGCTTTGGCACATAGAATTTAAATACGGCATAGTTTTATTTGTACCTTGTAAATTAGAAATGAGCTTAAAAAAAACTTCATTTATGAAGGTTTATTCTATTTTTAAAACTTAAAAGTTCAGCATAGTTTTGCATAGTTCTACACTAACACCGATCAGCCCCTCTTAATTTTACTGTAGTCGTCATTGACTTTAGCATGCTTGGTTGATGCTGGACGGATCCCAATTGTCCTGAACAGTAAAAACTTGACAAACAGAGAAAACATTTCATTATAATTTTTTTTTTTTATTAAATAGAAATGATCCCTTATTAATAATATTAATAAAACACATTTAACGCTTAAAGTTCTAATTATTCATACGGAAAAATGGAATCTCTGTGGCATAATCTAGTGGACATTGGGCTGGATCCAGACCTTGTTAAGTGCATGAACTTAGTTACACCTGGGCTAAACCATGTTGATTTCAGGGGAGTCATATTTCATCTGCTACAAACAGTATTAGAGTTGAGAGGTAATGTTTCCTATCCCAAGTCTAAATAACAGTGTGATAGTAAAACTGGTCAGTATCTGTGTGCAGTAAGCAATTTAAAGATATATCCCTGCATGCAAAGATTACAATTAACTTGACTCCCCCTGAAATCAACATGGTTTAGCCCAGGTGTAACTAAGTTCATGCACTTAACAAGGTCTGGATCCAGCCCATTGTGAGTAGATGGTTATGGCAAAAAGACATTGAATAGAGTTACAAAGATTTTCTGTAGATAATTTACACAAGAAAATATTGCACTGAAATGGGAACGGAGTGCTCAGAACTCCCAAGGAAGTTCCTACTATCAAAACCAATCAAATAAAAAGAATATACTAATCCGCATAATTCATTTTTTTGTAATGCAAATAGAAAAATGAAAGGAGGATATGAGAAATGATCTGAGCTTTCACACATTGTAAGAAAGTAAACATACTGATTGGACTTATCTCTAGCTGAAATTAAGAACTACTAATAAAAAGAGGCACAGAGTTTCTCTTTAATTAGATTCATTATGCTAATTGAATTTAGCATTAAGTGTATGTTAGGTTCCCCAGGAACTGCTATGACTTTCAGAACCCAATCCAAGGTGGGATTTAACTTGCCTAACGAAGCACTATTAATATTTCATAACAAAAGATAATGTATGCCGTACTGCACATGAAGCGTGTAGGCTAATGGGATGGAAACGGATTGCTTATTTTGGTATATTGTCTGATAAGTACAGATCTCCTGGAAAACACCAGTACTGCTATTGTAAACCTTTTCAGAAGACTTGACCAGTTCCACAATGAATGCGATAGCAGTAATTACATACACTTGACTTTGATAAAACAGAAACACGTTCAGTTTTAATGAAATGAGGCTTTAAATGGTTCTATGAATCCTAATAGATACTGAATTGATTACATATTACTCAAAGTGGATTTATTTTCATGGCTCAACTTGGGAATCATGACATGCTGATCATTCCTTAACAATATATTAGTACAATTAGCACGCAGAGATCTGATGTGTGATTTATTAGTATAATTAGTATCTGGAGATCTGACATGTGATTTATTAGTATAATTAGTATACAGAGATCAGATGTGTGATTTATTAGTATAATTAGTATACAGAGATCTGATGTGTAAGCAATTTTGAGCTCAACCTCTGGCATATAAACTTCAGTATCTCAGGTGGTTTCATAGTCAACTGGTAACTTTTGTCAATACATTGGTTGGGCTGCATGTAACCAGGAGCAGAATGAACTCTGAAGTGTGGTTCTTTACATGGAGGTAACGCCACACTGGGATATATGTATGACACCTTGTGATTTTAAATTAGAGATAGTGGGCCGTATTCAGACCTCCGGCCGCATTGCATATGTGGCCAGAGTATACCAATATGAACTACTGCGCATGCGCAGTAATTTTGTTACTAAATCTACGTTACTTTTTGCAACATAGATTGCCTATACGCGGTCTTTAGGACCGCGTATAGGCCATCTACGTTGCAAAAAGTAATGTAGATGTCATAATAAAATTACTGCGCATGGGCAGTAGTTCATATCGGTAAACTCCGGCCACATATGCAATGCGGCCAGAGGTCTGAATACGGCCCAGTTTCACTAACGTAACTACCATCGTATGGAACTTAGGCCCGGATCCAGAACTATGGCCGTATTCCACAGACGGCCGTAATTTGCTGAAAGATAGCTACTGCGCATGCGTAATAGCTATTGTACGTAATCTACATATCATTTCGATATGTAGATTGCGTATATGCGGTCTTTAAGACCGTATATACGCATAGACGGCTGTAGTTCTGGATCCGGGCCTTAGTTCTATACGATGGGATCTTTTTTAGTCACCCAAAGACATGTTTACAGTAAATGGTGGTAGTAGATTTATAAATCTAGTTGTGCTATACCTGTCCATTACCTTCCTACCTGTATGTCACAATAATATTTTCTTCTACAACTTTCCCTTCCTATGATATTTCATTCCAATATTATATCCCAGAACTTGCATATTACTACATATTACTCGGGATAACCACATACCAATGCGCAGAGTCTCATTGGGGCCTGGTCTTCATTAGAGTCCCTAATGATGGGGATAAACTTATGGGGCAGGCCTCTAGCAGGTTGTGGCCCCCAGTGGCACTTACGGAATAACAAGTAGGGTTTTTGAGTCAGACATCATGCCAGGACTGGACAGAACACAAATAGGCAAAGCAAGAGACAGGACTGGAATGGACCAACACAGAACAGTCAATCAGAGTTGGAAAGCACACAGCTCTGGTTGGTCTGAATCCTGGCTGTTAGGCACCAGCTGGGACCTATTAATCATACTAGCACCTGTAGTAGAAGCTTTGGCTGTACTGTTTACTAAGCAACATGGCCGTTTAGCAAGAGCCATGATTGTTGTCATCCAGCTTCATGTGTAAGCAGCATCCTGGCTGCCTAGCAACATCCAGGATCTGCTTGAGCAGCCAGGAGAGAAAGAGGCCATGCCATTGTGACTACAGCAACAGCACAAATCAATTATATACTGGACGCATACTTATTGTTTGGAGAATAGGACAAGCTAAGCTGCTCTATGCAATGTATGAGCCTAGCAGCTTTCTTTAGCATCTGGCCAGGTGAGATGGTAGTGCAAACCATCTTTTTAGGGTACTGGGTACTTGACCATAACCCCTTATTTGTTTACAGTGCTACATTATGGTTCCTATATTCCTTACTATCTTTTTTAATACTAAAAGATACATATAAGCACATATTCCATTTCAAACCCTCAAATATCAGATACAATTAATTTAAAATAAATAAATACAAAGTCTACCTTTTTATAACCTAAACAAGGATGTAATAGTCTTTTCCACTGCATTTTAAAACATTTTCACTGTAAAAACTGCTGTTTTATTTTTTATTTTCATATGGTTTAATATAAAACTTCAAGATACATCATACTGTAATTTAGAAGTTCTAATGTTTTGCTATCAGTACAAAATTCCTGATTTATTATTGTATTCTTTTTGGTGACCATAGGAAAAATAAGTTGCTGAATTTGTTGTATTGAGAGTTGTAATGTAATTTGATTTCAAGACACCGTTTGATCATTCATTGTCTCCTCACACTGATTGATAACATCCTCAGGATTTAACTTTGCTGATATCTTTTTTATACATCAATTTTCCTAAGGGGCAAAACAATACGATGGTGCTGGATGTTTGCAGAATAAACAACAAGTTATTTATTCAGAACTTTATTTGTTTTATTTAGTTTTAAACACATAATATTTTTTTAATTCAGGACATATTTGTGAAAATGTTGTATATGTTTGATTAAATAATTCATAATAAATTTTAATTATTAAATATTTTATAGGTCATTGTTTTATACAGTGATAGCGCTATGTAAAAACCTGGTAACAATAAATAATACCATGCAGTGAACAGAATGTTTTCCTCTGGCTGCTCTAATTTTTCTTTCAATGAACCAGGAAGCCACGCTTGAGTAACACCAGCTGACTGGTGGATAAGACAAGTGGGCAGATAAGGCAAATCTGTCTCCAGGATGGTTCAGACTTATGGTGCGGTCACCCCCCCTAAAAATGTCTACTACACTACTCAGAAACCATGGTCACTGCCATCCAGACCCTGGTCTATCTGTGGTGCCTTGAGTTTTGAAGGGCGTTACATGGATATGAAATGGGTAGAGGCCATAGTCTATGTGCTGCCTAGGTGTGCCCAAGATTGTGCAAATGATCTAGATCTGAGTGCGACTTTCGGGATACCTTAAAAAAATTGCACTTGCAAGGAGCTATATGTAGGTCCAAGACAAGTCACTGTTCAGTTGGGAGCATCATTCAGAACACTATAGAAATATTATCTGATGACAGTGATATAAACATTTTAATACAAAATAATCTACCATTTTTTTTGGTTAGGTTTCTTAAATGTATACACGTAGAAATCTTTAAAATATTATACACCTTCACATAGCATAACATTGACTATACATTAAAGACCCTTTACGTCATAGTGCATAGACATAAAATAAAAAGGATTGCCATGAGTTGTGTGTTTTGCAGTCCTTTGTGTAGTACATCAATGCATAAAGATCAGCACATCCTCAGTTTATGACCACCTCTGGATGAGGTTGCAACTTTGTTTAGAATGTATGATGTGCTTGTGTTATGTGCGTTCACTTTGCGTGCACCTTTGCATATATATCTGCACTAATATTTGGTGCACATTCCTGCCAGATCATGAGGACAGAATAAGATTTATCAAACTAAATTTATTAAAATCTGAATTGGAATAACATTTTTTTTTATCGTTATGTAGTTAGCAGTAGTTTGTAAGGTCTTATAGGAAATGTAACCGGATGAATGCAATCATTATGAGAAGGTTAAAAGCAATTCCATTTTAGTGAACAAGAAAACCTCTAATGAGGAAGAGGGACGTCAAACCTATATTGCGCATTCCATTTTTACAATAGAGAATTTAATTATGATATGTGTCTGATATGTGTTTGATGTTAAACATGGACTAGACACAAAACCAGTGCTGATTTTTGGACACAACCTTATTAGACTGTTACAAGAAGCAAAGAATGAATAATAATAAAAAAAAGAATTTAAAAGAAAGAATTATCTGTACAACATAGACTTTTTTTTGGTAATAAAGTTTCCTTTCAAAGAAATATACCCTTTTGAAGAAAAGAACAATGTTGGCTTCAATATGGTTTTTATAAAGTTGATTCAGCATTCTTGAGGTAGTCCTTATAATTACATTAAAACTTGCAGCTTGAGTTCAGATATATTGGATAAAACAAGAGATTATTTCATTTACACTGTAGAAGTGGTATCATTGCAATGTACATATGAATCAGTGAAGGTATGTAGCATTAACCATGTTATCACTTATATTAAATTGGGATTTTATATATGCAAGTTTCTCGTTTCTTTGCATAAAAGAGAGCCGCGGAAAATGTAAAATAAAAACTTAGGCAATTTATTTTTTCATTGTTCTTTTATTTGTTAAGAATTTCCTTTTAAAAAGAAAACCTGGAGTTTTCCTTTGTTTCTTCTATAGAACACATAGAAGATAGATAGTTATAACAGGATTATAACATATGAGCAAGTGCGGTTGTTTGGAGCCATTAGGCAGTCTATATAAAGTGCTTCTGGATGCAAGTGGGTTGATTTTGTTAGGGATTCTGTCAAAGATTTAGTCTGTCAGTGAGAAGGCTCTGTGAGAGGAGTCTGTGTGAGCGAGATTTCTTCCTCAGAGAGTTAAAGAAGCTAATCATTTTTCATAGCCAGACCTGATACTTCAGATGCCAATTGCTGTTAATATAAATATATACTGTATCCAGCATCTTCTAGTATTTTGTCTTTCTCAAGAAGCCTGATTGTTGCTGTAGTATTTATTACATCAACTTGATTTCAATAAAAAAATGTTCTTACTCATTATTGTTGGTTAACCTCCAATGCATCAGTCGCTGTTATTGCTCTGCTACACTGCTAGTAATTGCAGGTCCAACTTCTCATTCATATTTATAAATAGGAACAGTAAATAATTACACCAAAAGGTTGTTACCCTACTATATACATTTTTCAACACCATTGTGGGGCCAGTCCAGAGTTGAATGTACGCCAGCTGACTTGACATTTCTCTATGTCATTTTCTGCTGTGCATGCTCAGAATTGAAGAACATGCAGTCACAGACAATTCAGATTCGAGCACAACTCAAGCTACGGCGGCTTGCACTCTGAGGTGCTTGTTGAGGAAGGGAGGGGGAGAAAGGGTGTAATTAATGCATAGTAAGGGCGTGCCCAAGAAAGTGCACCCAATCCAGATCCAAATAAAGAAGTATAAAAGCACGGTTTCCATCAAAACATTTGCACCAGTCACATGTCATGTCTAAGTCCAGTTCTGCAACCTAATTTAGACCGGTTGCAGTCTCCGGTCCAATGGCCCGCTTTGCAAAATAGAGACAGCTGAAAGTTACTTTTCGTCTGTCTCTATTTCGAATAGGGGGCTATTTCAGAAATTGTTTTCATGGATGGGTGAGTGTGCCAATCGGCATATTCGCCCATTCATTTTCACAGACCCGCCGGATGACAGCTGTGGAGAGGTGAGTAACCCTCTTGGGAGCATTTTAGTAGTAGGGGGGCTAGGGTTAAGACCATAAAAGAAGAGGGTTAGGGTCAGGCTGCGTGGAGGGGGGTTTTAGGGTTAGGCTATACAGAAGAGAGTATTAGGGTCAGGCTAGGGAGAAGGGATGTTTAGGGTCAGGCTGCGGGGAAGGGAGGGTTAGGGTTTAGGGTAATGGAAGTGGAGGGAGGGTTAGGGTTAGAATTAGGGGAAGGGTTGGGGTTAGTTTAGCCACTCATCTTTTGGAGCACCGTATTCAGTGCTCCGGGGATCGATTGCTATGCCTCTTCGAGGCATAAGTAATCAATATCCCAGCCAGTTCGAAACTGGCTGATAAAGAACGGCCCTGTCGAAATAGGCCCATTCTTTGCGGGGACACACATCCAATTTAGACCCTTGCATTAGGATGTGACACTTTGAATGCATTAGAAAGGGTCAGAAATCACCACCAAAGCATTGTGTATGTCTAAAATCATTTCTATAAACAGTAAGAACATTTTTTGATTTTTAATAAAAATATAAAATATTATATGCAATTATTTGTTGTCATTTACATTGAGATGGGGGCGCTTGCAATCATAAGAACCTCCATTCACAGTCAGCATTACACTAGACTTCCCAGCGCTTACACAACATATTTAGGCATTGCACATAGCTGCTGTGTACACTACTGGCCAGACTTACTAAGCTGTGGGTTTTGAAAATTGGAGATGTTGCCCATAGCAACCAATCAGATTCTAGCTGACAGTCTCTAGTATGTAATAGGAAGGTGAGAACTAGAATCTGATTGGTTGCTATGGGCAACATCTCCACTTTCCCAAACCCTCTGCTTAGTAAATCTGGCCCTACATGTCATAATTGCTTGCAACCCGAAGGCCCGTTGTGTGTGTGATTATATATCACATGCAACCTGCCCCACTTCCGGAAATGCATCTATGATCCAAAATTGTGAGCACCTCTTGATCAGCCCCAGCACAATTAACAACATTGAATTTGTTCCTTTTATTCTTTTGTAAGCCATAACAAGTGATATATTGTGAATTTAGCTCGGAGACGCTCCGCATCTGTTATTTTTTATGTATGGTTTATACAGAAGTTGACAGTTAGTTATTACATGTAGCAGAATGATACAGTCCCATACATAACGAGATTATAACCATGCTATTACACTAAATGACAACTAAAATTGGAAATTACATCATTTGTATATGCGAAATGCAGCAGAAATGTCAAATGTATTATCAATTGTGGTGAAACTCGGTTGTAACTATAAATGTAAAACTATAAATAAGAGAGGAAAGTGAGGAATCATAGTTTCAGCCTTAAACCATCAGCAACTGCTAAGATACATCAGGAAACAAAATACTGACAATTGGAAAAAAATAAATCTATTACAGTACTTGATGCAGTCACTTCTCACAATAAGAATTGGGGAAGAACTCTAGTTGGTATTATAGTTGTTGGTAACATTTGTTAAGTCTCTATACTGCCACTGTTACCTATTCTTCAATACAACTTGCAATAAGTTTCCATGAATTCATTTAGTTGCTGTAGTTTTAAACCAAAAGGTTTTGTACTATTATTACACATACACAAGTTTATGCTTCTTTATAGGGAGAGGCAGTAAGTCTGTTCATTTGCACTTCTTTAATTCTGAACAATGGGCCTGATTCAGACTTAAGAAGGAGCTTGGAAAAGAGAGGAAAGTTACTCCTGGGCTAAACCATGTTGATTGCAGGGGAGTCATATTTCATCTGTTGCCAACAGTATTATAGTTGAGAAGTGGTGTTTCCTATCCCAAATCTAAATAACAGTGTGATAGTAAAGCTGGTCAGTATCTGTGCGCAGTACACAATTCAAAGATATATCCCTGCATGCAAAGAATAAAATTACCTTGATTCCCCCTGAAATCAACATGGTTTAGCCCAGGAGTAACTAAGTTCAAGCACTTAACTAAGTCTGGATCCAGCCCTACAAAACACACATTTTAATATTGAGATGAAAATAATTAATAAGAAGTAAAAAAGCAATATACAAAAATGCTATTTATTTCTTGTTTTGTTTTGTTTCTAACAGGCTTTTATAACTTTTTAAGGTACCCCTCAGCTATTCCCCTGATATCCAATTTCTAAGCAATGTGTTCTTCACAACCACTAAAATGCCTGCTTTATAAGATTTCAGAAAGTAATTACTATTTGTTCTACTTCAAACAAAGTACAGATACATTAGCAATAAACTTGTAATAAAGCAGCAATAAAACATAACTAAAATATGAAAAGTAAGAGTTTATTTCAGACATATAACAGTAAACACATTTAAATATTTAAATATTCAGAGTTTGCTGCTGTAAGTCATGAAATAACAAACCTAAATTATAAATCTACAATGATAAAATTCCCAAATGAAGTACTTAAAGGGCCATTGCATCAAAAAGGTCATTTACAGGGTAAATGACTATAAATATACCTATTTATAAATGTATGTATACATTTACATATTCCACATTTGTTATGGCTTTTTCAAGAACCAATTCAAAATTTTTGTCATACTTAGTGACAAAAGGCTGGATCAAGACTTAAGTAAGTGCTTGAAATTAGTTACTCCTGGGCTAAACCATGTTGATTGCAGGGGGAGTCATATTTCATCTGTTGCAAACAGTATTAGAGTTGAGAGGTGATGTGTCCTATCCCAAGTCTAAATAACAGTGTGATAATAAAGCTGGTCAGTATCTGTGTGCAGTAAGCAATTCAAAGATATATCCCTGCATGCAAAATCCAACCAATTAAAAAAGTGAAACTTTATTAGTTCTATTGAAATTAATATAAATGGTTGCTGTCAGTATCAGAATATCAATTATAGCTGCATAAACTTGTTGGTATGGCAGAAAATATCTTTGGTTGGCAAATGATGCCAGCAAAATAGGTTAAAATGTATTGACAAAAAAGTGACAATACATTTTAACCTATTTCACTTGTACTGACAGCAACCATTTATACATTTAGAGGGAAGGGTAGCACCGGTGGAGTAATATTTAGAGATATGGGGGCTGATTCAGAGTTGTACTTCCACCTTTTTTTAGGTGGAAGTGTACAGCTCGGCTAAACCATTTTTCAGTAAAGTAAAGGGAGTTCATTAATTTAAAAAAATTTGCATGCAGGGAAAATACATTACTTTTACACATAGAACTAAAATACTGCATAGTATTATGTTTATTCTATAAAATAGAGTTGAGCTAAGAAACTTCACCTCCTAATTTTATTTCTGGATTTACAATTTAAATCTGCCTCCCCTTGCAATTCAACATGGTATTGCTCAGGTCTGCACTTGCAGCTAAAAAAAGGTGGAAGTGCAACTCTGAATCAGCCCCTTGAAGAATAAAGCTGTTTGGAAAACGCACATCAATATATGCTTGAATGGACGAAAGATACAAAACCATCATTTGCACCCATCATTTAGCAAAATGGTTTGTCCAAGAACAAATTTACATTTATTTTATTTTTTTTGGAGTATTTTCTCCTAATCAGCATTAATGAAATAAATAAATAAATAAATAAATAAAATTTGTAAACCCTTAATTCCAGCAAGGTCAAATGAAATCAATTATTTAATCAACCTGCCTACCTTCAACTACACATTTATGTAATAAAATTAAGAAAAGCGATTAGATTATTTAACAAATACAATCTATGGACACATATCACCACTGAACAGATTATAATTGTCCTTTAAATAATTCTGATATTGATTTTAATGGTTCCGTGTTTGTGTTCGCTTAGCAAGTCACACTAATTACAAGCAAGTTAGACATTTCACTGATGGATGTCTACTGTTTTTTGTGCCTTAGCTCTGCTCAGACGAACCAACCTACTCGCTTACTGGCAATAATTTTCAGTAAAACAAGACCACAATTAAGTACTTTATTTACCCAGTGATTACTTAAAGTAAGTGAGTCTAGATTCAGAGATTAAAAATATGAGAGCAAAGTTTCTCCTGACGAAAACCATGTTGATTTCAGGAGGAGTCAATTTAATTATATTATTTTCAATTCAGGGAAATATCTTTGAATTGCTTACTGCACACAGATACTGACTTTACTATTACACTGTTATTTAGACTTGGGCTGGGAAACATCACCTCTTAACTCTAATACTGGTTGCAACAGATGAAATCTGACTCCCCTGCAATCAAGATGGTTATGCCCAGGAGTAACTTTCCTCTCTTATTTTCAATCTCATAATCATGATGATCATAAAGTATGTCAATGTTTTGTAAATAGACACTATTTACTATACATACAATTTCTGTAAGTATATCTAACTGAGTATAAGTAAACTCTTTATAGTTACAGATAGCTCCCTTAATATATTCTACAATGATTATAATACTCTACATTGTAGAAAACATACCGAACCTGATCCAAACTAGGGACCGGATTCACCCCCCCTCCCCCCGCGCACTTTCCATATGTGCGGGGGTGTTTAATTCCACACAAGAGAGGGGAGTGAACCAGAGCCATAACTAGGGGTGGATGCCCAGGGTGCAAAGTCAAAGTGGGGTGGCGGTAAGTTCATTTTAAAGGTTAATCTGTTTACTAATTCAGGGTAAGGGGGCTCCATTTTCTCTCTTTGCCCCATGCGCTAAAATTTCTGGCTATGGCTCTGGAGAGAAATCCCCCTGTCACTCCCCTTTCTCGTGCGAACTTTATGGTAGCTATGCCGCCATAAAGCTGCCTTATCTCAATCTTGCGGATCAGTGGTCCATCCGACCGCTGATCCACACTTACCTGCTAACCCAGCCCCTACTGTATAATTCACATCTTCCCACTGCCCACAAGGCATACTTTTTGCAGGCAGAGGGGAAGAACCACCCATTGGACAGAACTCCTATCATACAGAACTCAATGCATAACTACTGAAGGGCGAAAGCGCCCTCCCTTCCAGAAACCCCACTTATGCATCTTGCGTACTAATTACCAACTATTTTGGAACCGATACAGTCACAATTAAGCTTTTGGCTGTATCAGTGTCGAGAATCAGCTGATCAAAGTGACAACAATATAATATATCTATATCATACTATCATAGACATAGATGATAATTTGTTAATATGGCAAAATAATGAGGAGAGCTTTAATAGTTTTTTATGAGCTCTCTCAACAGATAATGAATATAATCTGAAATTGATTTTCCACTTTGGAGTAAAAAAAACGGATTTTCTAGATTTAACATTGTGTAGTTCCATATTTTTGGAACAAGAACAAAAAACACCTCCACATTCTTTGAAAAAATGGACTCCAACAGTTATCTGGCATTAGCCAGCTGCCATTTCAATGAATGGAAATGAAATAAACCATTTCCTCAGTTTGTAAGACGGAAGATAAATTGTTCAGAATTGTTCAAATTTGATGCACAATCCAACATTTATAAAGAGAGATTGATAGAACAGGGCTATCCTCTCAATTTGATTGAGGAGGGTTACCAGAAAGCACGAGATCCTAAATAGAGAGAACATGTTAATATACAAAGAAATACCCATCAAGCTATACTCTTGTGCCCATGTTCTACTGCTTTTAATAAAGCTAAAGGTAAGATTTGAAATATCCTTGAGAAGCATCGGCACATTGTGAAGCTAGATCCAATACTGCCACAGAAACCATTTCTTATATTTAGAAAATCCCAAACTTTGAAATTGCTTTTAGCCCCAAGCATGCTACAAAGTAAGGGAGAGATAAAAGTTGATGGTCTACCAAAATTAAAAGGTTTTTACCCCTGGAG
>WWET01000006.1:1217597-1228331 GCA_011038615.1 Limnodynastes dumerilii | reverse complement strand
CACCCCATTTAACTGACAAGGAATCGTAAAATCTCCAAGAAAAGTTCCCATTGTTCTGTCTTTGCAGTAGGAGCAATTTATTTTTACTTTCCAAAGTAACATAACAAAAGGCTGATTACTCATTCGATAATTGAGTTCTTAAATGTCAAAAACAATATGGTATAAATATTCAACAGATCCTATTCTAAAGTAGAGCCTTAAATCACTTACACCTATTGTTCCCTGCTTGAATTTATGTTAATCTGACTTTCTAAATGTGACGGATAAGGGGTGATTAAAAATATATTGTTGTGTAGCGCAATAATGTAACAATTTCATGTTAAATATGCATTCGATGTGTATTTTCCTCAGAAATAAGAATGTCACACACATAAAGCAATAATGCATCTAAATGAAGCTGCTTTTAAAATTGTTTTTTCATGAAGTCAATGAGAAATCACTCGGCTTGCGTTTAATTAGATTCATTAAGAGATCGGTAGTCGCAGTGGAAGCCTCGGTTTAGAGATTGCTGGATAAACTGAATTATGTCACTTTGCTGTTGCCGCACGCCGCTGAAGAGCTAATTGTCGCACGTCACCATTTATTTGGTTTCCGAAGCAGTCTTTGTGACAAATGTAGTAAATAATTTTTTTTAAGCGTTGCTACAGTAATTCCATTATATTACCTTTCATGCCCTTCCTATTATGCCGGCTTTCACAGAAGAATGTATTGCATAGAAAGTCATCTGCACAGTGAAGTTATATTACGTTCTTTTCATGTAAACCCTGGAAGCATTCGTTTATTTGTGTGATGGGTGTGATAGAAAAATGCTAAAGATATTGGATTATTTGGATCACATAATTTGTGCTGGGAAATGCTAGTATCATATTACCACTATTACTTTTAATATTATTATTATTATTATTATTATTATTATTATTGTTATTATTATTTTTATTATTTATATTAATAAAGACAGACTTCCACAAAAAGGTTGTTGTCTGAATTTTGCAAGGGTGCATACGCACTGTGAGGATAAAGGTTCTTCAGGTCACTCAGACACGGGATCACCCCTCATCTTTCAGGGTAGCCTGTTTTATCACCCTCATAATACCCCCTCCCTCCTGTGGGAATGACCTCCCCAGAGGAATTGCACAGGGGTCCTGATTAGTGGATAATAGAGAGCAAATAAAAAGAGACAATGGTGCCTTAACTCCTGAGTGTCCCCTGTGTAGGTAGTATTTAACCCTTGAAGTGATTTTCCAGGAAGTTGTCACTAGTACTTCCTGTATGACATAATAACATGCCTAAGGTCACATCTAACACATGAAGTAACACAGCAACACATAACCATACATTTATATTACAGCTGTACTGGCAGGAACAACAGGGCTAAAAATAATAGTCTGGGTAGGGATTAGGATGAAGAATAACAATAGTTCCATCCCCTCCCATCTCGTTTCTTTACACTTGCACTTTACGCTATTCTATCTGGATCTGTAGGGTCCAAACTTCCTTAATGCAATTCTTTCCACTGTGGAATGGGGCATATGTTAGGTACATTAAAACATACACAATTACTGCGCTACTGACTCATCTAAAACCAATATTCACGCTCAATATAATTGATCTCAAAACATTAATTTATTATATAAAAAACTCAATTAAAATGTGGACAGTTATCCCAAGTAACAATTCTGAATGACATCAATAGAAGTCCAGAAAGGAAGATAAAAAGATATTTTGTATTTCTCCTTAGCAACAAATAATATTGTGGAGAGGTGCTGGATGTGAGGGAGCAACTCTGTAATAATCAGCCGAACAAATGTAATGAATAGAGCGGGCTTACCCGCTGACAGACGCGCATCCGCGTCTGTCTATTTTGAATCCCAGTGAATAGTAAGATCTCCGTTACTCTGTCAGAACAGAGCCGTGGTATAGGAGCGTCTGTCGGCTGGGAGCTGCACGTGTCCTGACGGGAGTTAGCCTTCCGTGGCTCCGACTCGTCGGGGCTAGGGGGGAGAAAAATCCCAGAGGATCAGTGGGCGGCTCTCTGTATTATAGTTAGATCTCCATGTAGCTGTATGCACAGGCGATGATGATTGCTCCGTATCCAGCAGATTTTTTCATAAAGGATAGCAACAGCTATTTTCCTTGGTGTTGCAAATGGAGAATATCGGGGTAACAATGTCCAATATTGGTAATTAAAAGCACCTAACGCGTTTCATGGCATCCAAGCCACTTCTTCAGAGGTAAATGGGTGAGTGTCTCTTAGCCAGGGTTTTTTTTATATAGCCTCCCTGCTCTCTGAGGACACAGGTGAGAGCTAATTAATGAGCGTGGGTTAACAGTTGCAGTTCATGAATGCAGAGGAGAGCAAGATCGTTACAAAAAGGAAATTTAAATAGATAAGAAATAAATATATTCTCTAGTAAAGAGTTGTTTGGTAAAAAATATATATATATATATATTTTATAATATCAGTAGAGATAGTGTATACATATGTAGATAAGTAAGCACACGCATATAGAATATGCTTTGATTGATAACTAGATGTATACAAAAATTTACAAAAAAGAGAGAAGATGTGCCTGCATCTAAGTGCAGGTTCATCTTGGTTTGTAGAGTAAATTAGTAATATATGGAATGGCACTTTGACAAATATTGTGAAAATAAAAATGAATTTGGGATAAAGAGTTTCAATATTGCAAGTCTCGGTATTTGAGAAAAAAAAAAAAACGTGGATGTATATAGAGAGAGAGATGTAAAATATATATAGAGACAAGTGAGTTAATTATTAATTCGAATAACCTGATGTTTTATTATGTTAAATCTATCTTATCCATTTATTTAGACTCAGTACATGGTAGTGGTTAGAATAAATTCATTTAGCTAATGACTATCAGTCTCATAAAGCTCTATAACAAAGGATCATACATAAGAATCAATTCATTTGGCTAGTGACTATCAGTCACATAAAGCTCTATCACAAAAGATCATACATAAGAATCCCTAAACTACATATGTCCAACATAGATATCGTAATGTGCAAGTACATATGCCAATATATGTATATGTGCCTGCACATATGGCCCAACAAGTGATTTGTTATTAATCGTAAATATTATTATCTTATATTATATGCCGTTATATGTGTAGTTATTAGATATAGAACTTAGAAGTACCATAAAACATACAATGATACATAAAGTGATAAAGATTGATCCATCAGGATAGTGCCATTGAATATATTTCATTGAGACAAATAAGCGATCTTAGGTCTTAGGAATACCATAGAACATACAATGATACACAAAGTGATAAAGATTGATCCATCAGGATAGTGCCATTAAATAATATTCATTGAGACATATAAGAGAAGGGAAACAGGGGTTCTAGATAACACCATTCAACTCCATAGATTCATTCAGGCCCTCTGGTGAGAGTGTCCCTAATTTAAATATCCAGTACACCTCCTGTCTACAGAGGGCCCGGAATCTGTTTCCACCACGATCATGTACAGGTATACGTTCTAAACCATAGAGTTTTAGGGAATCAGGATTACTCTGGTGGTGGAGTTCAAAATGTTTTGGTACACTGTGATTCTTTACTTTTTTCAGGATATTCCTGCGGTGTTCAAGAAAACGTTGTTTAAGACATGATATGTTAGGTACAGAAGGTAAAATGGGGGAGGTAGGGTAAGTGTACAGCAGCTTGGTTAAACCCTTACATAAAATTCTGATTTCACAGTCAAACTTAGCACTATTCAGAGATAAAGTCATTTATAATGCTGTAGTGAGCAGTTTCAGTTATACCCGTGGTACTCAATGACTGACCAATTCAGACACAAACAGTTAAGAAAAGACACCAGTTATAATAGAATTGGATTAAAATAAAAAGTATTAATAGCTATGTAAAGTTCCTTACTTCAACAATACTAATTTTCATGTTCATGTCATACACAATATCCTTGTGCTGTCAACTGTCAACTGTGGCTCACACCCATTATTTCTCTCTACAATTTCCCTAAAATCTTTGGAGACTGCTTAAAATTTGTAACTAAAAGGTGTATTTACTTAGAGTTTCCTTTTTTTAATGAATGTAGCTGTTCGAGGTTCGCTTTGGCTCGCAGTGAGCCTGGCAGCTTGGTTCATATAATTTGCTTAAAGTTACCTACTCTGCGAGGTCTCGCAATGATCTCCGTGGTAATCACAGGATACTTCATTCATAATTTGAATGCGCAGAGAATCCGTTGCGGGACTTGTCTTCATATCGAGACTCGGAAATCTTCAGAGTTGGACACGTCTCCTGGACAGGTAAGTTTGGGTTTTTTTTGTTTTTTTTAATTACAATTATTAATATTTTAAATGTATATATTTATTTAGATTTTTTTACATTTCTACATATAAGGTTTATTCCAGCAGTCTCCCCATACATGCCTTCCTTTCCTCTCCCTAATAACAGTAGCCTGAGCTGGCATTAGTTTTATGCTGGCAGCAGAGTGTAAAACTCAGCCCCCAGGCTTTGTAGATATAACGAAGTGTCGGCCCGCTCTGAAAAGAATGGGCCGGCGGGTTGATGCGTTATTTACATGCATGATTTTTGTAAATAGACCCCTAAGTCCCATACTCAGTGGTCCCTAATCAGTGGCAAACGCAGGATTTTGAAAGGGGGGTTTCCAATGCGTGTAATACGTGCAAGGTATATTATCATAGCTGCAAACGTTTTGGAGCCCGAAAACATGGCAAATAAGCTCCGCCGCGTCCTGCCCAAGCTCTTACCCCTAGCGTGTATATGTGTGTTTGTTTGTTAGGGAATTAGACTGTAATACGGCAGAGGTTGATGTGTGTAAAATTGTGAAGAGCTACTTAATATGATGCACTGTTAAAATATAAAACATATGTAAAATGACAATACTGATAATATGGTCGTACTATCTGACTGCCAGGACATGTAAGACGTCCAGTAAGGTTCTCTGTGAAAGCAGCACGTTTATAATGTAGATTTTAAAATAATAATAATTCTACACTAAGGAATTGCTTTGGTTATTGGCTGTAACACGTCCTGTTCTGATATTTTTTTTAATAGGTGATTTATAAGTTACTTCTTTCACACAGTAAAATAGTAGTTTGATAATGAAGGAACAGATCTAATAGTAATAGCAGTATACAATGCATTAGTAGAGCACCAGCACATTACACAATGTACAGAGCCTGTGTCAGTGCATAAGCACTGTTGTATTTGTAGTGACCCATTCACCATTCCCACCTGCTTTCCTAATGCAGCACAGGCCAGTACCATCTTCCTCTTTGTCAGTCCAGATCACAATGCCGCTAAGCCACGCCCCTTTTCGAATTTCCACATTTTTTTGCTCATTTTTTAATTTTCTTTTCATTTTTCAATTTGGGGGGGGTTTCTGGGCAACCAGAAACCCCCCCTGGGTGCGCCACTGCTAATGAATACTGACATTGCGTCAGACAATACTCCTTTATGTTGGTGGTGCTAGTCTTAACAGACTGGTGTGGATCTGCTGCTACCAGTGTGCATTTGACATAGTGGATCAAGAGAATAAAGAATATACTTCATATATCAATATTGTGATGTATTTCTATTGCTCAATTTTCACCATGTTATGTGTGCGACCCAGTTATTCCTTTATAAAGTAAAAAAAAAATACATAAACCTCTTTTCACACTTTATGATACGCTTACATGAGATTAAATTAGCACATTTCATAGACAGTAGAAATGTGTTGTACGTTATGATAAAGATTATTACCTGCAGGATTATAGTAGAACCATTATAGTTAATACATGTTTATTCCAATGCAGTTTTGAAGAATAGACTTTTGTATTTCATTTCATATTTTCTCGCTCATTGCTGGGCTATGAAGTGACATAAATAAATATCACACCATGATCATTATGCTATTTGGTGCCCTATATGCCAATTAAAGTCAATTGAGTGTATCTTACTGCTAAGAAAAGGCATTGTGGAAGGTGAATTATATTTTCCACAATGCCATTTGGCACCGAACCACAGGCAAATAAACTCAGTGGCCACTTTATTAGATCTACCTGTATACAAGCTCGATAACGCAAGTCTCCATCAGTCTAGCGTGTGGCAGCATCTCAATGCCAACATGATGTTCAATTATGTTAACAATTGACAATGGAATTGCAACAAAATGGTTATTGGTGAAAGACAACGTGAATTTAGTATTTTAGAAACTGTTGTTATTTTAATCCATAATAATCAAAAAATGTATGAATGGATGCTATGCATGTAAAAGCAGACTGCTACCTTGTTATAAAAGGAACAATGCCTCTTCAGCACATGGGTGTTACACAGAAGTGACACCCATTCTCTTCTCTTGGCAAAGCAGTATTAGCAGGTACCTGATCAAATCGGCTATGTGGCTTGATGATCTCAGAAAAACTGCAGGACCAGCATATCAGGCCGAGAACTTCACATCTGATTTTAGCTTCTTTCCCAAGCATTTGGATCAAATCGTGGATGATTTTGCAATCTGCAAATGGAAAAAAAAAGAGAATTGGAGGTGAGTAAGTTGCGCTGCTCTTATTGGTTGTGGGAGGTTTAAATGTGACATGCTTTAAAAATACAAGTCATGATAAAATATATAAATTGTCCAATCATAAAAAGGAGACTAAAACATTAACTATTTAATATTGCACATGAAATAAAAAGCGGCATACGTGTATTGTACTGGAAAAGAGAACAAACATTAACAATGTCCCAAATCTAGGTTTCAATATGTAAGATATTAGTCCAAGTATTGATTTGAAGGTAGGCTGTGCGTAATCAAATTCATTGATGATGTATCTTTAATGAACCCGTTGCAAATGAGTTAAAATGGCTCAATGGCATTGAATCCAAGAAAGACACAAAAAAGTAAGATATAGATAGGAAGATATAGATAAGCTTTAATGTGACATATACCTAAACATATGGATTTTTTGGTAGATGGATTGGTCCAACAAGTTGGGACTTCAAATCCACACGCCTTATCCCCACAGGAGAGGCGGTAGCCACTTCTCCATGGATCTGCATTCGAACATATGCAAATCCGTGAACATAAGGTAGTATTCTGGTCACGTAAGCGCGGACTTACAGAAACGGAACATGCAATAAGGTGTTTATTATCTGCAGATAGGAACTGAGCTTTGGATTCATCTGAGACTTTTTAAACACTTGCTTATTTTATCTGTAATGTTTGTTCTGTTTTATTATATCACTTATTACACATTGGGCCTGATCCAGACCTACGAACGCGAGCGCCCGCGAGCATAGCGTATGATCGCCCGGGTGTATAAACTTTCACGCCCATGACACTCCCATTGATTGTACCTACTTACGGCGGCTGAACCCTACCCTAAGTTTTTCCATCGTACGTGCGAATTTTCGTACCGATACGCTGGTCGTACTGGGCTTAGCACGCCCATACTGTACAGTTTAAATGTCTATCCCCGCCTCTGTGTAGTAATTCGAGCGTCCGGACTATCGTCGTACAAAATGCACGCCCCTTGGGCGAAAAGTACGCTGACAATACGCTCGCTGTACGCTCATGTCCTTCGGACGACCGGAAGTTGTTATACTGCACATGCGCAGTGCGTTTTTTTGCCTGTTTTTACGCTCAGGATCGGCGTACGATCGCTTGCGGCCGTAGGTCTGGATCAGGCCCATTGTCTATATTTGCCTATTTTGTGTCTCTTTTGAATTCACTGCCATGGAGCCAGTTTAGGTCATTACCAATGGTTTTATTAAAGATGCACCATCATTGAACATTGAATTGAATGGATCATTGAACCATTATTTAACAATGAACACAGAGTACCCTCCATTCCATACTCATTTCTTATATATGAAAACCTTGATTTTGGACATTGTAAGTGTTTATTCTCTTTTTAAAATACAATACAATACAATATTTATCATTTCATATTTTATTCTTATTTTTGTGATTGAACAATTTATATATTTTTTATCCTCTTACTACCAATATAAGCAGTGCTTCTTGCTCACCTCCAGCTCCCTTGTATCAATATTTAATTTAATTCCTTCCCTCCATCGTGAGCAAGCTGCTGTAGCTCTGTGCTACTCCGTTTTTATAATCTTGTTCTTAGACTATTTATTCTGTTCTTGCACACGATTGCAACAGTTACAATCATTTTATAGATGATTGCTGATTCATAGTCAGCTATTACTTTAAGAACTAGATCTTAAGATTGCAACATAGTAACATAGCTGATGACACCAGTCCATCAAATTCAACCTGTTATGGATCTTCTGCCATCCCTATTCTATAATTGAAATTGATCCAGATAAAGCAACCTCCATCGCCAATCAGAGTTGTAGTGAATAGTGATAGCTCCCAAATTACGCCAGCTCACCCTTACCCAAATATTTCTGCACCGTTGCCACATAAAACCAGCCATTACTGTACAATTTATACCCCTCCCACAGAGTGGAAGCACTTCCTCTTCCTGCTCTGTACTGCACGTTGTCTGATTCTCTGACAGGATACATCCGGATCCTGGCACACTCGTGCTGCAGTACCAAAAGGGGCCATTTTCTAATCCAAGTGATCAGAAAATTCCCCCTTTGTGTAAATCAAGTCCAAAATTATTAGATTTCTCAAAGATTTTAAAACAGAAATGATAGCAACCAGTAAGCTCCTATCCGTTATCTAGAGCATCCTTATAATTCATTTCTAGAGCTGAACACTGGGAGTTTCTGTAACAGTAACTATCCAACATCGTTACAAAGATTACTCCCATTTCTGCAGCTGATCCTTGATTTGTCCAGACTGAAATAATTCTCTGCTGAATCATTTAGTACTTGACAGTACACTCTGCAGAAAGAGGCAGACATCAGGCATCGTTATCATTTAAAATGAAACCTGTCTGAAAATTATTTTAAACGATATTGTGTACTTGCAATCAGGCATGATCATTGCAGAGTACACACTTACACAATATTTATTTTATTATTATTATTATTTATTAACATCGTTCCAAACACTCGTTTATCAGGTGACTGGAACGATAATCGTGTAAAAGAAAAAAAAAAAAAAAGCCGCAGTGTGTGCCCAGCTTTAGGCAACAATGGAAACTTTATTACAGGAAATGCTAAAATAATTACAAAAAAAGGAGATTCTTAAATCAGAGAATTTTCTCTTTTACGTGCAACTACATGTATATGCATAGGTGATCCATTAGCTTCTAAATCCACCAACTTCATATAATGATGTTCATACATTACTAAGTGGGAATAATGCTTTTAATACAATAATATGTTAATGCATTTTTGAGCTGATAAAAACATCCCATTATCGTGTAAATTGTTATAATCCTTTATTAATAATACATACGAAATAGATGCAATATTTCTGTTCTATAGCCAAACAAAACTCACTGTTAATTAACAAACTAAAAAGAAAAATAATAATAAAAAGAAGTGCTAAAATAAATGTTAAAGAATATCCGTTACCATATTTACACGTACGTGTTAATAACATGCAGTTACCAAGTCGTTTTCTAGTGTATCGAACGGTCACTTTCAAACAGTAGCTATAACATTAAGGAAATAAGTTAATAATATCGTTAACACAGATAAGGGTAACTAAATCAATGTCAAGTCTGCTAATAAGTGGCTCTTAACGACAGCAGTGAAGTTCATCACCATTGATAAATATCCCACACAACTACATTAATTTTGACCTTTCCGATCATTTTAAGTCTATCCCCGGTGGTGTTCATTGCTTAGGACAGCATGCAAATGAGATAGCATTTATGAATACATAATCTCACCTCATATATCATTCCTAGTGATCTCTAGTAATTTTTACCTGCAACTCCAATAGTTTACACAGGTATTTTTATATTATATATGCTGAAGGTGGATGATGTGAAATGTAAAAGACTTTCCTATTTACATTTTCTATAAATAATTATTAGGATAAGAACAATGAGAACATTCAGAGAGAGAACCTAATCTCTTTGCATAATGTGTTGCAGTTAGTAACAAGCTCATAGATGCCTATGATTGCAGCATTAGATGATCAGGAAAGGTTCTGTAAAATAAATTCTTACGTCATTTGAGAAACTTATAAATTATCATGAATATGTTTCACAAATAAGATTAATTAAAATAATTTGACCAAGTAGAAATATCCAACACGGTAAACCTTTTGGAGCAGTTACCCCTAACTCCGGATCAGCCCTAAAGTTGGAAGCTGCCATCCATCATCCAGATTAACCCAGAGAACATTTCAGTTGATGCATTAGTACTAGAATGTTGAAGTTCCTTCTAAAGTCTTCTAAACTAAAATAAAATGATACTTCCGTCAGTTTCAGCAGGGGGATAGATTGGGAAGATTGATACCTAACTGTGCTGCTACCCGTGTGGTATTGAAGATGAAGAGAATAAGCTGCAGCTGCCTGGACCCCCGTTATAGGGTTTCAAAAGGGTACTCCAACTCCAACAAACCCACTACTCAAGCGAGTTGTATGAACAAATGAAAGGAAGAGAGGTACCCTGTGCTACAATGTGACAGGCAAAAGCAATGATGGGGTGAATATAAATAGAAACACTTTAATGTAATCTTAAAACATACGAGATATAAATACAGCTTGATATATCCGCAAACAAAATTGTACCAAAGATACATGGGGCCTGATCCAGAGCTACGATGTTACACTGAGCGCTGTAGCGCTCAGCGTAACATCGGTGCTC
>WWET01000006.1:1198974-1217198 GCA_011038615.1 Limnodynastes dumerilii | reverse complement strand
GTACTAGCGACGGCGGCCGTAGCTCTGGATCAGGCCCATGGTGAGATGAATTCCATATGCACATCTAATGTTGAACCATAGTAAAACCTGATACAGTGGGGCAAAATGTATCACTGGAAACCACAAATTGTTCTGGTAACTGTAGCATAAATAAAATGGTGGTTGAAAACAAAAGTGGGGAGTGGTCCTCAACCCACAAATGAAAGGTGAGCAGTAGGCAACATATACATGTACAAAAACATGGAAATAAAGTCCCACCAGTAGTATCAAAACAACGGTAACCACAGTCTGTTGGGGGAAGTGCAGTTGCCTGAAGGATATCTACTATGCCGGTACCAGAACCCGAAATGCCATCCTAGAAGTCAATGTACAGTGTCTGTAGCTTACAGGATAAGCAGGGGGCCTGGTTGCAGTCGCATGTGAGCATGACTTGAAATTACAATGTGTGCAGTATAGGCGTACCCTAACTCTGTGTACCTATCTAGACTTTTGAACCTGTAGCTATTTTAGGTTTGCAAGAGTTGGAAGACTAATAGTAGGCCCTGGCTCTTGGAAGTCTGTTGGTGCGAAGGGAGTGATTAGTGGTGCAGCTGCTTAGTTGCATAAATCTCTCTCTGTCAAACTCTGCTCCTCACCCTCACCCACAAAGCCCTATCTTACTCTACTGCTTTATTTCTTTGTCCTCATCTCCATATCTCCATTCATACTCATTGTCACCCTCTGTGGTCAACCAACAACCATGACCTAGCATCCCACCTGATTACCACATCTCACTCCTGAATCCAAGATTTCTCATACAATGCCCCAAACCACTGGAATGGCCTAAACAGCCCATCAAGTTATCCCAGGGCTGCCGACTCTCCTGGAATATCTGGGAAACTCTGGGAAACTCTCAAAGTTTGGCCAATTCTCACAGTATCACGGGAAATCCAAAATTTTGGCTTGATAAAGTTCCCATGGAACAAAACGCGTTACCTAGTCTATGTTTGGTCATTGATTCTATTTAATGGCACTATAATCAGATAAGGATACAGCCTTGCTTGCAGCAGGACTTTGCTGACTTTACTTTATTTACAAGTTGGCCACCATATACTGATTGTTCATCTGACTGACTGGACTCCTTTTATCAAACACAGATGCCGGTGAATGAATATTTTCATGCTTGCTGAGGCGGGCCATTGGAGAGGTATTTGTCAGCCGACCGTGCCTTTGGAACTGTCGCATAGTTCCTAAAGTATTGGAGTGCCTGAATGTCTTATATTCCTAAAGGTAAAGGTATTTGTTATAAAGTACCAAAGGTTTTGGGTCTGTTCTTTAAGCCACTCTGGTGTTAATATTCTTGAATTTTTATATTAAGATGTTTACAAGCATTGTCAAATCTATTTATATAGACAGTCAATCAACTATAAAACTCTATAAGTATAGCAATTTTAATAAGCAATAATCAATCATTAAAACAAATAGCCAAACAGAGGTATGGGAAGTATAGAATACCAAGGAGTAATCCTACCAAAGGAATGGAGTGAATATAATGGACCTGATTCACACTTAAGAATGCGTTAGTTTCCTAAATATATGCAACTAATAGCAAGGCAACTCCCTCGGCATGGCCACGATTTTCAGGGTCTTTAGAGACTTATGGGTGCCATAGGGGTCCCTTAACTGTAGGTTCACATTTGTGTGCATAGAGCGTCTAATTACGAACGTGTCTGCATAACCGCGCCTCCTTTTGGTCAGTTAAATACCTCCCTCCACCCAATCTTCGTATCTGCCGTGTTAATTATTCATGGCACGCCCCTTTCGATGTAAGTTACTGCGAACCATGAGACTTTAGGCACGTTCTGTTGAATCACGGCATTTACGTTCCCAAGTTCAATGTAAATAGGGTATAAAACTTTCTACGTGGTATATACCTTCTTATAAATACGCACCTAAAAACAAAAAAATTCTTAATTGTGAATCAGGTCCAATTAGTCCAAATCTAGGAGTGATGAATAAAGGGCCTGAGCTGGTCATCTGATAAAACCTTTGGAAATGGAGCTAACAGGCTGTCTCGTGGATCTGTAGTCTGGTCGTTCCTGCTAATCAATGCTAACGCATTTCGAGCAAAGCTCTTTCTCAAAGTGGTCTATCATTTATTTTAACATCAGTTGAATATAGATGCGGAACACCATTCTCACTGTATTACCATAATTGTTTTACTGCTTAACTACTGCATGTAGTCCTTGCTAAAGGAATAATTCAGTTGTAGTCTAGGACAATAATTGAACTCTGCTACAGCCAGTGATTGTCACAATGAAATGAAATCGCTAAAATGTTCACTTTACATCAGAGTTTTAAAAATGTTCCCAAGAACTTTAATTCTCTTCTATTACAAACAATATAAATTTTCATTTCTTCACTGATCTTTTAAAATAAAAAGAGGCTTGAATTTATATGAGCCTCTGTGAGTTTGAATGTGCACCCAATAACTGCTCAATTTTCCTAAGAAAGGTCAGGAAACCAGGGAATGCCAAATCGTGGCTAGTGCTATTACGGGATCAATCTAAATATCATAACAAAGGCAAATAAACAGCAGTTCATTAAATGATTATCCCTGATGTTATAACATGAAAAGCTGTTAACTCATTATAATCCAGAGATTTAGCAGCAACGTGAAAATGAAAGAACCTCAGTTTGCCGTTTATGCTTCATGATCTTGCCTCACACAAATAATCTTTAAATTAGTTGTGCAGCCAACCTGTACCCATAGTAATGATCCTGATCTAGACAGGGGTGTACACATGTTACTGCAGCTGCGCACCTACACATTGCATATGCTCAGATCAGAATGTGACCATTTAGATCCAAATGCAGCTCACTGCTGTAACTGCCCTTGTTTGGAGGGTGTTTTGGCTAAGGGAAGGGGTGGGGGGGCTATTTCAGCCAATATACAGTAATGTGACCAGCGCTTTAGCTGAAGTTAACAAACATTTGCACTAGCTACATTTCCATTGTAGTGAAGTAATCCTGCTGTGGAACGGAGTGTACCTGGTAACGTAACAGCATTGGGGCCATCAACAAACATAATACACTTGCATATGCATCCAGAGTCACACCTTGTATTTGATCTGCTCATAAACCTTTCATTGGACAGTAATTCTAGGTACCTATTATAGACTGAGCTCTGAGGGCTGTCTAACCAATGTCCATGCATGACTAGGTCGCTTGGAAGCCAGTATGAGTTTTCTTCCCCTCCAACCATGTATTGTCACACCTGCACAGAATTCTGTGTCTCTTTGGTCTTCTCCTTCTCCGTTTCCTACAGTAAATTTTTTTTTTTAAGTGAAAAAATGTAAAACTGAAAAGAGGATCATGGGTGCTGGTAAAAAGGGGCATGGCATCACAGGTAGGCAGACGGGCCGAAATAGAAGAGGCATGGATGGATGTTGGATGCAATGTTTGAATCTTATTACCTAACAGTCACTCATAAGAGGTATGAAAATACATTGCTTTCCTCTACATTTTAGTGGAGCTGGTTTTAGAATGAGTCACAGATCCTCCTTTAAGGAACAAAAGAGAGGTCCGGAGCTCCAAACAAATATGATATAACACTATGGACCTGATTCACACTTAAGAATTCTTATGATTTTAGGTGCGTATATTTAAGAACGGATGCACTGCGCATGCGTAGTAACTTTTATATGCTATTTGCGTTGGTCTTATATTCGCAAATTCCGTACTTATACACTATGAACTTAAAATATCTAGGTTAGTAGTAACATACGCAAAAATGGGTGTTCCATGCATAATAAACTTGGCAGATACAAAGATTTGGAGAGAGGCATTTAAATGACCAAATGAAGTCCGGCGCTCCAATCAAACATTATATAACACTATGCGTCAGCACACACATTAAGCTCACCTGCCCAGTGTCAAGGCACCTCCTGTAGGTGAGTCCCTATCCATCTGCTATATGTGTACTCAGGAGGTCTGTATTAAGACACTCCTGCTATTTGAACAGTGTGCAGCAGCCATTTTGTGGGAGGGGTCAGGCTCCCAAAGTGAAACTAGCAACAGTAACAAAAAAACACAGGCTGTGCTTCTAATAAAAAAAAAATCCTCCTTTGCCTGGCACAAAATATAAATGGGCTATATTATGGATCTGGGATTGGCATATACTATAATATAATGGGATATAAAATGGGTCTGGGAATGGCACATGCTATAATATAATGGGATATATTATGGATCTTGGATTGGCACATACTATAATATAATGGGATATATTATGGGTCTGGGAGTGGCACATATTATAATATAATGGGATATATTATGGATCTGGGATTGGCACATACTATAATATAATGGGATATATTATGGATCTGGGATTGGCACATGTTATAATGTAATGGAATACATTACAAGTCTGGGAATATAATACTATGTACTATATATAGTGTGCTATTCCTAAACCTAATATAAACCACCTATATTATAGTATGTCACATAACTAGGCCCCCTAATATATCGCTACATGTACTTTATATAGTGTGCTATGTCCAGACCCCTGATATCCCCTATGTATTACATGCATTGGAAACCCTCCTTTCAAAATTCTGCGTTTTCCACGGATTACAGTGTAAAAACACAAACCGCTGTAAATTACATGATTTTAGCACTTAAATAAAATAAAATGATTTAAGAAATCCGGATCTAATACCAAAGCTGAAACCAAACCATTACACACTACGAAGATTTAGAAGCAAAGCCAAAACATGTAAAATTGTATTTACAGAAACATGGTCTGTGGTTACTGGGTCCAAAAAATAAGGCAAATGTTTGGAGTTCAAATTCTATCATCAGTTGTCCCTTGCCCACAAATTCTAAAGGGAGAACTGGGGGGTATATACATCAGCGGTGTATTTGATTGCTTGTTTGTATTGTAGTGCAGAGCATTTATTACCATATATTTATATAGCATCTGAGAAATTGATACCATACAGTAATAAAAGACTGCATATTATTAATCAGCAGACAATATCATCTCAAGCAATGATCTAGCGTAAGTCATCACAGCCTATTATGATGCCTTAAATCAAATGCAATAAGTACAACAAAAAATAGACAGAATAGTTCTACTTAATTTATTTATCCCATATGAATAACTATAATTCAATAACAATTTATTTAATTTGTATTATCAGTTGAAATTGATATCAGCCATTAGGGAGAGCTATCATTTTAACTGCATTAATTTCGCCACTCCATAATATTTATGACCATAATTCCCATCAAAAGGTCCTTTTCTGTTAATGCTTCAATATTTGTAAAGTAAGATTGCAGCTTGAGCCTTTCCAATACTGGGGGCTTTATAAAGTAGATTCCAACAAGCAAAGAAATATTGTAGTTAAGATGACTAAAGGTGCTCACACACTATACAATTATCTGGCAGACTATCTGAAAGATCTGGCAGTTGGAATGAAAATCTGGTAATGGATTAAAACAAATGGTATTGTCAGTTACTCTCATCCATTACCACATTTTCATTTCAACAGTCAGATCTTTCAGATAATCTGTCAGATAATTGTATAGTGTGTGTGCACCTTTAGTGTAACTACTTTCTGCCTGCCCAGTCAATGGTGACAAACAGTTGTCGACAACAGCAACTATAAAGAAGATGCACACAGTTACCCAGGACAGAAAATATTCTAGATTACTGTGATGGAGAAGAGACTGCTTACAGTAAGTTTTTTTTGTTGGTTGAAAGGGAAAAACTCTCCATCTGTCACACACAAGTCAGTTTGTGAAAGGTCAGTTGTGACTAGTAAAGAGTTTTCTATGCAATCGCAAATATTTTGAATAAAAGTAGCAGTGGGTCAGTTTAAGGTCTCAGTATCTCCTGCTGTTAAGCCTGATTATTTGTACAGACAGACCTGCATGACAAGAAAATGACATTCTCTATTGTATTTTAAATTGACACGTCAGGAGATCTATAAAAACATATAAAATATATCCAGGATACGATATATCCATTTTATAATGACATTTCTCATTCTGGACCACTCCGTGGTATTTAATGTAATTTACAAATATAAAAGGATGTTGGAAAAGTGAAAAAAGATCTTGCTTTTTGTGCTAAAAGCAAGAAATCAACAACGTACTGAATACTGGTCTGTGCATTACAAATATTGGCCCAGATCCAGAACAACGCTTGTGAGCGAATTTATGCGTGGCGAAGACGTAAAATCACCTTTAAGTAAATACTGCGTATGCGCACCATAGAAAATACGCTTCGTAACGTAGCGTAAATGTGAACGTATGGGCCATTCATGTAAATACTTACGTGTGGGCGTGCCAATTTTACGTTTGGCCAAAATACGTCTGAAATACGTTATGTAGTCAGGGTTTGTATTTAAAGTGTACAGTATGGGCGTGCTTAGCTGCGTAAATACGTGTTGCCCATACGTACGTGTGCGGATCACTGCGGTTACGTTGGCAAAAGTTAAGGTAGGGTTTAAAAAGCGTATCTTGACAAAATATGTACGTTCAAGGGGTGTTTCTAGGGGAGTGTATAGAAGGTACGCACACGAAAATACGCTATGCGAATAAACGTACGGCAAACGTAGTTCTGGATCTACCCCATTGTGTAGTTATTTCAACATTAAACAGTTGTTTTCGACTTTAATGAAACAGATAATGAACATTATTAAGGTTTTGGTTGTAAGGTATTCATAGGCTGACCAGAACAATAAAGTCTGCACTAGCCAGACAAACAAAGTCCAAGCATCATTCTGGTACTGTCAGTATTCAAACTTATACCCTGTTCAGATTACCAGCTAAAAGCCAGGGTTTTCATGACAATCTGATTGCGAACCCCGGCTCCCTCTAGCCCTAGCTCTTAGACCCGGCTAAAAAGAAGGGGTTTGCGGAGAAAACCGGGTCCCGCGGCTCCACTGCACAGCGGTGACCAGGGAAATCCTGGGTCACCGCTGTCAGTGTGAACGGGCAGCCCGGCATGTCCCTGCAAATCCCCAGGGTTTGAAAACCCCGGGGATTTGCAGGGCTGGTAATCTGAACGTGGTATTAGTGGGGCTGATCTAGAGTTTGAGAGTAAGGGCAAGACAGGTGCAAGTGTACAGCTCGGCTAAACCAATTTGCAAAGTAGGGGGAGCTAATTAGTTTTAATTGTTTTGTTTTGCAGGGAAAATACTTTACTTTTGCACCTAGAACTTAAATACTGTATAGTTTTATGTTTAAACTACAAAATAGAGTTGAGCTAAGAAACTTCACCTCTCAATTGTAATTCTGTTTTCCCGGTTTGAATGTGCTTCCCCTTCCAATTTAACATGGTATTGCTCAGGTCTACACTTGCACCTTAAAAAAAAAAGCTGTAGTTAGAAGCAGGACTCAGTACCTGTCTGCAATGTTGTATTCACAGCGGATGCAATTAGCTCTTCAGGTGTTGGCTGATGCTTAATGACATCACAGAGGTGTAAACCTTCTCAATATGTAGCTCATTAATTGATTGAGCATCAGTATTGCTGTCCAATGGGCTGATTTAGAGTTTGAGAGTAAGGGCAAAACAGGTGCAACTCGGCTAAACCATTTTACAAAGTAAGGGGTGATAATTCATTTTAATTCTTTTGCATGCAGGGAAAATACTTTACTTTTGCAAATAGAACTCAAATACTGCAAAGCTTTAGGTTTAATGTGTAAAAAAGAGTTGAGCTAAGAAACTTCATTTCTCAGTTCTAATTCTGCTTTTACAGTATAAATGTGCCTCCCCTTACAGTTTAACATGGTATGGCTCAGGTCTACAGTTGCACTTAAAAAAATAAAAGGTGTAAGTGCAGCTCCAGATCAGCCCCCATTCGTTTTTGGGGGGCTGATTCAGAGCTGCACTTACATATTTTGTTAGGTATAAGTGTAAACATGGGCAATACCATGTTGGACTGGAAGGGGAGACAAATTTATATAGTAAAAACAGAATTAGAATTAAAAGGTAAAGTTTCTTAGCTCAATTCTATTTTATGAATTAAACATAAAACTATGCAGTATTTAAGTTCTATGGGCAAAAGAAAAATATTTTTTTATCACCCCTTACTTTGCAAAATGGTTTAGCTGAGCCGTACACTTGCAGCTGTTTTGCCCTTACTCCCAAACTCTGAATCAGCCCTTTGTGTGATTTCTCCCTTCTTCCCTATTTGCTGACTTCACTATATCCTGACCTGCATTGTTCTCCTTACTTTGAGTTTGGATCTTTATATTGTTTTGTGTATAATGACCAATTCTAACCTCTGGCCCTGATCTAGCTAATTCTGTTCCAAGTTACCTGTATCCTGCTGACATTGGCTTGAACACTCTTCACAATCTTTTGGGCTATACCTGCAGTGCTTTCTCCTTTACACTAGCTTTACTAAACTGCAGAGAAGCAAAAGTAGAGATGTTTCCCATTGGTCCCATCAGATTCTAGCTCCTGCTCTCCTATTACATATTAGAGAATGTAAGCTAGAATCTGATTGATTGCTACATCTCCACTTCTCTTTTTTCGCAGACTAGTAAATCTATCCCTTGGAGTCAATATAGTAGATCACAACCTGGTGGCTGCATTCTTCCAAGCTCATCCCATCCTGTTTTAAGCTCTACTTAATAAAATCAATAATTTAGAGTCCACACACAACCTGTTGATCATGGGCTGCTGTATCCTGTTTTGCCTCTAGGGGCAGACCTGGACAAGTTATTCCTATTGTGGACATTTCTATTACCTGCCCCTAGAGGCTGCTGTTGTACACTCTCTCTTGGATTAACTTTGTTATGTGCTCATTATTCTACACCTGTGCTCTGGGTTTGTCTATCCTATGATTCCAGAGCAAGGTGTGGGTCATTGCTTCCAATTTCCTGCTCCTTGTTGCTGTGTGTTAGTTTGCTGGCCTCTACCATGTTCTTGAATCTGCCTCTACTTGTCTGCATTCCTGTTTGTTCTTTCAGTTTCCTTGTTTATGTTATTGATCTTTGTCTGTTTTACCAGTGTCTGGTACCCTCGTTATCTCACACCTATGTAATTGCCTGGAATCTGTTACTTGTGTATAGGCATTCTCTGTTATTTCTGTATTTATTTCTGTTCTGTGCTTTTACTCTACAACCTGCAATAAACCTCTATTTCTTATATTGGTCTCCAGCAATCCTTGTGTCAAACCTCTGGTATTCATAACACACCTATCATCTTGGCTATGTTGACCATAGTTATGTCTCAGTGGGAGTCACTGCTGTCAAACGCTCCTTTTAGAAGTAGAGAAAGCCAAAAGCTAATTTTCAACTATCTCTGTTTCTAAAAGACCACCATTTTCAGAAAAAGAAATTTTAAGATTGGATAAGTATAACAATCAGCATACTTACCATTAATATTTTGGAAACTCAGGCAAAGACGGGTTGCACTCGTTGCACCAGCTGGAGAGGTGAGTAACACTGTCTGAGGAGTTTTAGGGTTAGGCTGAAAGAAAGGGAGGGTTAGAATAATGGAAGGGGAGGGTTTGGGTAATGGAAGGAGAGTCTTCGGGTTAGGCTGCGGGGAAGGAAAGCTTAGGGATAGGATAATGGAAGTGGCGGATTAGGGTAAGGGTTGGGGTTACATTTATACTTACCATTCACAGCAGCATCTTCTGTCTGGATTGATTGCTGTGCCTCTGCTAGACAAATAGATTTTCCAGCCAGTTTGGAACTTTCAAGAAAAAGGGCTGTTTGCAGCAGAAACCCACACCCAGGTTTGCCTTCAGCTCATTGGTCAATCTTAGAAAATGTAACCCAGTCAATTGAAAGCCTCCTATGTCCTTATTAAGTATTTTCAAGTTTCTTCTCTACACAATTGTCTGATCCGTTATACAGTAGAAGGTCACATCCAGACTAATGATGACAGTGGAGAAGACATTTTAAAGATGCATCAGTTCTAACTAGTCTGGAATGTGCCATTACAGATCATCTGCCGCGTGTGATTCCCAAAGGTCAGCATGCAGCAAAGCGAATGACAGAAACAGCAAATGATGGATAAACACAGAATCACCTTGCTTCATTAACTTCATGCTCAGTCTTAACACTTTACATCAAAGAACCTTATATCCGGTCACTCACACTGGTGTCCAGTGCACAAAAAGAACTTTATCATAAGCCAATTTTCAGTGAAGGCATTGCATCATTATATGAATTATTACTTGAGAACCCAGACAGACAAAGTGTATTTATAAGACATTTACCATAAAATATAATATTACAGGGTTTACTATATGAATTTTTTTTATAGAATATTTGTTTAAAATTTTCCTTACTCACAGATCCGGTGCTTTATAGTTTCCATTTAAACTAAACAGGAAACAATGTTGCCTTTGTAATTATACAATAGAAGTGTTATATTTAATTTCATTGTATCCATACCTACAACATTTCTAATCGCAAAAACGGGACAAATAAAGAATGTCCGTTCCGGCTCACATCCACCCTGATACCGTCTAAACTCCATCCTGGCCCTACTCAAACTCTATCCATTTCTTCATAAACTCCTCCCCTTTTTGTGCAACTGCACTGGAGAAAATAAACATAGTTATAAAAAAAAAAACTTGCATCCAAGCTATTCCACTTACCGGGACAAATTGGAGGACGGGCAGGACATGGCACAGTCACACAAAATCATGACATTTGGTAGGTATGTGTCTCTACAGTTGCAAAAATATTGCTTTGATGAATTGGATTTAATTCTGGATAAGTAAAACTTAACACTTTATTTTATTAGAAAGTTTGTGATGTAAAATTAATCAAACTCTAAGGTATACGGGGGTATGTCATACGGTCATTTCTCCCAATGAATTCATTGAAAAGCAATAAATAAATCCCCGTTCACTGTTATTATTTAAAAAAATTTGTACCGCCACTTCTGTGGCCTATTTTGCAGCTATTCGGAGCAAGATATTGGCGGTTTAGTTATGAAAGCTTCTTGTTTGCTCTGTTATTGTGGTTTAATAATGTGATCAATCTGGCTACATCTACTATTGTTAACTTGTTTACTAAGCCATTTTGTTCTTTACAATTTCTCTTTAGCCAAGTACTGACTTGTGTAACCTCTGTACAGTCCACTTTTGTCAGTACAAACCAGGTTATTTTTCCGGATGGCACACATACCATTTGAGCAATTGTTTGTTCTGGTATTGGAGGCAATTTTAAGGACAATTGGCTGACAATACATTCATTGATTGGAAGACAGGTGCCGTTAGTTTTTCTTTTAAAGATTGCCACCTTAACTGTCTTGATATGATACCAGTCTTCAGGAAATTGATATACTGCCTCCTCAATAGCTTTTCTTTCTAAATGTCTGTAATAAAAATAATGCTGATTAACTATCCCTCATTGATCTTATGATTGTTCTATAGTACTTCTGCCAGCAGCTTTGATACCATTGAGGCATATATTGTTCTCTGAGCCAGAGTTAAAAGTTCTCAATTACATGCTGAATACAAAGTACTTAAAAATGTATATGAAAAGAGAATGTTATAAATAGAAGATTTGGGTAACAGAAATCTTAAGTGATGCAATTTGACCTCTGTAACGCCTTTGCAAAATTCTAGCACTATTTTTTGGAATATTGTTTGGTTACTTATGTTGATGGCATTTTAATATTTCCTGCATGACTATTGGAAAAGCAATACATAAAACAATACTGATGTGTTGTGTTTGGTTTAAGCACAAAAATTCATTGTTTTGTTTACAGATGTGACCAAATACACCTTTCGGCAAAATGTAAGAAGACGTCAGATATGGCTGAAATGCCATGCACAGTGGACCCACCTACTGTGGAAAGGTGATAGGAACATTTTGAGAACGATAAAAGTGCGTTTACTCAAAATTCAATGGAGCTGACTTCATCCATACATACACACAATGATAGCTTCCAAGCAATGAGTAATACAGGTTTAAGCCCGAACACGCTCAACAGGAGTCCCAATCACAATTAAGTAGTAAGTAAACACAATGTAATGCTCTATTTAACAGTATACAGTTATCTTTACTCTTCATGGGCTAGAACCTAACCCCTGCATGCTTTATGTGTGTGTGGGGGTCTGTAGTTACACATCCGTAGCTTACTACTAACGTGTCCAGATTGCTACCTTAACTTTTATGACCTAGTAGTAATGGGGTTCCCTGACCCCTCATTTACATGGCTTTTCCCACCTGTATACTGGAAATACAGTCATCACAAATGAATGGTCACCCCCTTCTGCATAAGGACTGACTTAGTTACATACTCCACTACTTACGCAGTTGTAACGCAGTTGTAACATCTGGCCCGTGCATGCACAGATGTTCCTTTACAGGAGACTTACGCAAATGACTTGCATAAGTCCCCTGTCGCCCGTAGGTCTGAATTTGGGCCCATATCCTTAAAGAAATGCCATGGAGGGTAAAGGTGTATGTGGCCACATCTTAACATTAGGCCTGATTTAAATGAAAGGAAAAACAATGGAAAAATGCAACATAATAAAAAGCAATAGTAGTAAAAGTAGTCTTGTCAAATCCCACTGCAGAATCATCATTGATGTTATACAAAATGAAAATGTTGATTGACTGCAGCACAAAGTATAAGTAACTTGTGAAGTCTGACATTCTGAAATTGACCTGATGTGGTTCAAAATTATTGTACAAGAACTAATCTGGATCAGACTCATTTGTGGGAACACTCCCATACTGTATTCATCCATAATGAAAATGTTGTTGACTTGAATCACGTGGGATCCTTAGATGAATGCAGTTAGATCATCTGTCCTTCACATTTTTCTCTGTGTCCTCCTTTTCTGTCAGCAATAAATATTAATTTATATAGTTGTAGTTGAGTTTTGCCCCATTCGCTTGTCATGCACTGATTGAAAGTCATAGCTTCTCTTACAATACAGTTTGGATCATTAACTACCAATCAAGTGGCAGTGGAGACCAAACTTACTGTAGAGATGCTGTGTACTGTTCTTTACAAAGGGAAACAAAGGAGAAGGCAGCAGCTATAGAAAGAAACAGGTGCTGTAATCATCAAATGGTTTAAATGAGGTAACCTTGCAAAATGATTCTTAAATTCAATACCTAATTACAATGTATTTTCATAGCAGCAAACTACTTAGCATTTAACTATGAACGTTCACATAAATAAATGCTTCCAAAGACTATTGTTCTTTATATTTGCAGAGATTGGTCTCTTTATTTATTCATTTCCCTTTGTGTGTCAGTATTAGCTGTATGATAATTTGTTTTTTTTATGTCATCTTAAAGAGACAGAGGCCAGGGGCATTTTAAGAAGTGAGGGGGTCCTTGTGCAGGATTTGTACATGGCCACCATCCGCTAAGGCCTCCATACCCCCCCTACCCCCCGTGGCAACCTTCCCCCGCCATCTAACCTCCCGCACCTGCCGATTGCAGTCCCCGGTTAGAATGACTGATTTTCGAAATAGGGACATCCGAAAGAGTTCCTTTTCGGATGTCCCTATTTCGAATACCCCTTCAGTTCAGCCCATTCCGTTTCGGAAACGCAGCTGCAGCTTAATTCATTTCTACATTTGAAAATTCTAAATATTTTTTACAATTATTTTGTGACACTTACAATCTGTCAGAGGCGCTCACATTAACTATAACCTCCATTAACAGCCGTACGCTGTACTACCCTGCACTTGTGCAATTTCTTCAGATATGTTAGCTGCATTGAACTTAGCTGCTGTGTGCCCATACTTCACTGGTCTATATATGTATATAGGGGCAACCACCTGGTAGGCGCACACTGATGAAAATTTACTTTAAACAAAGAAAATATATATATAAGAATTATAAATGATAATAATAGGTGTATTAAATACCTAAAAAACCTATAAAAACCTTATACAAAAATACTACACATTAAACAATGAATATAACTGTTAAGAAACACTCCTAAAGGACGTGACCCAAGGGTACAAATAATTTTCGTTCTCTAATTGAACAATTATAAATAGTGAATGTGTGCTGCTGGAATCCCAAAATTAAATATGTGCTAAAATCTAATACAAATAGGACATATATGTATATATATATATATACTAAAAAAATTACTTATTAAACTCCTACTTAGAATCGAGGATGCAGTGAAAATAATAAATATAAACGAATGATGCTGTAATCCGCTCAATATAAACGGAAGTGAACCAACAAGTCCTTAACTAGGACAGGGAAATAAGTGTAAACATGTTGTGAAAAAAAATAAATAAAGCAATACCAAATAGTGAAGAAAAGGAATAGCTTATAAACCAACACTAAATATACTACTATAAACTTAAAAAATATATATATAAAATCCCCCAAAAAAGGGGGAAGACACCGAGAATAATCAAACAAAAAGTCCAAAGATAATATGTTGGATGAATAAGTGAATAAATAAAATGGGACAGAGGTCCGCTCACAGTTCACAGGTGCTAGGTAAAAATGTCTTTTACTGATGCAGTGAAGACGGAGTTCTTTAGGGCCCTTGAGATGACCGACTCTTGATATGCTGCAATGCCAATATCGGAATACAATGTTTATAAGATCGATGTCCTTCTATTTTCAAAACGGAGAAGACCAAGTCCAATATGCCCTTTTAAAAGAAGTTCTTTTCCTAGGATTCAATAGTCCGGGTAATTTATCTCGCACCCACGTGGGGGCGGGACACGGCCACCGCCGTAAATACCGGAGAAAAAAAGGACATAAACGTTAAGAATAAACAATTAACAGATCTTTATTAAATACAATATATATAAAAACGAATAAATATATCAGAAGACACAACGAAACATGGAGACCAATATAAACAATAAACAAGAATAAAAAAATCCCCCGAGGGGAGAGCTCCGTACCAGACTACCGGAGATATGACAAGGTGGAATCCCGGGATAAGTATACCTCTACGGATGTATTTCTGGAGCCCGCACACCTCAATAATCACACCTCCTAAGTAGGAGTTAAATAAGTAATTGTTTTTGTATCAATTTTCCAGTATATATATATATGTCTTATTTGTATTTGATTTTAGCACTTATTTATCTTATAGTTGGATGGTATTTATTTTTTGGATTCTAGCAGCACACATTCACCATTTATAATTGTTCAATTAGTGCCACAAAAATTCTTTTTACCCTTGGGCTCCAGAAATACATCCGTAGAGGTATACTTATCCCGGGATTCCACCTTGTCATATCTCCGGTAGTCTGGTACGGAGCTCTCCCCTCGGGGGATTTTTTTATTCTTGTTTATTGTTTATATTGGTCTCCATGTTTCGTTGTGTCTTCTGATATATTTATTCGTTTTTATATATATTGTATTTAATAAAGATCTGTTAATTGTTTATTCTTAACGTTTATGTCCTTTTTTTCTCCGGTATTTACGGCGGTGGCCGTGTCCCGCCCCCACGTGGGTGCGAGATAAATTACCCGGACTATTGAATCCTAGGAAAAGAACTTCTTTTAAAAGGGCATATTGGACTTGGTCTTCTCCGTTTTGAAAATAGAAGGACATCGATCTTATAAAAATTGTATTCCGATATTGGCATTGCAGCATATCAAGAGTCGGTCATCTCAAGGGCCCTAAAGAACTCCGTCTTCACTGCATCAGTAAAAGACATTTTTACCTAGCACCTGTGAACTGTGAGCGGACCTCTGTCCCATTTTATTTATTCACTTATTCATCCAACATATTATCTTTGGACTTTTTGTTTGATTATTCTCGGTGTCTTCCCCCTTTTTTGGGGGATTTTATATATATATTTTTTAAGTTTATAGTAGTATATTTAGTGTTGGTTTATAAGCTATTCCTTTTCTTCACTATTTGGTATTGCTTTATTTATTTTTTTTCACAACATGTTTACACTTATTTCCCTGTCCTAGTTAAGGACTTGTTGGTTCACTTCCGTTTATATTGAGCGGATTACAGCATCATTCGTTTATATTTATTATTTTCACTGCATCCTCGATTCTAAGTAGGAGTTTAATAAGTAATTTTTTTAGTATATATATATATATACATATATGTCCTATTTGTATTAGATTTTAGCACATATTTAATTTTGGGATTCCAGCAGCACACATTCACTATTTATAATTGTTCAATTAGAGAACGAAAATTATTTGTACCCTTGGGTCACGTCCTTTAGGAGTGTTTCTTAACAGTTATATTCATTGTTTAATGTGTAGTATTTTTGTATAAGGTTTTTATAGGTTTTTTAGGTATTTAATACACCTATTATTATCATTTATAATTCTTATATATATATTTTCTTTGTTTAAAGAAAATCTCCATCAGTGTGCGCCTACCAGGTGGTTGCCCCTATATACATATATAGATTTCTCTTGTTGCTTTGTTTGAGGTACGAAGTGGAACATACCATAACCATCACGGGAGGCTGCCTTAACACTGTGCGCCTGTATACCTTTTGTACTTAATTAATTTGTTTTTGTATACTTCACTGGTCGTCAGTGCTTGCAATCCAAAGCAGTGGTCGAAGTGGAAATTTAGAAGTGGCGGTATGAACGTTTAGAAGTGGCGGTATGGACATTTAGAAGTGGCGGTATGGACCTTTAGAAGTGGCGGTATGGACATTTAGAAGTGGCGGTATGGACGTTTAGAAGTGGCGATGTGGACGTTTAGAAATGGCGGTGTGGACATTTAGAAATGGCGGTGTGGACATTTAGAAATGGCGGGACATTTAGAAATGGCGGTGTGGACATTTAGAAATGGCGGTGTGGACATTTAGAAGTGGCGGTATGACAATATAGAAATAATGGACCTGATTCACACTTAAAAATCTTCTTAAAATAAGAACTTAAAGTTACTCCTGGGCTAAACCATGTTGATTGCAGGGGAGTCATATTTCATCTGTTGCAAACAGTATTGGAGTTGAGAGGTGATATTTCCCAGCCCAAGTCTAAATAACAGTGTGATAGTAAAGCTGGTCAGTATCTGTGTGCAGTAAGCAATTCAAAGATATATCCCTGCATGCAAAGACTACAATTAACTTGACTCCCCCCGAAAACAACATGGTTTTGCCCAGGAGTGACTTTAAGTTCTTATTTAAGAAGATTCTTAAGTGTGAATCAGGTCCAATATATGTGAATAGAGATTTATAGCGTTTCAATAAAATGTGATGCATACGTATATCTGTTTCCCCAGCCAGGAGGAGAATTGGCGTGACCTGAAGTTAGCAGTTTATCGGCTCTCTGAATTTCCTAATGTCCTAGGAGCTATAGTTTGCACACATATTGTGCTGAGACCACCTAAAAGCAGGGCACATTTATATACCAATCACGACCTTTAACACTGTTTGTGCAGGCTATCCTGGGTCTTGTCATGACTCCTATATTCTGAGGCAGTCATCCCTATATCAGGAAGTAATCAGCATTTAAATAGCGTTCTTTGTCAACTCGATTTTTCAGCTAACACGTTGATTTTAAAGCAAACTCTGGCAATTTACAGTGAAACAAGCATTTTCCCATAGATAACATCACGTTAATACAAATTGCAGCCAACTTCAGGGATTTAAATCGCTGGTAAAAAATGACTAGACATGGAGTTTGAAAATCACCATGCAAAATCACCCTATAGTAAATAGGGAGATTTTTCTGAAAAAATTGGCGCTCAACTATGGCGATGTATGGCGATTTTTGTTGGACATATAAATAGCCCCTTAGTAATCTGTTTGCCTGGACATCGGAAGACGAAATCAGGTCCTGTATTTTCACAACCAAATGAAATATTTTCTCAATTAAATCTAGTTTGTATGCAGGTGAATGTTTTTAGTATATCGTTTTCCTTACGACAATTTATACAATAACTTCATAGCTAGTGGTTTATTAACACAGTTCATAAAACAAAATGTATTAATAGGATTTAGACAGCTAATGAATGTTAAAAATAAGTGTTAGAAATGTAGCATATTCACATTTTTTCCACTTCAAAGAGAAACTTAAGTAAGTATGTATCAGCTGCTAAAATATCACTAATGAAAATACTTTTGTGAAATGAACCCTGTGGGCTCTGAACAGGCATAATTTGATCACATTTTCAGCGCAACAGCAATTTAATAAAAAACAAGGAATATATTATGTTCTTTATTTAAATTAAAGTAGATTCACCAGACATACATATATGACAGTAATACTTTAAAACATAATTAAATGTGGGGTTTATCCAATATATATTGACATTTATTTTTAGTT
>WWET01000006.1:1149826-1190589 GCA_011038615.1 Limnodynastes dumerilii | reverse complement strand
TTTATTGTCATTTACTTGAATACGCCAACACAATTTCTTCTTACCATTATTGTCATTTTAAATGATGGATATTATTATTCATTGATACAGACTATTAAAGTGTCTTTTACAGTTTACATTTCTTTAAGTTAATGTAATATTTCAGATAGTTTGAATAAGGAACAATGAAAGACACCATTTTAGTTGCTATGTAACAATACAAAATGGCTCCTGTTGCCTTTATACTTAATCATTTAGTAATAATTTGTTCCTTAAATGTATGTCAGTGAACTATTCTTTTTCTATTCTATTCATTTAGTAATGAACCTTGTCACTCGAACCATAAGAAGCACCTAGTAATAAAACAAACAGATGAAACTTCAAGGTACAACTTGTACTCAATCCATGAAAATAACTGAAAGGAATGTTGTATATTCAACAAGCTCAATCGGTTCAAAGAAATGTTTGGAGGATGTAAGACAGTCTTCAGAAAGATTCTGAAGATTCTTATAAAGCATTTTTATAATGTACATTTCTGCAGATAATATCTACTGTGCTACAAGAAGACAGAGCTGTATAAACACCACAGAAATGCACATTTGTTACTACTGGAAAACAATCTTAAGTGTTTTATACTCACCTATAAGTGCACTGCAATCTGGAATACAGGGATTTTTTTGTTTGTTTATTTTTTTTTTAAGACTTGTCCTTGTAAAGATAGGATTTATGTATTTAATATATTATGCACAGATGCAGAACTTTATCCTTGTGTTTATATTTCTATAAATAGGACCATATATAAAACATTGTACAGTTTAGTAGTACAAATGCTGCAACATTTCAATACTACAATTGAGTCAGTTTCAACTGAAGAAACAAAGAACAAAAGGCGGGAAGAAGACCTTGTAAAACAGGTTCTTAGTTGTGATAGGAAGTACAAAGAATTATTGTCCATCCAGTGGTGGTTTTCACGTCAGGAGAGTGTGGGTAGAGCCAGCAACAAGTCTTGGTTCCATCTTTTTTAACTTGTCAATTAGAAATATAGTTTGATATCTGAAGATATTTTTATACTAATTAATATTTAAAAATATATATTTTTTCTGCAAATCAAGGGCTTTAGGGATTCCAAAAGATAAAGATGAAAGATAAAAAGGTAGGTTATTGGTTTTAAAGGAAAAGGTAATCTGGATATATATGGTATGTCGACAGGTCATATGGCAGACAGGTCATAGGGTGGACAGTTGAGTATTATGTTAGTATTACATATATGTTATTACATTTCTGAAGTATTTTTTTTATAAGCAGCCTGCATTACATTAGTTTTCAGACGCTACAAACACATACTAAATTAATATTCAACTGTCGACATATTAACCTGTCAACATTTTGACCTGTCGACATTTTGTCCATCAACATTTTATACCAGACCCTAGTGTGGACCATCTCCTAAACTAAGTCCGATCAAAGACGTAATGCTGCAACATATATAAGGGCTTAGCCAAGCCTTTACTGTACGTTTAGCATTTGTTCCCTCACCCACGTTGGTACAACATATACGACCCACTGTTGGAAGCTGTTGCTGCACTGAACGCAGCATAGATTGTGCTACATTCTGTGTGTAACAGTCCACCTGTACATGCATACAGAGGCCAGGACAGCATGTACTTAAGCATGTGACTTACGTAAATACCAGAATGTTCTTAACTGTGGATCCAGCCCTGTGTTTGTAAATGTAGTAGAAAAGCTCTTATATGAATATTTATTTCATAATCTTACAAAATTTTACTATAAAATGTACTATAATTAACATTTGTTAAATTCAAATATTAAAAATATACATTTATAGTAGCTTTTTTTTTTACCATTGTACACATCATTCTTACATCTCTTAATTGTGTAATATACAAATATTTATTAGAAAGTATTAATCAAAATTTAATAAACTAACTTGAACTAAATGAATGAAAAAATATAAAATACCATGGAAGTAAAATGTGTCATTCTATTATTTAAAACATGTAGGTTTTGTAAATAAAAAAAAAAAAAGTTTCATAAATTTAACCCCCTCACAGAATTATCTGTTGCAGTACTTGGCTGCAAATAACTTGAGTTAGCTATAAATGTCTGTTTACCAATGTGTTTAAGAGTTAAATCAGTTAGTGATGGAAGATTCCAATAATTCAATTGGGACATTTAGGTCTTGTAAATGATTATTCTGTTCTCTTTTCAAATTTTGTTTAATTATCTGAAAAAAGCCAACTAATAAGAGTCATTGTAAAATTGAGTTTTCTTTGCATTTGTCTAGTTTATCATAAAAAATATTTTTCGTTATCTCTAAACACTATGCAATTCTCGATATCAACATTTTCAGGACCTGATTTCACAATTAAGTAAAAATCAAAACAAGTTGTAGTTATAAGGGAAATTGATTAAATTTTAATGCTTAAATATATACCCCTTCCACTCACCCCCCCACTTTGGACCGTATTCACACCTAAGAAGCTGATGCATATTACTCCGTACGGAGCCACTGCGCAATCATAGTCATATAGACCAGTGCTCCTCAACCAGTGTGCCATGGAATGTTGCCAAGTGTGCCACAGTGCAATGCCTTCAACAGGAGAAAAAGCACTGGAAGACCTTGCCTTAAGGAAAATAAGGGGATACTGGGGAGGCTGCAGACACATGAATGCAGAATACTGGAGAGCTGAAGACACATAATTGGTTATACTAGGGAGGCTGGAGGCACATGAATTGGGACTACTGGAGAGGCTGCAGACACTTGATGGGGGCTAACATAGTTAAATTAGTTATAAGAAAAAAGTTACTAGCTGCGATTTTAAATTTTATCAAATAAAAAATAACAATTAAATGTAATATCTGTGTATGCACTTTGTAATTCCTGCTTTTTTTTGTACATTTTGCTTTTGGTGTGCCGCGGAATTCTGGGAAGGGCTTAGGTGTGCCGAGGGTGAGAAAAGGTTGAGGAGCACTGATATAGACTACAAAATGTGCATAGTTGGTTCAGTCCGGATATTAACTATGTGCGGTACAGTGGGTGGAGGGAGGGATATAAATTAGGCTGGGAGGAAGGACTGGGTAATCAACATGCGTATTTGCCCTCCATTAGGCACTTAAAAATATGGGCGGGCGGGGGAGAGGAGTGCAGAGTTTCATACTTGCTAATAAATAAAAACTGAGATAGATAGAGAAACACCAGCCAGGGGAAGGAGGTACAGTGTTTGATAATCAGACTTGGCCACACACTACATGATATTGTCCCCTCGGGACGATAATCTGTCAGCAATCCTGAGCAGTCAGATTATCATACCAGAGCCTTTCTGGGACGATAATCTGAGGTTTCAGACGTTCATCAACATATACTAGAACGATTATTGGTTTGTTCCATGGCAGTCAATAATTACTCTAGTGTCTGGCCAGCTTCACACATCTCGTCACTCAGCTTTCTGTTCAAATGGTGATTTTTGTTCTGTGCTTGAATTCTTTTAATCTCAGAGGTTTGTTCTACGTGTTTGTTTCTTTTTTATTTCTTTTTTATTAATGGGAGATCAAAAGAAATGTTTACCAGTGCTGCCATGATCAAACACATAGTCACTCTATTCCCTTTCCCTTGGATGTCATTTGAACCATACACATCACTTATACAAATATAACAATTGGAAAAAAGAAAGGGTTAACTTTGCAGTTTTACTACCCATAATGTAATGTGCATATATCTTTTTGTAGTCTTCAGAAGCTATCTTATTATCACTTTTATTTCTTTTTCCCTCTTTCTCCTACTTAAGTTTTTTTTTCCCCGAGTGTGAATTCAGAAGAATCACTCATCTTAATGTCTCTTAGAATTTTGTTTCCTGAGAATCCGTGGTCCCGGTAGATTCCCAGATGCCTCTGTTTCCTTAATAAAGACATTCATTCCCTGCTTCAGTAAATTTGCCTTTTATGTTATAGCAGTGGTATATCAACTTAAGGGGATCCATTAATCGAAGTCACCATGTAAAATAATGGCTGTTGTGTTTCTGCTCAGAATTTTGCCATTACAAAACTCTAATTAATCAATTAATTTTCTGTGCTTATTAGGAGATGCATAAACAGATCACGTAGACGGGTATTGTGTTTATTGCCTGTTATTTAAATGCCAGCATAAGTTTTTTGCTTTTAGCTTGCTGTAACAATTTAATCAAAAAGTTGTTTGTTTTATTTTGGTTGTTAATATAAGTTAAATTGTGGTCAGGGGCAGAACTACCAATGGTGCAGTTGGTACATTACCCTGGTACTTGCAGTGAATTGGGGGACCTGCCACTGCACAGTTTGGGACCTGTCCTAGAAAATTGGTCAATGATTCAGTAGTACAAGGAGCAAAGACCTTCAGTTATGATAACACAGGGGAGGGTAAAAAGGTTATATTACACTTGAGCACACTATATGCTTATTCCATCACAGATAAGTGGTTATCAAATGAATATCTGTATGCACAGCAGAGGAGATCCAGAGCTGTCTGTATCTCATATGAAAGCACGTCGGGGATTTGCATTGCCCATGCTCTACCCTGCACTAGTGGAACAAGGAGTTCCATTATATAACGGTGTCTGCACTACTGTGATAGGCTTGTGAAAGTAATGGGCGCAGGTCATTTTCAAAGGGGAAAATTACCATTATTGTTGAAAAATCACTGTTGTAGATTTTAGAAGTTATTTCCAAGATGGAGGTTGCTCAAATCAATCTATAAGGCAATTATACAGCAGGTGCGCAAAGCAAGGGGAGTTTTCACAAAACATTTTAGAGTTAGGACCACCTAACAGAGAAGCCTTGTAATATATATATATATATATATATATATATATATATATATATCATGCTGCTACAATGCTCTGACAAATAGGGCTTTAAATGCTGCAAATAAAAACCTTTAAAAAAACCCACTTAAATACACAGGAAAGTGGCGCCACTGCCTCTGCCCATATGGTTCCTTCTGCAGGAGGTATAAGTCTGCCCTCTCTCCCTACGTATGATCCACTTGCGATAAATCTCTGGATCAAGCCCAGCATACTTTGTAAGAATCCACATACAAAGCAAGAAAAAACCAGCTAATACATATATAGATTTCCAGATAAGACTGTAAAGAGGATCCAGCTGCTACTTGAGGGGGATCACACAAGAGAATAAAAAAGAGCGCTTGGAGACTAAAAACAAAAATTTATTCTAACCAACAATAAAAGAACTACCATTGGAAGACAAAACATAAAAAATACATATATAAATATAAAAGTATATAAACTAAAGCAAGTGTTCCAAAAATTATGTATTAAAGAAGGGCATTAACATTCAGATTTAAATAAATGAAACACCAAATAGGCTACTCAATGAGGTAGAAATTGTGGCTCAAAGCAAATGTCCTTAGACTCCAGATATTAGTAATGGCTCCGAGAAATAGTTATTCTCAATCAAAAATAACAATTCTTATTTAGTGCTGAATTCAGATCAGAGTCAATATCGTATAAAGTGCAGAACCTCTCTAGGTATCATTCAATTTTAGGTAAGGAGTTAATGTGCAAATATGCTTAAATGCAGTAATAGTAGATTAGTTGCTGCTATATGGTACACTAGCAGATATATTAACCGGTAAATATATCTGATATATATCTGATATATATTATAGATAGATATAGATTATAACTTCTATAAACAATACTTAGGCTCATATGTTGGTGGGAATTAATATATCGGCAATTTGTTTTTGTAACTATACTGCCCATAGTAACCAATCAGATTCTAGCTGACATTCTCTAGTATGTAATAGGAAAGTGATAGATAGAATCTGATAGGATGCTATGGGCACCATCTCCACTTTTCTAAACCCACAGCTTAGTAAATCTGGTCCTTAGATTTCACTTTTAAATTGCTACTTAGTCACTGATCCCTAATACATTAAAGACAGTGGAAAGTAATACAGTTTTATGCAAGATCTCTTGGAACAACGTTTTATCAAGAAATGCCCCGATGGCTACCAATATGTGAGGTATACCTGAGAGAATTTCCATCTTTTTATTTTATATCGCTGAAAGATAACATTTATACTGTAGAAGTTATTTGTGCTTCATATCCATGTTAATTTCTTTGAATGTAATATGTATTTGTATCCCAGAGGATGGTGTAAGATATTTACGAAGGCGCAGGTACAATGGACAGCTACTGCGCATATTTAAATGAGATAAATGCCCCTTTTCTAATTTAAATATCATCAAACCCCCCATTCCACTGGTGCAATGCATGTCGGATGCACTCACAATCTGATAGGCAACCATGTGCCCGTCTTTCTGTGCGCACTCCTGCTGTGAGCATGCCCATTGCACTTTTTGGCCTACATAACAGAAACTAGTCTTTGTTTTGCAAGAACCTAATCTAGGTCAGACAGAAAAACCAAAAGGTTTACATTGATATTATTGCTACTTCAGTCAGCAAAGGAACAGCTGAATCGCCGCAATTCATCCAAAGAATGCATTAATTAATGCATGAATCTGTTATTTGTATACTCTGTCTAAAGCCAAATCTAGATACTTTCAGAGTGAAATGCTTTTTTTCTATATCTCCAGGTTCAGAAAAATATTTAAAGACAAATAATAACTAAAACAAAACAAAACAGAAAACAAAATATCAGTGATAAATGCAAATAGTGTCAATGTTGAGAGAATAAAAAAAAAACAAAACACACAATTACTTACAAATGAAATAAATAAATAAAATGAAACCCATATAATGTCAATGTCCAAAATAGCCTAGTTCACTCTATGGGCCTCATTCACTAAACGCGATTTGGGCTAAATGCCCTTAAATCATGTGATTTTTAGCTTAAAAATCGCCAAAGTGTATTCACTAAGCTAAAAATTACACGATTTTCCGGGTTTTTTTTATCGCGGGTCCGCAATTCGCGGTCCCGACTTTTTTTAATTACAAACATAGGAAGTTTTTAATTCCCTAAAGACGATTTCACCGGGATCGCGGTGAAATCGCCTTTGAATCACAAAACATACATTCGCCTTTATAGAGCGGTGAATGTATGTTTTTTGGCCGATCGCGACCATTCAAACACATGTCTGTATAACAGACGTGTTTTTGTGCTTAAAAATCCAAAGTGCTGCATGGCTGCAATGTGTAGCCATGCTGTAGTCATTGAATTATAAGCTCTACTGTTCCTGACATCGCCTTATGAAGATAATCAGTGCCCCCTACTGCCGGGAAGTTATATTGAAGACGCCGGGATCAAGAAAAGAAGGTTTCTTCGCCATCTCCAGCCAAGAAGATTTTTGAAGCGAGAAGAAAAGAACAGAATTCTTCATTTAAAGAACATTAGAAGGCTCCCAAGATGCGGACATCTAATGGTGAGTTTAAAAATATTTTTATTCATTTTATACACATGTAACACTTTATATATACCACTTAGTTTAGGAGAGATGACCACCTAAGGTAAGTGCATACACGTAGGGGGTAATGTTAGTTAGGTTTACATATTTTTACACATGTAACACTTTATTAAAGAATTGTAGGGGTTAATGTCTGTGTAGTGTTTTTTTTATTTATTTTGACACACACTGTAAACGCTGTGCTGCATAGCTACAAGTGTAGCCATGCTGTAAACACAGAATTACAAGGATCACCTTTGCTGATCCTTGTAATTCAATGACTACAGCATGGCTACACATTGCAGCCATGCAGCACTTTGGATTTTTTTCACGCATGTGATTTGCTGCGATTATTTAAAGGGCTAATCGCGGTGATTTTTTAATGAAAATCACCGCAATTAAGCCCGAAAAGCATCGCGGCGCATCGCGGCACATTGCCTGTGTTTGAAAAAAATCGCGTTTTAGTGAATTTGGAACGCGGCACATTGCCTGTGTTTGAAAAAAATCGCGTTTTAGTGAATTTGGAACCAAAAAAAAAAAAACGTGCGAAAATCGCAGCGCTGGGCCGCGGACAACACACACAAGTAAACACACAACTTCTCTGCACCTTACTCACCAAATTCACCTTAGGACAGGCCTTCACCCACAGCACCTACTATAACTATGAAAGAAAAGGAACAGTTATTTTATACTAACAAGCACAACTCTTAATACTCTACTATGGAACCCAGGCTTAAGGCCCAATAACAACCTAAAGGTGGGGAAATAACAACTGTATGTCTATGCTACCATACAGACGAGGGGAAGCCAACTGGCTCGCACACACATTCCCTCCAACTGTACCTATTTAGCAGTTACAATACTATTTTTTTTAATGATCTGTACTAAACAAAAGGGCTTTTGTACCAGATTCTGACCCAGCAGGTCCCTCCCCCCCTATACTCACCTTCCAGTCCTGCAGCATCTGATCACTATAGCAGAGCTGCTGGGACAGACTCCTACAGCCCTGCTAAAGTGACAAGACCTTCACCTTTGAGTTCTTAGCTCATATGATAAGATGTAAAAAGAGATAGATAAAATAGATAGATAGATAGATAGATAGATAGATAGATAGATAGATAGATAGATAGATAGATACCTTAAAGAGAGCAAATTTAAGTCATGCCCCCTTCCTGGATCAAGCCACACCCCCTTCACAGACACACCCTCCCCTAGGTGTACCGATTTTTTATATAAAAAAAAAGTTGGTTATTCACACATGGAATAACAGTCGGTGAACCCTGCTTTAAAAGACTGGCTTAAACACGCCCTTGATGTATAATTTTAATATGTCCTGTCTCCCACCTTCATATTCACACTGGAATAACACTGAGGACGCTATGTGCACTCACAAAGTGCGCAAAACTCTGGGCCCAGTCCCTTTAATACAACTAGTGCTGTGGGCTATTCTGTATACAATGTAGTATGTTATACAATATTTAGTGCTAAACCATTTTCTCCTAGATATTTAATATTTAGAGAAACTGGAGCTAATGCTTCACTGTTAAATAATCCAATGATATAAAACGGTTTTAAACCTTTATCTTGTTAAGAGTCTGTGGGCCAGATTTACTAAGATGCAGGTTTGGAAAAGTGTAGATGTTGCCCATAACAACCAGTCAGATGCTAGATGAAAATCTATAGCATGTAATAGGAAAGTGAGAGCTAGAATCTGATTGGTTACTATGGTGGGCAACATCTCCACTTTACCAAACCCACAGCTTAGTAAATCTGGCCCCGTGTGAAGGAAATGACTCTGTCCAATCTATTGAGACAAAATACATATATTTTAGAAAATATGATAACTCTTGCGTTACTGCTGTAACTGACGTATACTGCGACATTTTATATCCAGATAAACAGTTGGTTAACGTTGAGTGCACTATAACACTATTGGCTAGAGGCACTATTTTCTCTGAGAGTAACCACATGTATGATGTGTGATAAAGCTGCATTCGCCTCACAGAAAGTGCCATTTAAACAGCAAGATTCTTTCACTAAGCGATCCTGTCTAGTACAGACTGTGCGTCTCACGCTAGGTGACAGGTATTAATATGATGTGACTGTAGACAGGTGTCACACTCAATGAGTTTTAAGAACAATTCTGGGAGTTCTCCAAAAATTCTAACCAGACTATTAAAGTCATATTTGTTTAGCCAAGAGGCACAGAGGGAATAACATTTTTGGATGACCCCAAGCAGTGTAACTTAAATTCCAGCACTACAGGTGGAAGACATTAGTGAAAAAGGAAAATCATTTAAGAGCAATACAAATACACTCGTTATCTTGGAAGCTTAATAGCCTTATTTTCTCACTCTGCTGTATAATGACAGCTCTCGGTGCTGGCGCAAGCTGCCTCTCCCAGAGTCTAATTGTTTTTAAATGTTAATAGAAACGGATCACACAGTGCCCATCAATCTGCTCTCAGGTAAGTGAGACACAGCAGCCAGAACTGTACTCTCTCCAGCGGTTATTCAGAGTTTATGAGCAGGGGACTGGCAGCAGGTAGCTACATAGAAGCTACACTCATTAAGGTCTGAGTACAGCATCATCATATGCTCTGCGACTTTCTACTTCATCACATAGCAGGGTGCACCACAGATATTCTGCTAATAATCACACCCTAGATAACAGATAATAAAACAGATTTACTAAGCTGCGAGTTTGGAAAAGTGGAGATGTTGCCCATAGCAACCAATCTGATTCTAGCTGACATTTTCTAGTATTTAACAGGAAAGTGAGAGCTAGAATCTGATTGGTTGCTATGGGCAACATCTCCACATTTTCAAACCCGCAGCTAAGTAAATCTGGCCCTATGTGTTTGTTCGATGGTCAGGCAACTCTCTTGGGTATCGACCAGGGGTGTCAGAACATTTTTAAGTGGGAGGAAGAGAGATCCTTCTTACAAGTTAGCTATCTGTAAGCTTTATATATATCTTTATAGATATACTGATAAGGGTATGCCTTTCGGCCATAGAGACCCAGAAGTCGCCTCTTCTCGCCTCTGGATATCACCCTATTCACATTTTTGAGTGTTGATGAAGGGGAACAACATAAGAAGTTATGTTATGGCTGCAGAAAATTTCTTCACTATATATCTAAGTTTATATCTTTGTATTCAGCCATTTGGATTTCTGATCAAAGGGGACTTTAAAGTCATTTTTTCTATTTGATCACCCTTACATCTTACTTATCTTTAATGAAACTTGAATTTTTTATTATATGCTAAAATAAATGACAAAGACTAATATTCACATAAATAAAAATTAATATTCACAAAAATAAAGTCCTGATGCTAAGAATGGTGTTGAATGTCTGTCTTTATTCTACTGAAGGGATATACATGAATAATTTTTATTATAGAGAAATTTAAATTTTCTAGTGTATCTCTATTGTTGACTAGGTTATCCAAGCAGCAGTGATCACCAAGGCTGTTATATATTGCCAGGGTCTGATTAGCCAATACCAGGCTGTGGCCTAGGGTCAGGGTTTTCGGGAGGGGGCACCAGAGACAGACTATCAATAGATAGCCTCATTAATGCAGCTTCTGGTTGTCTGTCCAATTCTGACCAATAGTTGGATCAAGTTCATGGCCACATGCCTTCTAAGGCCTGACATTCATCATTTACAGCATGTCCATAAAATGAATAAAGAGCCTTTTATCCTCTTAAAATAAGTTTATATTTAAGAACCGTGAATGCGAGAAAAATTAAATGCTACTTTACTGGCCAGTTCTGAGATAATATTCACTGAGTTCATAATAATGTATTAAATCTGAATCTCACTTTGGATATACCAGAGCTATTTAGCAACTGCCAAGATGAATCAATGGCAAATATATATTTCTTACCATCTTAAAACCTCCATTTATAGGATGACCTGCAGTTAAATTGTGTTAAACACTCCTAGAAACTGCATTCCCTGCAACTATCTATTCCCCATTCCAGCCTCAAGGAATAATTTGTAATTATAGGTTATCAAAACATACGACTCTCCAGAGCCTGCATGCTGTATGTAAAGCCTACCTGGTTTATCTCACTCATTTACTATTAACTCCAGTGCATGATGCCACCAAAACTCATTTACACGTTCTCTTAGGTTCTCCCGTCACTTTGAAAAACCTTACAATTTAATATTCATTTCCGTTAACCCTTAAATCAACCAAAATTAAACCAAATAAAACATACATAAAGGACCGGATTCACAGATCTGTATTTGCTACGTGCACGTTTTTTTACGCACGCAAGTAGCAAGGCCACACCCATTACACTCCCCTCGGCCGGACGGGTTTTCGGTGACTTACACCTCCCTGGGGCACCTTTATCTCTATGTGTGTACTTACGCTTGTATGTTACATACGTACGTGCGTATTTATTTAACTGCGCCCTCAAATGTGCATTTAAATGCCTCCCCCCGCCCATTTTCACATAACTTCTACTGTATGGAAAAAAGACACGCACATCCGTACGTATGTCTCTAAGTGCAATTCACAAGTCCTTGCCTAAAGTACTCATGTTCTTAAATACTACGTCATTTGCGTGGAAAAATTACTACACATGCGCAGTTAATCCACTTCTAAAAATACGCATGCAACCCCCAACATGCAACATGCACCTGTAAGAACACAAAACCTGAACTATATTATGGGGTAAAGTATATGGAAAACTTGCACACAATACAAAAGTGATCCAATATTTTATACATATAGGATTCTCAGATCAGCTAACAACAAATCATAAAATACTGGTTAAGAGTCTTGATTTTTTTTCACGTTCTGGGCAATTTAGTTGACGTACATCACATTTACACAATGTGAATCTGTATTAATCGATGAGGTCTTCTGACATATTGTCATGCAATGGAATCAGCACTGGTCCGTAAACAAACCATGCCAGACCAGAAGCATGAAGTGTAACCGCAAGCCTGATGTTCACAAGAAACCCAATGGTGAGGATGGTCTTGGCTGCAGGCAAGCAGCAGGTCGCAGCAGTCTGGACAAGCGCACAGACACCAAGATGGTCGGCTGGAACTGAGGGTTGCAGGAGGTAGCATAGGGGTGACTACTGAGGCAATGAATAATAGAGAACAGCAGAATGCTGGAGATATAAACACCAGAGATACAAGCTGGAACTAAAGTCTCTGGAATGCAGGAACCAAGGACAGAGAACTGGAACCGATAAATAATGCAGTGAGGGCGTGCTAAGACTTCTGTACTATCCTCATGATAAGTGTGGATGGCACAGAAGATTAATGGTAGGGTCCTCAGACACAGGGCCAGTGCTAAGGTGTTAGGCGCCACACTGCAAACTAAAACTAGGTATCTTCCTACAGAGCGGAGGGGGGTACTTTGCTGCCTCATCCCACCTGTCATTCAGATTTGCCCCTATTGCTGTTCAACCTCATGCTTGCTGAGCCTGTTACTGACTCAGCAAGTGCCTTATAGTGTTTAACAATCCCCTATTGCTGCGTTGCCAACCTTATTATGAACTGCACCTCCGCAGCCTGCCCATCATACAGACAGTGTGACAGGAGCTGCAGCTCATGATGAGTTTGGCACTGGGGAGCGAGGAGAGTGCTTCTCCAGCCCAGCGCTGTCCTGCAGCATATCCCTTCATTGACCACATTGCCTTACTCTGAGCATAACTCCACCCCTTTCTTTGTACAAAAAGATTGGATCCAGCAGGGATCAGGCATCAGATGAAAGTGCAAGAGGAGGTCTGAAACCCATCACCCATATACTGTATATAGCTATTTATTATGGGTCTGGGATTGGGACATACTATAACATAAGGAAATAAATTATAGGTCTGGGAATGGCACATACTATAATATAATGGGATAGATATATTATGGGTCTGGGTATTGCATATACTATAATATAAAGGGATAAATATATTATGGGTCTGGATATTTCACATACTATAATATATTGGGATATATATATTATGGGTCTGGGAATTGCACATACTATAATATAAAGTGATAAATATATTATGCGTCTGGGTATTGCACATACTATAATATAAGGGGATAGATATATTATGGGTCTGGGTATTGCACATACTATAATATAAGGGGATAGATATATTATGAGTCTGGGTATTGCACATACTATAATATATTGGGATAGATATATTATGGGTCTGGGTATTGCACATACTATAATATTATATAATGGGGAAAAAAACTAATTTGTCATTTAGGGTTGCTATGGTAACTAAATCAAATGAATGAAACAAGTAGATGTCATATTAAAACATGACCAAATTTTTAATTGTTCTTGGTCAAAATATTAATAAATAAAATTAATGAAAACCAGTTTCTGCCAAAGGCATATTGTGTAATAACTCACCCTTTTTAAACCTTTAGAATTGTCATTGCTGTAACAAACTGCACAGTACCAGGACTGGCCAACCTGTGGCTCTCCAGGTGTAGTGATACTACAAGTCCCATCATGCTTTGACTGCATGACCATAGCCGATACCTGACAAAGTTGGTACGTGTAGTTTCATAACACCTGGAGAGCCAAAAGTTTGCCAGGCCTATGTCATTGTTACAGTTGCAGAAGACCAGTGCACAAGTCTAACTAGGAGTCTGGTTTTCACTAAAGCCCCTGATGGAGAGGATAGACTAGGCTGCTGACACCTAGCAGTTTTGCAGTCCCTGGACATTGCTTCCATCTAACATTAAAGCACAAACACCCAGAGATAGATTAAGGATAACAGTTATCAACCCTGAAAGCAGGGAAGGCATTAGGGAGGAAACCCACAGTGAAGGTGTGTTAACATGGGGAAACAAGATAGATATTGTCTGGAAGATATTAATAACAACAGAGACAAGGGTACTCACTCTCATACTCAGAGCACAGTCACACTGGAAGTGGGAGATTACACAAGGAGAGACTAGGAGAAGAACTGGAACAGAGACAGGATAACTGGAGAGACAAAGCAAGGAAATGGAATAGGGCACTTAGAAATTGCAGAGAAAATCCCAATTAGCTAGAGCAGAGCACAAAGACCTAATGCTACAACCAGAAGTGGAGGACTGCCACTGCCTGGACTATAAAGGGGATGCTGACTAGTGATTGGCTAGCAGATCACTGTCTATCACTGTCACTGTCTATGGCTCTGATTGGCTGGGAGACCTGTCCGTAACACAGCAGCCAGGAGGTCATAAAAGCCAGAGGGGGGAAGGGCATGCCCACTATAAGCAGTAGCTGTTAGTAACAGACATGTGCAGGCCATGCATGGTGCAATGGCCTGCAGGGAATGATTACTACAGTGGCAATGAAACAGAACAGCAAGAGCCAGTTGCAGAGAAGGTAAGAACTTACAGGTCGATTAGCATAATGGCATGTAACAACCATACAATTAAAATTCAGGGCTGTGCTATGTTTCTATATACTATATTATTCTACAAAACACATATTTCTCTAAACAGGAAAAAATTGGGTTTTGACTTCTTATCAACAAGAGAACTACAGAAAATATCATAGATGCAAAACATAAAACAACTGACCATTAGCTTATCAAAACTATATACAGAACTTGTAGATAAACACATCCTACAAATATAAATGGACCTAAAGAGTTAACCCAACTTAAATAATAAAATGTAATAAAATGTTTGAGTATGAAACCACAGATAAAGAAAGATTTATGGATAGAGTAACGTATGCATTATTACAACTGTAAACAAACCTTAATCATCTCTATTTCTCTGTCACTACTACCAGATCTAATAAAAGGGGATTTGTGACTGTAACTTCTGCTAGGCTTTCCTGAAATTCTTATTCCAAAGGCCTAGGTATAAGTCACAGATCTAAAACAGACTTAAAAATAACATGGTGCCAGAAATAAAACAGATTCTACCTATCGCTGGCCTAAAATCCAATGAAGATGATTTAACATGGTCTTCCTATATATTCCCTTTAATATTTTAGAAGGTTGAATGCATTGCAATTAATATATTTTCAACAATTGGCATAATAATAAATAGTAAATAATAAAAAAAAAATAAAGTAAATAAATAATAAAAAGTAGTATAATTAACATATAAACATTGAATTTAAGAGGGGGCTTGCTTCCTATATCATAAAAAAAGTTAATAAGAGTCAAGACATTAAAAGCCATAAATTAGATATTTTCGGACTCCTTCCTCCTGTTTTTCAATGTTATTTATAGCTGTTTTGACACATTAAGTAGCTGGCACCGACAGTGTTGTACTGATTCTACATTGCCTAAAAAAAATCGACCTCATACAAGTGATTCATAAGCAGCAGTAAATCTATGAAGTCTCTATGCCTTGTATTAGTTACTTGGCCGTACTTACAAGAGCAACCTCTCATGGTAGGTTAAAGAAAAACCAATCCAAGAGTCGCACTAACACCTTTTTTTAAGGGCAAAATATACATTTTAAATTGTAGTTGTGAACAAAGGGTTGCACTTGAAAGTAATAGGATATAGTAATAGATATAGTATAAAAATAAAAAATTCCTATTGTGATTTGTTAGTATGTTGAAATGCCTCTATTTCAACAATAACCTGTTTCCGATAGTGGCTGGTTAGGGTAAGGCTGTGAGACCTAGAGGGAAATGTTTTGCCTGCAAAGAATTGTGGGGCTGATCAAGAGTTAGCAGCAGCAGCATCAACAGATTAAAAATTGGCTCCTGGAGACACCTCGTTGCATGAGGTGTAAAAATTAATATAAAGAAATATATCAATTCAATATATAATATAATATATAATTCAAATATATAACTTCAGCTGTAGTTCAACATGGTTTTGCCAAGGTGAAGATTTGCTCCTCTTTTTTTTTTGTTTTTTTGCTGTTACTCCCAACTCTGGATCCGCCCAGGTGTGTTCTGTCAGCTGCATTGGTCCGTTATAGCATGCACGGTGTCCTGACGTCATGCTCAGAACAGCTACCTGGTCTGCACATGTGCAGATAGGTCATCTGTTGTAGCGGATTGATTGAGCAGCAGCGCAGACTTGTGGACATTCTGTGCATGCACAGCATTAAGGGGTACCACTTGCCCCTTCTGTTTAATTCAAATCCAGGTGGTGCCCTCAGGCTATAAGCTGACAGTTTTTTCTTCTTGTCCTAGGCACTAAATTATCTAGGGCTGGATCCAGACTTAGGAAAGAGCATGACATTAATAGAGGAAAGTTACTCCTGGGCTAAAGCATGTTGATTTCAGGGGAGTCATATTTCAACTGTCGCACACAGTTTTAGAGTTGAGAGGAGATGTTTCCCGGTCCAAGTCTAAACAACAGTGTAAAAGTAAAGCTGGTCAGTATTTGTGTGCAGTAAGCTATTCAAAGATATATTTCAAGGAATGCAATTACATTGACTCCCCCTGAAATCAACATGGTTTTGCCCAGGAGTAACTTTCCTCTCTTAATTTCATGCCCCTTCTTAAGTCTGGATCCAGCCCCTAGTTAGAGCTCTGTTTTTATTTTTTACTGTAACTGAAATATCATTGCAGACCGACTGCAGCTACACCAATGTGTTATTGAATTATATTTTACCACTTCAATGCAGTTCCCTGCACTTATCTACCTTTTTATTTAAAATAAAAATGTTCTGAATACTTTCATATTGACTGTGTGTTTTACCTATAGAAAGACTTATTCACGGTAACACTTACGTGCTGTTATTTCATTACAAGTTGATAAGCTGTGATTCACATACTACCTGAGAGACAGCAAGGTGTTTCCTCTTTTATCTTCTGCCACCGACTGACCTCAGATGAACACTTGCTGGAAACACAGACCTATACATACAATATCAACCAAGCAGAAGGACAGAAACGTTTAATATGTAACTTGGTTGCTTGTATTTTTTTTTATCACTCAGTGTGAATGTGAGAAAGCTTCTAGACAATATGAATATTTTATTTAAAAAAAAAAAAAAAAACAAGAATCTTTCTTTCTGTTATGTTCCTTTTTCTGGGGAGGGTTCTCAAATATCCTGAGGGCACAGCTAGACAACAGTTACAAGCTAATGTGTGCCATTTATTACTTACTTCTTATGATGCACATTTCTGAAGTTCAAAATCTAGATGAAAGGATCTATCATATATAGTATATTGATTCATTGACTCATTGGATGTGACAGGTAGGATGCATGTTCCAAAAGCATGCTGCCTGAGGATATAATAGGGGTCCTCAAAGTCAGGTTAAATCCGTTTGCCTGTGCTTTGTGGAGGCAATCTGAAAAAGAGACTCACATGTATTTGTTCAATCTGCTTTTAAAGTTGTAAAAAAAAAAAAAAAAGTCTTCAAGTAACTAAACATGGATTTTTTAAAAGATGTAACCGGTTGTGGTTGCAGTCCCCAGTTAGAAATTTTCATTTCCGAAATAGGGACATCTGAAAGTTCCTTTTCGGATGTACCCATTTTGAAAAAACCCCAGTTTTGATTTTTTTTTTTCAGAATGGGTGAGCACGACCCGCACCACAGGAAAGGTGAGTAAGGAATTAGGGTAAGGTTGCGGGAGATGGTGGGTTAGGGTCAGGCGGCGGGGAAGGGAGGGATAGGGTCAGGCTAGGGTAAAGTGAAGGTTAGGGTAATGGAAGGGGAGGGTTAGGGTTAGGGTTAGAATTAGGGGAAGGGTTGGGGTAGTTTTTTTGCCTTACCTTTCGGAGCACCAAAAGTTCGGTGCTCCGTGGATCGATAGCTATGCCTCATTGAGGCATATGCAATCGAAATCCCAGCCAGTGGCTGGGAGAAAATGGCACTATCAAAATAGGGCCGTTCTTTCCAGAGACCCACACCCAACTGGTTGGTTATCAGGTTTCTTTGCAGGAAAAGATTGACGTTAGCAATCACAAGGGGTCCTTCTGTGCATGTGTCATTCTCCATGGCTGCTAGAATGCTACAGACCATGGGCTGGATCCAGAACTACGTCCGTTTCGATACGTAGATTGTGTATATGCAGTCTTTTAGACCGCATATACGCAATCGACGTATCGAAACGATACGCAGATTACGTACAATAGCTACTACGCATGCGCAGCAGCTACTGTTTATTGAACTACGTCCGTCTATGGAAGACGGACGTAGTTCTGGATCCGGCCCCATGTGATTTAATGTTGCATATGCTGATATAATAGGAATGTAAAAATGCTTAGAGTATACTTTGCAACATATGGGTACATAATTGTTCTCTTGGATCTAAAAACGAAACATTTAAAGAAACATTCAAAATGGAAAAAAAAAAAGCAACCTCTGCTCTGCTTTCCTCTGCTCGCCTAAGCTCTTGTTTATCATTTAAATTTAACAGTCTTAGCTTGCCTATGGACTTTTGTGCAGATGAGCGGTCGCTGATCCACGTGGGAGTCTTAAAGTTGGTCTATTGCAGCGTAACTGCTGCATAGTCCCTCACATGAGAGGGGAGTGACAGAGGAGTTTACTTCCCTTTTTACGTGTGGACTATCAGATGCTGTTTCCGAAAATGCTGTTTCCAAAATAGAGACAACCTAAAGCTATTTTTTCGTTTGTCTCTATTTTTGAAAATAGTGCTAATTAGAAAATGTTATTAATGAATGAATGAGTATGCCAATCGACATACATAAGCATTCATTCAGAAACTGCTGCCGTAGAGCTGCTGCACCGGGGAGTATTATAGTGGATTCTTTAAGGAGTAAAACTCTATGGGGAAACTTAAGGTTAGGCTGCAGAGAGGGGAGACTTAAGGTTAGGCTGTGGAGAAGGGTGTCTTATGGTCAGGCTGTGGGGAAGGGAGGGTAAAGGTAAGGAATGGGATAAGGGTTGGGGTTACATCAATACTCACCGCTGCATCTTCTTTCTTAGGTGGATCGATTCCTTCACCTTGCTGAGGCAGAAGCAATTTTTCTTTTTCGAAAAAAGGCCGTTCTCAGCCATGACCCACAAACATTCATCGCCATAAAAGGCTTGCTCCTATCTTGTCCTCATAACTCTAATATTATCTTCAATTTCATTTAGTTTTCTTTTTTTTCTATTTTCTTTCTTCTAAATCTCTAATAATAATAATGTTTGAAATTTTTGCCATATTTTGCAATGATTGTATTACACTGTATGTGTATTTATTTGTTCAGAGTTGCAGTTCATTGTTAGAGTTGTCAGTTATAATTACATACTTCATTTTACTGGTTACTGTTATCATGTAGAGTTTAGAAAACAAAACAAAAACAGAGATGTACCTTTATAACTTATACATTATAGCTTCTGAAATGCTTGGTTGGTTACACTTTAACATGGAATATAGGGTTTTATGCGTCAATTTGACACACATTCCCTTCAATTCATTACAATGCTTCATTCACTAAGCGTATTGGGTCCACATTTACTTCTAGCAGCTGTGCTTTACCAGTCCGATGCGTCTATTTTAGACACATTGGTTTCCGACTACTGAATTTCAAAGGCCGACGTTTTGCGTCTGCTGCAAATTCAGTAAAAGCTAATACAGCGGTGAGTCAAGATGGGAATCCTGCTTCTCCGAAAGTTAAGGTTTTACCCTAACCACAACCCTTTTACTAATCTTCACCCTAACCCTTACCTTCTATTATCCTAACTTTATCCCTCCATCTCCTGCAGTCTAACCCTAACCTCCCCTTTTTATTACCCTAACCGCCCTTCTCCCTCAGCCTAACCCTAACCCTCTATCTCCTGCAGCCTAATCCTAACCTTAACCCTACATCTCTAGCAGCCTAACCCTCCATCCCCAGAAGTCTAAGACTAAGCCTAAACCCAACATGTCCTGCAGCAGTAGCCTAGCCCACCATCTACTGAGACCTGACTCTAACCTTATATGTCCAACCCTAACAGTGTCACAGGCCGACCCCCCCCCCCCCCCCCCCCCCCCCAGCCCCCCCCCCCCCCCCATGTCGGTCCCCATAGGTCCTACAGTCTGTTCTAGGTTCTCTCCATGTTGCTATTTTGAACTGTATCTGTAATAAGTTTCAAAATTGCAAAGTATTTTGAACATGGTACAGCCGCTATTTAGCTGGTGGATGCATCATATCCGAAAATCTGCGTTTCTAAGCGGCAACTGCATCCCACTTTTAACACCCATGCAAGTTTGTGTAGGGAGTAATAGCTTAAATGAAAAACTATGTAGTATTGGTCTCGTCCAGAGGTGTAGCATAGAGTACTGGCACCCAGAGCAGGTGAATACTACGGCGCCCTCCAACTCTGTCTTCCAGTAGTATAGTGCGCCAGGGAGCAGCGTTATCAAGTTCCCTGACATTTGCTGCCTAAAAAGGAAATGTTGTTTTTACTTAAATGAATATTGATTGTTGAGTTCTATTCTTCGTGCCTCACATTGGGCTGGATCCAGACTTAGTAAAATGCTTGAACTTAGTTACTCCTGGACTAAACCATATTGATTTCAGGTATATATCTTTGAATTGCTTACTGCACACAGATACTGACCAGCGTTACTATCAAACTGTTATTTAGACTTGGGATAGGAAACATCACCTCTCAACTATAATACTGTTTGCAACAGATAAAATATGACTCCCCTGCAATCAACATGGTTTAGCCCAGGAGTAACTAAGTTCAAGCACTTAACTAGGTCTGGATCCAGCCGATTGATACTTACTGCACTGAAAGTCTGTGGAGAAAATGAATATACCCGTCATTGCACATCTCCTCTCCATTACATATTTCCTTTCCTCTGTTACACATCTGCCTTTCTGTCACTCCCCTCTTAATGGCACACCTGCCTTTTTGTTCCCCCTCTCCAATACATTTACCCCTCCATACACATGGCTCCCCCCCATGTTCCCCTTACATTTACACATCTCCTTTACTGTCCCCTTTACATTACACATCTCTCTCCATACCCCTTCTTACACATCCCCCATGGACATGACACACTATATAAAGCACATATGGGGTACATTATGGGTCTGGGAATGACATACTATAATATGTGGTATATATAAGGGTTTGGGACTAGGCACACTATATACAGTATATAGTGTACCATTCCCAGACCCTTAATATACCCCACATATATTATATAATATGTTTCATTACCAGACCCATGATATTTCCATCTTGTACATTATATAGTGTGCAATTCCAGACTCCTTATCTCATCCCACATGTAATACTAGTATGTTAGGGATCTAGAGATGGCACCTGGCTGTGCTCTGCAGCGCCTCTTTGGCCTGCCAGAGCCCGGAGCACAAGCTCCACTGGCTCCACCCTCGCTACTCCCCTTGGCTAGTCAAGTTCTAATAGCATGGTTGCCGACTTTTTGCAGCTTCTCTCCGGGAGATTCCAGAGAGAAGCTTGCGGCGCATGCGGGGGCGGGGCTTAATGGCGCGATTTATGCAAATCGCGTCATTAGGCTCCGCCCCCTGGTTCATACGGCCCCGTTTTTACTTAAATTCGGGGTCGGGACGGGGCTTGATGCCGCAAATTGCGTCATCAAGTCCCTTCCTGTGCCTAGCAACACTAGTATACTAGTGTTGCTAGGCAGGGGGGCAGGACTTGAGGCCGTGGTTTCAGTGAAACCACGGGCCTCAAGTCACTTGCGGGAGATTTGCTGGCTCTCCCGGGATACCGGGAGTACTGCCCGAATTTCGGGAGTCTCCCGGACATTCCGGGAGAGTCGGCAACCCTGTCTAATAGTCATTGTAACTGAAACATGAAGTTTCACTCAGGCTTGCACCATCAATTTTCCTGTGTTCACAGCTGAATATCATTCTCCTCTCATACACAATGGAACAGATTTTAAAGTTTAGCATAATGTTCTAGAAAAATACAGTAGAACATTCACAATAATTAAATTACACATATATGCTTCTGCACCTGATGAAATGTCAATCTTAAACAAACAAAGAAAAACCTCTGATTTACTTTTTTGCTTTATAATTAGGTCTTTGAAACTTAACTCCCACATGCTGCAGAAAGAGAGACTTGTGTACCTAAATTGCTGTGACATGTACAAAGGGAGACTCAGATGAAAACCCTTTATCTTCAACTTGACCTGAATTAATTTTCAGTTGATGCTCTTGAACCTTATCTTAGTATAAATGATCTAACAGCCCTTGATCTTCATCTTGATCCAATATAGGTCATACGGTTTACGAAAAAATAAACAAATTATGATGTATGAAATAAAACATTTACATGCTCAGAAAATGATCAAATGGATCCCGTCATTTTAAACCAGGTACAGTGCTTTATAGCATATTTGTAGGCTTTTCCATACTCTGGTCCGTATTCAGAGAACCATTTCACGGCCAGTTCCGTGCGTATTTTTAGGTACGTTTCAACTGCGCATGCGTAGTAACTTATTTTACATAGTTAACATAGACTATACGCGTGTAAGTGCCTCACGGACGGACTTGTGAATCGCACTTGGATACAAACGTCCAGGCATGCGATGCCAAAATACGTACGTGAAAATTTAAATAAAAATGGGCGGAGGAAGGATTTTAAATGAAGGGATGTGGGCGCAACGAACATGAATCGCACATACGGCAGACACATACGCACGCAACTGCTCACAGAAAGTTACAAAGGGTCTGTGGAGGCAGAAGTCACAACAGCACAGCCGAGAGAGGGGAGGGTCATGGGTGTGAGGGGGTGTGGCCTGCACCGGCCGTGTGTATAATTGCATACTTTTAAGGAAACAGTTCTTTGAATACAGCCCTCTGCTTCTGATTGGGTGGAATGTTCCCTATTATACAAAAAAAGTGTCAAAAGCCTATAAAATCGCTCTATTTAAAAAAAATATATATATATATATATTCTTTTCACCATATAGGGCAAAATAAATGAAAGATTTACTCTACAAAAAAGGTACAATGCTTATTACACAAAAAAGATATTTAACAATAAAAGGTTACAAGATTAAACATTATAAAAGACATACAAGCAATGTAAAACAAAAGGGAACAAAACAGAAAATAATCACCTGTGTTAAGATTACTTCTTTGCTAGGGGTTTAGCAGAAACGATGGATAATTCCCTCTGACTAGCAATCTGGAACCATCCTGAGCTTTCGGCTGAGTCCATATTTAAAGACACCTTATCAGTTCATCTCTCCTCCCCCTGGCAAGGAGAGGTGAGGTTGGTTAGCTGGCTGTGACCTCAGTATGGGGCCAGTCTGAACTTCTGGAACCTGCCCATCTGATTTTGAGAACTAAATCATAAAATCATATTTCTGCTTATCAGTGGTTGTATTCACATTCCCTTCTAGATGTTACTCAGATGCATCCCCCCTGGAGTGCTGGAGTCTCTTGTCTGTAATGTCCCTTTGAAGCCAAATAACGTGTGAATGGTAGCAGACTATTTCCTTTCTCTATCTGACTACTAGAGGGACATTTGGCTATTCAGCCAGACCCCTTGAGGTGACAAATGTCCTTCAGTAAATGTCTTTGGGCCAGATCCAGAACAACGCTTGCGAGCGAATTTACGCGTGGCGGAGACGTAAAATTGCCTTTTAGTAAGTACTGCGCATGCGCACCATAGAAAATACGCACAGTAACGTAGCGTAATGGTGAACGTATGGGCCATTCACGTATGTGTCACGTAAATACTTACGTGTGGGCGTGCCAATTTTACGTGAGTCCAAAATACATCTGAAATACGTTATGTAGTCGGGGGTTTGTATTTAAAGTGTACAGTATGGGCGTGCTTAGCTATGTAAATACGTGTTGCCCATACGTACGTGTGCGGATCACTGTGGTTACGTTGGCAAAAGTTAAGGTAGGGTTTGGAAAGCGTATCTTGACAAAATACGTACGTTCAAGGGGTGTGTCTAGGGGAGTGTATAGAATATACGCGAAAATATGCTACGCGAATAAACGTACGGCAAACCCCAATGTATATATACAGAGTTTGCAAGATCAAGGAATGCGATGCTAATACAATATTAAAAAGATATCAGGTTTATAAAGAACTACAAGCAAGATTTACAAAATATATTATGCTAACACATGTTACAAATTAGTTGCAAGAGATAATGTGCATCAAAGCTTAATTGTCTAATACTGCTATGTTCAAAGCTACAGATATCACAACATGATTTTGTGCCAAGTTACAGTTTTTAAGCAATAGTATGTACATTTCAGTTTAAAGCTTTATATTGTCGTGTTTTAAGCTTTATACATGCTACAAGGGATTTTACAGCTTTTCTACTTTATTTACCTAAACATTAATCATCCAACTTCCATATATTACTCAACCACAATACTACAAACACAAAAAAATCAGGCATATGTTTTTACATAAGCAATTGCAACAGGAGGAAGAGTTTCACATCCCACCAATTACCAAGCAGGAATATATCCCAAATTATACAAAAAATGGTCTATGGACCAAATACCTGTTAGGCTATAGAGAAGGGAGGGTTAGGGTCAGGCTGCGGGTAAGGGATGGTTATGGTCAGAATTAGGGGAAGGGTTGGGCTTAGTATTTACACTTACCTATCGGAGCACCGTGCTCAGGGCTCCGGAGATCGTTTGCTATGCCTCATCAAGGCATAAGCAATCGATATCCCAGCCAGTTAGAAACTGGCTGGGTGAGAACGGCCCATTCCAAATAGAACCGTTCTTAGCAGGGACCCACACCCACCCACCCCCCTTCCCTATCTAGGCTTCTGATCCATCTCCATTATAAGTGACTATGGATTGGAAATCTTAAGGTCTGGTATTTGGGATGGAACTCCATGAGGCTGAGGGTTGAGGTCTTCTATGAATAAGCAAGGGAGGTGGCACTGATGGCTATTAGCGGAACACCACTAGCACTGTTCTCAAATCTCCAAATGCAATGCAATCAGTAGCTAGGGTCCCGTCCTATGTGCCTAATCTGCAATATGAATTTAATTGGAATATAAATAAGCAAAAACTTTACACATGGTGCAAGAAGAGAATTTTTGTGCTCTATGCCTGCATTCTTGTAGGCTTTAAACCAACTTTTTATCAGACCTGGAAAATGATTTGTTCCAGAATGATGCAATGATTAGACATAATACTTATTCCCATGTGTTCACTAGTACTGCCTGAGAAAGCATAGAGTTTACCTCCACTGAATTAGTCTCATTCAAACTGCAAATAACCTTAAATATTGCAGGTGCACAACCTTGTTTGAGTGTCATTGTGTTGACAGATGTACTTTTAATGCTTGTCTTCAGTTATAAATATTTATATACATTGTGACAGTAGATGTATTATTTGGACATGCCAGGCATAAATTAATATATTACTAGTGTGCTCATGAAGAATAACGGAACACAATGTGAAATTTGTATTAGCACTGAATAAACATTCCTTTGTTACAAGACTTAGTTTTGATTAGATGTTAAATACTTTTGTATAGTCCAGTGCAATGTGCCAATAGTCAATTACACTCATTTCTTTTTTTTTTACTTAGATATCTACTTCATCACTCTTGTTGTTTAGCATATATATTAAAATACAAGAAGAGTAATGGGTTTCTATGTGTAACATCTGTATTGCGCATGTGCAGTTTGCATAAAATCGCCAAGATAAACACACAGGCAGCGTATATTTAGGTACGTTTGAATCAGGACCCACGTTATTATCAGGATAAGTCGATTATTGGCTTATCCGTCTGATTATAGTGGCACTTATAGCAAGGACCAATGTATTGGACTGCAGAAGGAACGGTCCAAATGCACAGAGATACTATAATTCAGTCTGTCCGAAGAGACTGTGACTGGTGGAGCAGCCATTGCTAACACAAGGAAGTGTCTTGGAACAATGTACAGTGCGCTAAGGTTGGTCAATTAAGTGGTAAATGGCGAGGATGGATATTTACTGTGGAGAGGGTGATTAGTGTGCACAGTGAGGGGGGGTTCTTTTTTTTTTAAGAAACAGTGTGGGGTGGGTGTGAGAGAGATGCTGGTGTCCCTTATGTGCTACCTATTAACATTTAATTTTTGGTGCATTGCAGTGGGGGAGTGAATTTGTTCTGAAATGGTGGGAGGGGAGTTAATTTAGTGTAGGCTGGAGGGAGGATGGTGAATTTAGGGTAAATGGAGGAGGTGACTTTTAGTTAGAACTGGGAAAGGGGGGGTTAATTCAGTTTGAATTGGGCAAGTTATACATATATAAGAGGTTAGCTCTCAATTTATAAAAATATTTGATATGTGACCCACAGTTGGGACTCTGAATTTTAGAGTTAGGACCACCTAACAGGGAAGCCTTGTAAGTGGTGGGTGGCTCATCACGTATCTGCAGATATATGTAACTAATTCTCTGACTTTTATTTTAAAGATAGAAAATTATGGTTAGTCGCTGGGTAATGGCTACAGTGCCAGGCTGTGTTTTGTTTTTGTGCAAACTCCCCTTGCTTTGGGTACCTGCAGTATAAATTACCTTATAGGTTGATCTGAGCAACCTCTATCTTGGAGATAGATAGATAGGATAGATAGGATAGGTAGGATAGATAGGATAGATAGATAGATAGATAGATTTTTAGTTTGTTCAGTGATTTAGATTACAAGCTTAAGCAGAGGTCCCCTGGAGAAAATGGGGTACAAAACCCTGGGCTCCCTTTTACAGTAGGCCCAGAAGTCCAGCACAAATGCTAGTATTCTAATGTGTCACTGCACTTAAGTCACTTCAGGTCACTGGCTCATCACAGGATGTAATCTGCAAGTTCTATATATACAGTGCATGAAGTGGGCCGGTATACATTGGTATGGCATACCGCCACTTCTGTGAGCCATCTCTGAGTAAGAATTATAAGATTCTATGGCGTATATTTACTAAAGTCGATTTTGCCCAAAAAAACAAAGTCCCAAAGGCAAAGACCCGGGACTTTAGCCTTTAGCAAAATAGACCAGGCAAACATCGCCAGACAAAAATCATCCAGATGTTTGCCATCTAAAAAATACAAATCACCATATTCAATAAAGGCGATTTTACCAAATCATCTTTAGTTCATCGTTAAAGAAAAACACATGTCAATATATTTGACGTGTTTTTCTCTTTACAAAATGCAAGTGCAGCATGTTTTTAATGCTGCACTGATAGAACTACAAGTCTCAGCATTGCTGAGCCTTATAGTAATATCAGCGTCAGCATGGTAAGCCTTCTGAGCATGCTGCGCTGTAGCCGATGAAAATAAAAAATTACAAAAAAAAACTGTGCCAAAAAAACATACACAACATACATTTACACACGTGATATGAAAATACACATTTACAAACCATAATATTGCCCCCTACCATCTAAAATTAATACAGGTGGCCACAAAAATATTTCTGACTCACTGTTTAGCTGTCATCATTCTTGGGAAGAGTTGCTTGTTGTTTCTTCTTTCTTTGTAGTTAATCTTCTCCAGTTGCTTGAAGAATCTTTTCCGATCGCTTGAAGATGATGTTCCCGTCCTTCCTTCTGTTCTTCGGCCTCTTCTGGCACTTGCCCCAAAGAGGATATGGTGCCAGGTCATCTCAAAATTTCAAATAGAAGTATTCTGGGCATGTATTATGGGACTCACTTATTTGGCTTCTACTTTAGAGCAGTCTAATAGTCAACATACAGCTACAATATAGTAGAAGTAGAAAACAGCCACAATGCTGTATTGATTTACCCAAACATAAGTATATTCAATAAGAATTAGTAAATCTGAAGCGATATTGGTATATGATCTGTATACAACATTTCAATAAAGTGGTTTTTTTAATGTTTTTTTTATGTTTTTCTTTAATATATCATTTACGTTCAGACTCTTTTTGCTTAAAAGGGATTAAAGTCTCTCCAATATACCGATGCAGCACGGGAGAAGCAGTAATGTGATCACCTCAGGTCAGGGAGATTTAATATACAGCCCGGGTTTTTCCAATGTTGGTAAATCAATCTCCAATGAACTTTCTTATGTAGAGGTAAACTAAAGAAGTACATATATTTTGAACTATAAAATTAGTTTTATATTATGTTATCATGCATGAAAACAAAGCAATGATAATATTTATAGCACCATAATGCAAATTTATATTCAGTTTATCAGTTTAATATGTATATGTAATATGTAAGTTTAAAATGTATAACATTAAAATAACGTAATACAGAATACAGCTTAAATAGCAATACAAATATTTTTAGCTCTTCATATTTTCAATTTATTATTTTCAATTATTTACACTCTTAATATTTGAAGTAGAGCACAATACTGTGTAGTTTATTCCTATAGACTATAAAATATATTCCAAAATGGCTAAAAATAAGGCCTTTAAGTACAGTAAATGAAGTCATTATTATGTATTCTTGCTGTTACTGATTTTTGGCCTAAAAGACTGCTCAAACCTCTAGCGGCAAAACGGTTAAATAGAAACCATTTCTATCATTTCAGTTTACAAAAACTTTGGATTTGTATTTCCAGCCAACCTTCATGAGAGGAACATTTTAGCTATATTATCTGTTTGTAAATCTGCAGTGTGATCAGGGTTGTTAAATAGAGCTAGTGATATGTTGAAAGCTCTCTCTTCAGTCCCTTTTTTTGCTTTCATCATTTTTTCTCCATTTTATAACTCTTGTGGGACACTTTGAAGTTTTAATCATTTTAACCTTTTTAAATACATGTGATTTTGTCACACCAATTACTGCATATTCTTCTCATATGAGGAGATAGAGGATCGTTTTATTTCTGAAGAGGGCATGACACACATATATACAGAAACTGATACAGAGCTGCACCTACACCTTTATGTGAGGTGTATGTGTAGGTGCAGCAGAAAACTACTCTACATGTGTACAGAACGGGAGCAAGCACAGAAAGTCAGATTTAACACTACTTATCCTCCTGTGTCCGCTTCTGTGTGCTCTGCCCTTGTGGAACCGGGTATTCCACCAGGAGCATCACATAGGGGCGTACCTAGCCCAAAATGCGCCCCCCCCCCCACTATGTTCCCACCCACCATGTTCCCACCCCCCTCCAGGAAAATAAAGAATAAAACCCTCTTATCTGAGTCTGAGAGCAACTGTGGCATGGCATCTTCCCCTCAGTGTTCAGCTGGACAGCGCCAGTCACATGACACACTGCGAGATTGAACTAATCTAGCAGTGTGTCCTATAGGCTGACGCTGTCTGGCTGAACACTGATTGGTGGATGCCGCGCCGCAGTTGCTCTCAGACTCACAGAGGAAGGTAAGAGGGTTTTATTTTTGTGCACTGGTGGTGGGCTTTGTCGGGTATGCGACCTGATGGCACCGATGGCGCCTCCAAAGCCATCATCGCCTAGGGAACATGCCCTATAAAACCCATACTAGTTACGCCACTGGCATCACAACATTTTTTTTGGGGGGGGGCAAGAATTGGGGGTGCCCCCCTCTCCTCTTGGTCCCCCCCCCTCTCCCATTTGCAAACTTACCTTGACCCTGCTTAAGATCTTCTCCTCTCCTCCAGGGCGCTATCTGCTCACTGAATGATTATCATGTGACCTTGGGGTCACACCAGCGTCACTCGGTTGAGGGAGCTGTTGCGGAGGAGCTCAAACACTGACAGAGGGTTGCACAAACAGTGCCTGGCACTGTCTCTCTACAATCCTTTACCAGCACCCTCTGTGATGCCACTGGATGTTACCCCCTTTGTACTGTGAGATGCCCCCTGTACCTATGCCTATGTGTTCCACTAGATTTAAATTAGAAAATGGGTGGTGTAGTGTCACAATTGTCAGAACCCTGGATCTGATGCTCACAGTTTGAGCAGCAGATTTGCATATGAAAAAAGTATCTGTAATCATCTAAAATTATTAGTTTATGAAATATACTCATTGTAGTACCCTAGTAATTTATTTATCTCCAGTTTATTATATGCCCCCCTTGTATTGTGCAAATAGACATAGTAATTCTTATAAGGGAACATGTGCCTTATATTATCCTTCTTTACTTTCCTTGTCCTCTCAATTCACATCACTACTTATTCACTATACAATGTCTTTAAAGGCAATCAAGTCCTACATCTGGTTATATTTTCATTTGAATGAAAGGTTTCATTATATGCTGTGTCTTTAAATTTTATTTAGTTAATTCATTACTGTTTCTTTTGGCTGACTATAAAATGAACTCAACCTTGGTCTAAAGGTTAGATTAGATTTGCGCTAAAGGGCAGAGTATGTTAATCAGTGAGACACACCAATACTTATCTCTGCTGTGATTTTTTGTTACTCATATTCTCAGCGTAGAGTAAAAAGGAATTGGATATGATAAACACAAGGACATCCCTCTGTTTACATTGAGTATTGACAGTACAAATAGAGGGAATAGTGAAAATTCAGGTGTGAATGTGTTTTGATGTCACAATATTTATAAAAATGAACACAGTGAACCAAACATAGGTAAAACAACGGCTTATTTAGCAGCCTAAAAGCGGTTACAGTTTATTTTTCCAATACAAACTTAGCAGTAAGGTCATACTTCTACATGCATTTATCAGATGATAAACATCTGACTTTACCAACATGAAATGGGATGGACCTTAGATGGTGGAATTATCCACCCCATTCATTCTTTACCTGGAACCAGCTTCCCTTTACCAACTGTCTTAAGAGTTTTAAATAACATCAAACTTCTTTCATCACTTTAAAGCAGTTAATTAAACTTACCAAGTTTTAATCAGTTAGCCTGCTCTTATACCTAATAATCCCCACAAATACCAACTCCTCCCATAGCCAATAAACCAAACAGCACAGAGTCAATTAGCTATAAGGGGCCTCCTATCAATCTCAGCAGTTCATCCCTCTTCAGCATGGATTATCGGTCCCAGCAGGAAGTGGTGTGTGGCACCTATATTGGGACTTTTCCCTAGGGGAATATCATCCTGTTTTTCAGCCACCTCTTGCTGAGAGCGATAATAGCACTAGTGTATGGTTGGTTATCTTTAGACATGCCCTGTGGCTGATACAAATGATATGGCTCAAAATGTGTGTAATTATACTTATGTACATTTCTGAATTGAAATATGAAGGAATATACCTTTACTGTATATGGGCTACATTAGTCCACCCCTTCCTCACGCTGTAACACCACTTTGATCACAGACAATTGTATTAATGACTAGGGGCCAGTTCCTGACCTACGGGTGCCTTACAGCCGCCTGAGGTCAGTACGGCCGGCATGGTAGCAGGGAGTGCTTGCCCCATGCACTCCCCGCTGTCGGTAGGAAATCCGTACACTTACATGCCCAGATTCCTACCCTAACTATGCCCTCATACCTGATCGTAATGGGGCTTCCTCTGCCCCATCCCATCATTAGCATGTCTATATCCGCCTTCACAGTGGAGATACGACATGCGTAATGGGGGAAAGCCCCCTTTTCGTAAGAACTGGCATACGTAACGTTACAGGGGAATTACGTATGTGCTGTATGTAATTCCACTGTCGCCCGTAGCCCAGGATCTGGGCCTTGCAGTCCAATCTAAATAGCAGAAGTTGATTGAGCTTCTCATCAGGCAGCACAAGAGTATACATAAATAAGTCATGCTTTCTTGCAGTAGTTCTAACTGCAGTAGCTGATGAGGATGCCAGGTTAGCTATAGGAAAACTTCCAATATGCTTGTCAAGTTCTAGCCCAGTTGCTTAAGCTAAAAAAAATACAAATTTGCCCAGAACACTTACATGACAAGACATAATAATTACTGCTTATCTGAGTTGAATTACTTCACAAATACAGAGTTTAAAGTGTGGGGGACTATAGTGGGCTATGTTATTTTTGTTGCTGGAGGCAGTCATAAGCATCAAGGTGGCCTTATTGTCAACATATAGTCAAAGTCTTAAATGCAGTAAACTAAGGCAAATGCAGAAAGTATAGTCCAAATACACTCACAACATAACAGCAACCAGAAGTATATACAGCTACAGCAGTTCAGGTGTCAGGTTACTAGCTTGATTTCACCTGGGTCTGTGAGCAACAAACTATGCTCCTTCACACTCTAGACTTTTCTTATTAGGTCTCAGTGGTTTATAAAGAGTACATCCTAGCTCTTGATAGAGAAGGGTGGAGTTTCCTTTAAACTCCTAGGTTATTAACCCCTTCAGACCAAGTGGTTGTTTCTCACCCTGCCAGAGGGACATTACAGTATTACTGGGAAATATTGAGATCACTTTCTTAGGAGTAGGGAAACTATCAAGGCTTCATGAATTGTAAGGCAATGCACTATTGAGGCCCAATGACAGATTGAAAGATAGTGAAGCGTTGTCCCCATGATGAAATATTGTTTTCTGTTGTATATGTTGTGTGATTATTCTGGTCTCCATTCTCCATACATTAAATGCATCAAAGGATCTAGGACAAGACTAGGACACCGGTAGTGAATATTCAAGTTATGAGTACAAATCAACCCCAATAACCTTCAAAATGACTGCAGAGAGTACAGGGAAATCAAGATAAGAAGACTGTATATGATTTGTGTCATTCCAACAGGCAGTTTATACATCTGTGAGCCTATGTATTTATACAGCTCTTTCAAGCATTACATAATGACTGACAGGTTAAATGATTAATCTGTCTTCATTAACCCCCTCGAGGTTCTGATAAAATGCACATTATTTGCAGTGTAAATACCCTAATTGCAGTCCTATTAATGTGCTAAAAACCCATGAGTTGGGGACAGATTGCCAGATGGTCCCTTTCCAATTAATCTGTGACTGTGTCAGGCTGGCTCCTGAATACAGATACAACTCCTCTACATGATCAGGTAATTACCAGCTCACTATATACCTGGCGACAAAAGCTGCTTTTTCCTCATCTAAGAACTTTGATGGTTGAATAGACTGTTGAGAAAAGGTACTATAGAGGTTTTTTTTTTCTTGAAGGTAAAGTCAAGGAAAGAAGAAGAGATCATTCTAAATAAGAGACAGATCCAGATTCAGAGTTTCTATGTGATTGTGGCTTCTATTGCTGTACTCCACATACAGTACATGGACACCTTTCAGAAGGGCTGCATTCGTTCTGTACTGATCCGGACTTCTTTACATTCTTTAATTTGCACATGTTTTATTAAAGAATCATAAGTAAGCCTTGGCTGTCAGTCTGTCTGTGCGAGTTGTAGTAGCAGATTGTGCAGCCCAGGTTTTACGATTCCCTCTGAATTTTTTGGGATCAGGCCCAAATGAACACATTTTAAATTGCTGTCATTTTATACTTGAAAAATTGTCTACTTTCTTTTCTAAGGCTTCACCTTTAGCTCATCCCTTGTTTAATTGTAATAACTATGCTATGCGTAAGATGGAGAAACCTTTATTTAAGTTAATGTATACATAAAACTGTTCTACTGTGTTAGCCTCAACCACCACAGATGGGAGGGTATTCCACTTATCTACCACCCTTTCAGTGGAGTCATTTTTCTCTGAAGCTACCACCAAACAGTTTATACACCCCTTGATGTATTTAAAAGCTGATATATTGCCCCCCACCACCCAAGTGGCATTAAACTGCAGTTGCCACACTCTCGACCATTCCTCTATTCTGCCTAGAGTATCACTCATTTTGTGTAACCCTCCTGGCGTGTCTGCCCTGTTACGTAACTTTGTGTCATTTGCAAAAATGCATATTTTCCCCTTGATACCACAGGCAATATCACCAATGGAGATATTAAATAGCACTACAGATCCCTGGGGAACTCCACTGATAACCATTCCATCCACAGAAAGGATTCTATTTGCTACAACCCTCTGTTGTCTATCTCATAACCAAGATTATATCTTTACAACTATCTTTGGGTCAAATCCCAATTTTTAGTCTACGATATGACACAGAACCAAAAGCCCTACTGAAATCTAGATAAGCTGCAGTATGCCACATATCTTAATCTAGCTCTTTAGTGATCCAGTAAAAAATGAAATAAGATGTGTCGGACATGATCTCTACCCCCTGTGAATCCATGTTTCTTGGCATCTTGTCAGTTGCTGGCTTCACAATTAAGACAGCTAGGGGACTTACGCAAATTGCTTGTATTAGTCCCTTTGCTTGTAACATCGGTGCCTGTGTACCCAGATGTTACGCAGCTGATTTCCGTGAAAACGAAATGCTGTTCTATCCTCGTAGAGATCCATTTGACGGGCATTCGCATAGCAAAACCCTATGTTGGAGGTGGTGTCTGCCATGCTAATATGGCAAAAGGAGAGGAATACTTAATATCCGCACAGATCTGCCATCTTACGGTGGTAGATCCATGTGGTAAAGATATGGTAGGGGTATGGACATGGAAGTGTCCTTGGACCGGATTCACAACCCCATACTTGATCCACATACATCCTTAATTTCCCGATATTAGCTACTACCCATGTGTAGTAACTATTTTACGCAATCTACGTATCTTTATGTTACGTAGATTGCGTATATCCGGTCTTTAAGATCACGTATACGCAACCTATGTAACAAAATGATACGTAGATTGCGTAAAATAGTTACTACGCATGCGTAGTAGCTAGTATTGGGAAATTAAGGACGTATGTGGATTAAGTACGGAGTTGTGAATCCGGCCCCATACCTTCGCAGATCAAAGGGAAGTGGCGGGGGGAAGGTTGTTCACTCCCCTCTTCGGTGAGTAATAAACAGACCCTCTCATGTATGGAAAAACGTGCAGGGGTCTGAATATAGTCCAATGTTTCTATTAATCTCCATACTATTGATGTTAACCTCACTGATTGATAGTTGGCTGCTTATTCCCTATTTCCCTTTTTATGCAGAGGGACTGGAATTACTCCTATTTCTTGTGACTGGTTGAAAAATTTGGTTAATGGTCTTGTCAGCACCCCTCATTTAGTATCTAAGGATGTATCCCATCTAGTCCCATTGATTTTGCCACTTTAAGTTGTAAAAATTATTTTAGCATCTGAAAGTAATAGAATTGGCTCATTTGAATCCATAGTCTTCCTATTTAGAAGTATTCCTTCCCCTATCTTTCTTTTGCGACAAAAAAACAAAAAAAAACCTGTAAATGATATGTCATAGCCCTGTCACCATCAACAAGGATTGGCATTAGTGTCAGATGCATATAATGCATATACAGTAAATCTATGATTATAACCTATCCATGAGAGTGCAGAATGGGTTCACAATGTCTGTAGTAATTCGTAATATTGCATTACCCTATTTGTACACAGTATAATTATGCAATGGAATGTCAAATACTCAGTAGAAATGATTGTTGGTCGTTACTGTATTATCCCTATAATAGTAATAATAGAAAAACATGGAAGAAGTATTACATTATAAAATATATTAAATTGGTATTACAAACTCAAATTACAAAAAAGAAAGTTGATTTAACAGTTTAAAATCACATTAGGATTTTATGTGATTAATTAAATTTATATGTAATTCAATTTAATGACAACATCTGTTGTGTTCCTATTTAAATACCAAATATTTTTTATTAATGCAATAGTTACAATGGAAATGTCAGTTAAGCAATGCTAATAGATGGTCACAGCTTGGTATAATATAGTGAGATATATATGCTGTCAACATCAAGATATTACTATGCAATCAACCAATGAGCAAGTTGAAATATAAAAATGTGAGTCATGCTTAATTATGGTTGGTCGATGGCCTCACCCATTGGTAACACCCAGCGACACATGCAGGGAGGAGGGGGTTTCCAATAGCTAAATAACATCCTCACCCCCACCCCCCAAAACCATATAAAGAAAAGTAGAACACAGAACTATTTTATCCTTCTGTCAGAGTCGATTGTAAAGCAAAAAAAATGAATAAAAAACAATAAAAATAAAACACTGATAATATGCAGTACATATGTATCACAAGCATTTGGGGAACCGTTTTTAAAAATCATGTGGACTTCCATACTTCAGTGTCATATCTCCTCCATAAGCCCTACTTTTAGTGATATCAGTGAAAAAAAAAATGTTTTAAAAGTGTAGGACTGCAGCACCAACCATATATCTTGGAATAAAAATGATATTGCAGTTTTCCCACATATTTACTAAATAGACTTTATTATCTTATGGTCTTTTCATGATCTAATTCATCAGCCAGTGTGCCATCTAAGGGAAAAAAAAAGACTCATAGAGGAAAATCTACAGAAAAGTATGCCTTGTACCATCTCTGCCTATGTATGTAGTCATTCATTTGATCGCCATAACCCATTCCTCTCTGTGACATATATCATTACGTAATCAAGAAGTGCACATTATCCTGAGAGAACACATCTGTCATTGTGATGTAGATGTTTAAAGATGACCAATCAACAGTAATAGTTCATATTGGTTGTAAAGGACAGGTTATGGAAAGGTCAGTCAGCAGTATACATATACTGCAAGTTGTCAGTGTCAATACTGATCTATCATTAGAATGTTACTATATTAGCAACAGAGAAGACCTTTACGATTCAGTCCTCTCATTCAGTATTTGAATTTCACATATCTCTCTAGTGATTTTTGCCCATTTCTAATCCAGAATCTGCCATCATCCCAGCTCTATTTATAAACTGTAATGTTAGCAAAATGCTAATTTAGAAACATAATATAACATGACATTTTCCAGTATAAAGAAGTAGAGAGAAAAAAAAAATTGATCTCTGGGATAATGCCCCTTTGCATTCTGTGAAATTTCAAAAGTGACATAAAAGTATAGTCTAAAAACAACATAAAAGGCATAGTATAACTGATCACTAAAAGTAAAATAGAGAATAATATGCAATTGTCTTTTTTTTTTTTTTTTTTTTTTTTTTAAAGGCAGATGTAAAATTATGTTTACTTAAATTCCACAATTATGTTTTATGCAAATTTTCTTTTTTATTATTATTACATTTACGTAAAAGGTGCCATCAAGTGTCTACAGCGTCTTAACTAGCAAAAGTAAATCTTCAAGTTATTAATATCATACCGTGCAGCTGCTTAATGATAGGTGCAGTTTTTGGTTAATAGTCATTTACGCCCTAAAAACATAGCTCCTAACATTTAAAATCCCGAAATCGGGACAAAATAAGCTCCGTTCAAGTTGCGCCCAAAGTCCACCTACAACTGACCTTTTTTGTTCAAACCACACCCTGTTCTCAGTAAGCTTTGCCCTTTTGTGGTCTAAGAATGTCAAAGCACAGACATGAATAACATGTATACGGAACATAATGATGATTTACAGTCATATAAGTGAAGGCACAAAGTTGACAGCAGGAGAAAAATATAAAAAATTCAAGGATCAAGACAGATGAGGCAGAGATAACAGAGACAGGAGAAGGTGGGCAACAAAAGGATAAAAGGCTTGCTTGCACGGCTATGCCTAAACTTGTCTCACCATCAATATCATCTCCAGGTCCTTCCTTTTCTTGTGCAGTTTGGAACACTAGATCTTTATCTAACAAACCGTCCCTCAACCTCTCTAACAGCAGGGATATTCCCATTGGATCCCTCTCCCTTGTGGATCTTTTATTGTTTTACATACGTTAAGATGATGGCCATCAAGGTGACGTTTGGCATCCTTCTCCTCTGCCACACCTTTGTGGTTAATACCCCCTAATCCTTCTCTGTCATTTTATAAGGTTTATTTTCTTTGCCTTTTTCATCCAGTTTACTACTGAGTTGCAGACATCTATACAAGCAGTCTATTAATTTGTCACTTTGTATGGAGCTTTGTGTATTAAGTTTAACAAAGTTTTAGTGTATTGATGGAGTTTCTGCTCACATCACATTGTAACACCTCTCACTCGCAACACAAACTGCTTTCCTTAATTTTTACAACTGAAGAGTGAAAAAATGTAGTAAGGTCTGGATCAGTGCTCAATAAGAGAGAATCTCTAAACTGGGAATCAGTGATGTCACTAGGGTTGGTGTCACATGACCACCTCCCGTACCCAACCATACAGAATCCTTAGTAAGGTTTTTTGTACTATTTTTTTTATTCATATATCATAAATCCTTTAAAGTAGAGAATAGCAACTAGCAACATTTAAATTACATCTTTAAGTTAATCATTTAAAATAAAGTTAATAACAATTTCATATGCACAGCCTAAATATATTAATATTTACATAGTTTTACATGGTTAAAGTGAAAATTATAGTTTGTTTTTTTCAAGATATGTTATACTACTTCTGGCGGAGGGGAAGGGATACTACTTTCATTAACGCATAACACTTCAAAACACAGGGGGGAAATTTTAAAGGAATACATTTTATTCATGTTAATTAAAATGAAGAAAGTTTAGCAACCTAAAAAATTTTAAATAGTAAAAAAAAGAAAAAGTATGTATTAAAATATGACAAAACTATTCAATATATATACTGTATGAGCTTCTATAAATATAGAATGTTAATTGATGTAAACATGGAGGTTGAAAAGACACAGGGGGGCATGAAATAGAGTGGGCGTTAGAGAGGCAAGGGGAGAGAGAGAGAGAGAGAGAGAGTGGGAGCTAGAGACACACGGATAGAGAGTGGGGGTTGAAGAGTGGAAGAGGGGATATGAAAGACATCGGGGGTTGTAGAAGAATTGAAATTCAGTGTTAATGGCGAACTTGCTTTCTATGTAATTTAAAGCATTAAAACTTTTTCATATTAATTAAAATAAACATAGTTTATTAACAAAAAGGGCAACATATTTAAAAATGTAAGAAAAATAAATTCTATAAAAATAATCAAAATTTTAAAATATAAATATATCTAAATGAGTTTATATTGTTATTCAGTGTAACCACTTTATAAAATGTAGTACAGGAAAAATGTGATCAATGTCATAGTGAATATTTTAATTAAGGGATACACTGATGAACAGAAGTCGTGTGACAATAGTGTTGCGCCGCTAGTAGTTCGCCTTAGTAATACAGACAGTAGAGGCAAAGACACATTGCCTGAACCACCGCTGCTAATAAGCCAGGCAACATATTGTGTCTGCTTCTTGAGCGTTAACAGGGTGCTGGAAATGGATCCAATCTATTTGAAAGTCAAGGAAGTCAAAAGTTTGGATCTGGTCTGATTAACTGACATTTTTACCAGTTGCAGTCTCCGGTCCGACTGCACACTTTGCAAAATAGAGACAGACGAAAGTTGCTTTTCGGCTGTCTCTATTTCGAATAGGGGGCCATTTTTTTATTTTGTTTTTATGAATGGGTAAGTGTGCTGATTGGCATACTAGCCCATTCATTTTTGCACCCGCTGCTGACAGCTCCGGAGAGGTGAGTAACCTCATCCCCCACACAGGGTTGATGACTTCTCAGTTCTTCCCTCCGGGAGATCTCGAAGAGTAGAACTAGATGTTGGTATGGGGGTGGGACTTAATGACACAATTTATGCAGATCACTACATTGAGCACCGCCCCCTGTCAACCACTGCTGCAATTCCCATAGTGTTCCAGGGATTGGGAAGGACTTTTTATAATGATATGCTGGGTTGGGACTTGCAGGAATTTTGTTAGGACTCCCGGGATACCAGGAGAACTGCCCAAATTTTGGAAGTCGGCAACCCTGATTTTACATATAAAGTAATATGGTTGAGATGTATTGTGGCTACCTCACAGCTGTGTTACAAAACGTATTTTAGCTCTGAATATTGTGTTTTACATAAATATTTTATGTCTGAAAAATTATTTTTGATGTTCAGCAGCCCTACAAGGCTGACTAAGAGTGCTATTACAACAAACAACCTGCTATTTAGAACATTATGTGTTACAAGAGAATGTAATTGCTGTACTCTACATAGCAACACACAGCACATTCACACCGTGCATGCATACAAATGTAGCCAAGTCTCTCTCCCACCTTGGATGGGAGTTAAAAGGTAGATACAAATTTAGACAAACTTTTCGCCAGTAACAGAGGGGAGTTGTGGATTAAATGGAATCTTTTCTATGCTGTATATTCACATTGCAAAAAAAAAAAAATCCATGGAGGGCTAAGCGAACACTTATGTAATATGAATTAATATATAAAGAACAACAGGTGTTTTGCTAATCTGCATGCTGGATTTTTGTGGAGGTAGATGCACATTTAGGCAGCAGGATTAACCCTGGAACTCCCAAATAGCAAATACCTATCATTACCACGTGCCACCATATGTGGCATAGCTAAAACAATTTTTCAGGGTTCAAATAGAAAGGGAATCAGATAATTAGGAATTGAATTCCGAAAAGGTGAAATTTTTTTTTTTTTTATAATTTACAAAAGTTGTAAATTTTTTTTTTTTTTTTTTTTTTTAGATAAAAATGTGTTCGAGAATGTAATGTTTTTATAATAGGAATTACATTTTTCATATCTATTTATTTTAGCAGTTACAACATAATAGCAGTTACAACAGAAGTAATAGTAGGTTGTTCAGCATGACATTTGGACTGAAAACGAGGCTGAATATATACATATAAACCACTAGTAAAACACAAAATAATACAGATGACATTATTCAG
>WWET01000006.1:1115767-1149625 GCA_011038615.1 Limnodynastes dumerilii | reverse complement strand
AATGAAGTTAAGAAAGTAAGTGGCAGGTCTGGATACAAGTGTCCAGAGGGAGCAGATTAGATGTAAGGGTAACCGTGTTGACTCGCTGGTATTTGCACCACTACAGGTACCTGGTGAACAGGCGACATCCACTTCTTGCTGAGAATGGAACAGTTGATCTACAAGCCTGGAAAGAAAACTGGTTAGTACCTGAACCGATGTACAAGGAAAGAATGTCCAAGCCCTTCCCTGGAGAAAGAGCAACTCTCTCCCTCTCCGGTGGGAAGGTCTCGCGTGTGATCTGGCCTACAGGACTGGGCTAAATATGCACCTGACAGACCATACTAAGTGTGCTGGCGCACCTCTCCCATCATGATGGGGGCCCCTTCCACTTTTACCCAAACCCTCCCCGAGGCAGCATTACGCTGCATCTTTTTACCTAAAATACTTAAAGGCACTGAACTGGTACACAGATAGCATAAAGGACCTACTACGCATGCACAGCAGGTGCTTTACTAAAGATATGCGCCTAAGAAGTGACTGTTTCTTAGGTGTGAATCCAGCTCCTTGTTTCAAAGGAGGTGGGCTCTCTGACCTCAGCTGCTTTGTATTGGAAGTGGAAAAAGCTTTTAATGTGAGTAAATGTAAAGTATAGCAAGACATTTGGTTACATTTTGTGTAGAAATTAGTAAAGGAACTTGGGGTAAAAACAGCCACAAAATGGGTGAAGAGAATCAATCCTAAGTGGATTCCAAGAGTGAACATAGGCAGAACTACAACCCAGGGGGAAACCAGGATGACTCCAGAGTTACAGGAAACGGGTAAGTAGCAAGTTTCCACCAGCGATTTAAGTATTTCCAGGTATCCATGGTAAATTCAACCATAGGAATAGTGTACCAAAACAATTAGCCAAGAAACTATTTCAATAGCATTAATGCATCAGAACCAGGAAATGTAGAGAGGGTGATATTTTAAAGATTTGGTTTTATAGCACACATCACATGGTGATAAATAGCTTGAAAGAGCTGCAATTAATGTTTTGCTATAAAAACTCCCAGGTACTGGGGACCGGGTTCTCCCTTCCAAAATTTTCTTCATACGAGCGTAGTTTTAAGTGCCGAGGTACCACACATGTGTAGTAACTCTTTTACACTATCTTCGTAACCATTGTGTTAAAGACCACATGGAGACAATCTACGTACCTAACTGGTACGTAGATTGCATAAATGATCTACTATGCATGTGTAGTACAGTAGGTCATTTCATAAAAAAACGTACTTAAGAAGCAGCTGCTTCTAATGTATGAATACAGTCCAATGTCAGAGGGAAATGTGACAGGACATCATCTGCAAATAATTATATTTTTATTGAGTAGCATTGATTGAAATACCTTGAATGTCCTGGTTAGACAACTTGTGACCTAAGACTTTATTTGACATTTTAACGAAAATAGAAACAGTAAATAAAATGAGGATAATGTTACATGTCATTATAATGGCATTTAAACATTACCTTGTCCCACTGCCACTGTCCTTCAATACCATGTTCCTGGGTGGCATCCTCCACTGTGCATGCCATCATGCGCATGTGAAGGCATGCAAATTAGCCAGGTGGAAAAAGCATCCACAGTCCTTGGAGGGGACGCACTCCCTCACCCCACATAGTGTCTTGGCTGTTGCCTTGCAGCTAGGACACCCTCTACATGCTACCAGTTATAGCATTAGGCCCTCTCTTCGTTCTCCTGCTTGTGGGTTGTTAGACTTCCATTGTTGAGTGCCCAGTTTCTTTGATCAGCCCTTGTGTCTCTGTGTAGTCTGCTCCCCTGCTCCCTCATCTGAGAAGAAAATAGAGAAACAACTTCATACAGCACTGCTTAACAGGGTAAGTATGTATATCGTGTTATAATCACACTTACTCTCTTTGGTAATCGCATCAAATAATGAATCTTTCTCCTTTCTTCCAGGGATCTCCAGATTGTGGTGATTTTTTTTCCGTCCTTATTCCTCATGGTAGTGGTATATAAGACATAAGAAGTGGCCACTTCTATGGTGTAATAAACTCACATAGCGGGTTTCTTTTATAAAGTTTTACCCCTTGCACTCACCTTGGGCCTGATCCAGACCTACGATGTAGCGCTGAGCGTACTAACGCTCAGCGTTACATCGTGGGACTCCCCCTGACATTCCCCCTGCCCCATCATATTTACACTCCCTTACGCAAGCTGAAGGCTACCCTAACTTCATCCGGCGTAAGGGAGTGTAAAGACGCTGGGACGGCGGTGTTAGTACAATAACACCGCCCTCCCTCCCCCCGCCTACCTGTACTAACTGCAGCGTAGTAACGCTGGGGGATGCCCCCTCCAGCGTTACTACGCTGCTGCTACGGATCTACGATCGGGCGTTTCCACAGCTACGACGGGCAACATATGCAAGGCACATGCGCAGATCGGCTTTTAAGCCGATCTTACGCTGCTGGCTGGCGTTTTAACGCCAGCCAGCGTAGGTCTGGATCAGGCCTCTTCTGCATTTTTTATTTCGGAACAAATAGTAATTTCTCCTGTCACAACTCCCCAGAAGTATTCTCAACATTCAACACAAAGTTGTATCCAAGATCATTTTTAATGAGGAGTGTGCTGTATGATCTCAAACGCATGGAATCACTGAATCCAACCGGGCAGAAACACCAGAACAGAAAGTCAATAACTGTCTCATCTTCCCTCTATGTTGCACTGCATGCTGGGTATCTCTACCTCTGTGCCCTGATTAACTACGATCATAACAAATAACTAAATAAAAACCTATATTGGAAATTGAGTATAAAAATTACTCTATGGTGAGTAGATACATGTACAACTGCTAAAGGCAACCTAACTGCTTATACATTGCATTCTGAGAATACTGGGCATCTGCAGATTAATTAAGCTAAATATTTCCAACACAGAAAATAAACATTTAAATGCGAATGAACAATAGTCACTAGAAGGCAGGACCCTGCAAGCAGAAGGGTATGTATGGATGGTTTCTACAGGTGTTTGTTATTATATTCTTTTGTCCAGATTGGGATGTAGAGCTCTGTTGGATCTTTCATTGTGTAAACCTTTAAAGTCAGGCACCATAAAGGTGAAACTCCTGCTCTACCTCTGACAACTCTTGCATCCTGTCCTCCATCTTGGCATCTGTGTGACACTTGCCTGCAGCCAAGACAATCCCCACCATCAGGGACTCTGGTGAACACTGTCACAGTCTTGGTAGAATCTGAATTAGTCCCGGGTTCCGAGGGGTGTGTAGGACAGCAGATGTTGTAGAGGTAGCTGGGAGACCGGAGATTGTTCTTACACATAAGAACAAGGGAAACAGCAATGTAGCAACAGAGCGCTGGACCGGAGTAAGACGCTCCAGGCAGCGAGAGAGACAGATGGTTCCTGTGTCGAACTGGGTCACACGGAGTAGACCGGATCTGCACAAGCAGGCTGGACTGGATTTGCACATGCAGGCTGGACTGGAGTAGCACAGGCAGACTGGACTGGATTGCTCCAGAGACTGGATTGGACAGCAGACTGCTGGAGAGCAGGCAGGCTGGTAATAGAGATGCAGGTGATGATGGAGGCAGTAGTGCGGATGATGCTGGAGACAGTAGTGCGGATGATGCTGGAGGCAGTAGTGCAGGTGATGCTGGAGGCAGTAGTGCAGGTGATGCTGGGAGCAGTAGTGCAGGTGATGCTGGGAGCAGTAGTGCAGGTGATGCTGGTAACTGCAAGCTTGATTAGAGAGACAGCTGGGCTTGGAGAAGCAAGCTTGATTGGAGAAGCAGCTGGGCTTGCAGGTTTCTTTAGCAAGAAATTCAGGAATCAGGATGTAAGACAGACAGAACTGGATGCAAGGCAGGCAGGTCTGGAAGCAAGGCAGGTTGGAGCCAGGCACCATGAGTAACCAAGCTGTTCTGGCACTGTTAGTTGGGTATATGTAACATATATAATATTTATTCATTCATTTTTAATTTCCTGTAATTTTCTTCATTGTTTCAAGCAAATGCTTAATTTTATTTATAACGTATTTTAACTCTAATATTTGCTTTTTTTAATCTAAATACCGTGTTTGTTTAACCATTGCCATGAAGTATCAATCTAGTGATCACTCAGCTGTTCATTCCATCAAGTTGCATTTTCTCCTTTGAGTAATGTCCACCATGTAGTAAAATGCCTCAGATATCTACCTGCATATTCAATATAATATATAAAAAGACACATTCAGTTACGAGAAGTTCCCAACGGCTTGTACCGACAGATCTCTAACCAAGGAACATGCTACTTCAGTATTCACAGTATAGTGAGATTCTTTTATTCAGCCTAACTCAACATTAGATGCTGACTAATCACAGTAGAGCCAGTAGCATCTAGTATGAGAAATCTATGGCTCTTTGCTTGATTAGGATTCTTCATTTCCTCACTGTGGATATGGATTGTGGCTATTTCAATGAACCTTCAGACATCCTTGGCACACAAGTAATCCTTTGTGCAGTTGGATATGCAACTTTTGAGACTGGTGGCAAATAGGTTAATTGAACCATCTGTTCAGGACTTCCCTTTTTATTTTGCATATGAAGCAATATGTTGTGAGGAAGTTATGTCCTGTATATTGTTCTGGATGCAGTAAAATAGTGTTTACTTTTCTTATTTCATTAACTTAACTTCAATAACAAATTGTGTATGATATGAGTATGTTGGCAAGAATTCTTCTTTCATTTATTTATATTTATCTTGATTCTTTTTTTCATATTACCTTAGAATGTTTTATCCTAAGTCTCAACTCTTTGAAGTCTACTTAGTTAAGGGACTACTGTCTTGGTCTTTCATTGCTCTAGTGCAGGCCTGGCCAACCTGTGGCTCTCCAGGTGTTCTGAAACTACAACTCCCAGCATGCTTTGTCAGGTGTCAGCTATAACTAAGTAGTTAAAGTATTCTGGGATTTGTAGTTTCACAACACCTGAAGACTTACAGGTTGGCTGTGACGCCACAGCTTTCCTCAGTGTAGATGTTTCATGCTAAATTACAACATAGATAGTCATTGCTAGTTTGACAGGAAAAATATTTTAATATATGCCTGGGGGAATAATATATGGAACTATGTCTATGGAACTACTGTCATGGACTTTTACTGCTCTAGTGTTCCTCAGTGTAGATGCAAAAGACACGTTTCCTGCTCCATCAGAATATAGAAAGCCATTGTAAGTTTGACAGGAAAAAATATTTTACTATGAGCCAGGGGGAATATGAGTTAAAATTTAGGAGAATTTTTTTGGTAACTTGAGGAACCAAGAGGTACCAAGTAGGACTATAACAATAGCTGTTAAATAAAAGCTCAAAACAAATAAGAGTAAGGCTCATAGTAATTAACAGACTTTATAATAGGAAGTGTATTGGTTGTTTTCTATATGTCTATCAGGAGACGTCTTGTTAATAACATGTTTCCTTTAGTCAGAATTTATTGCAATTGCCAAACCTCATGGTTTAAGAACTTTAATATGTGTTTTATAAACCATTAATCTACCAAAGGTTAAAACACATATCAAGGCAAAAACAATAATGAGGATACAAAGAAAATCAATGCATAAAACAATAGGTTGTGCTTTAAATGAAGAACCATAGAATATACACAAGACATCAAACTTCATTAAATCAGTGAGTGAAAACATTTCTTAACCTGTTTGTTATGTTCTCCCCATAGCTTTAAATCCAGAAATAGTGAAAGGGCAGATCTAATAATTTGAACACATCTCTGTTCTTCCTATAGTGAAGAATTAGGAATTAAATGTTTCTCCAGAATTCTCTAGATGTGTCATTTGTATATTTAGCCAAAGTAACACATACTAATTGAGTGTACTCAATTGAGGGAGGCTTTAACGGGGCAATGAAGTCATTGTAGATGCACATTTTGGATTAGTTGAGATCATGCAAATAGGAATAAAGATATTATAGTCAAGAGCTAGATCCAGACCCTGCACGCTTTTCGTATGTGTGCATGTCCATAAGTCTACCTTGATTTTTATGGCATGATTTGCGTCTGTATGGACGCAGATCAAGTCGTAACGTTGATTTCCCACCCCCCACCCCCTCATTTAAATTCGTAACTGAAGGGTTGGCCCCTTATCTTACCTTCACATGTACGTAAGTTAGGACCTAAAATAAGAAATGAGCTACTTACTATGCATGCGTAGTAGCTCATTTCCGCAACCTACGTACCATTTAGATATGTAGATTGACTATGTGCGGTGATCAAAGACCACACGTAGAAGCAGGAGGAGGTGTCCCGAGGCAGCCTCGGGGAGAAGGTAGTATGTAGATTAGCCAGGGAAGGCGGGAAGAGCCATTCTGTAAGACTCTTAAGTGCCATTAGGAACCTATAAACGGGAGGTGGGTTTGAGGCAAAATGAGTGAGTTAGGTGCGGTCAAAGTTAATAGACAGGGAACTTATGCAAATTACTTGTATAAGTCTCTTGTCATATTTCTGGATCCAGCCCAATATTGTTAACAAAGGGTCTACAGCAGCCCATAGCACTGAAGGAATGTATTTTTGATAGAGGAAACATTGGTGATGGATGGAAACCTTTAAATCAGTAAAATCCTTTATTTAATGATCATTGGGGTGATGTAGTTTCAAACTGTTGCTTTTCTGTTTGTTTGGGTTTTTTTTGCATTTTTCTATGCATTTTCTAAAATTATGCTTAATTTACTGTGATGTAAAGAAACCAGGATCATTCTATCTGTCTCCTTCCTAATCCGACTTTGTACAGTGATAGGTTGCTTGTTGCTATGTGTATGTTTTATCATATAATTCCTCATATAAACATAGTAACATAGTTGATGAGGTTGACACCTGCCCATCAAGCTCAACCCAATATGGATCTCCTGCGATCGATATCTTATAATTAAATTGATCCAGATGAAACAACCTGCAATCTGAAAAAAAATCTCTCCTGACCCCAGATGACAGCCCTATTACTCCAATCCTCTACTATCCTTCATTTTCATTAACAGTCCTGGTAACCCCGGATGCCCTTTTCTGCTCAAAAACTGTCTAACCCTTTTTGTAAACATATCAAGTGAAGCTGTCACCACAAACTTCCTAGGCAGTTAATTCCATGTCATGACTGCCCTTACTATAAAGAACCCTTTCCTTTGCTGGTTGTGAAACTTCATCTCCTTTAGCCTTAGTGGGTGACCTGTGTACAGTCCTTGGGGTAAAAAAGTTCCCATGAAAATTCTCGCATTTTGCCCTATTCAGAATTACAACTGCTTCTGACATAGGAACCGGGTTGCCATTGCAAGTGGGCATAACTCTGTATTTAAATAAACAGGGAGAGGCAACAAAACCTCCCAGATTTCAAAGGTTAACAAAAAAAGGCCCGGTAAATGCTATTCCAAATTTTAGTACATAAATGTAAAAGTGCCTAAAATACAGTTTACCTGCAATCAGTTTTGAACTTGGTATCGTTCAGACCGTGATGCACGTTTGAAGTCCATTTCTGAAGCTTTGCCTCACTCGGCTGGCCATTTCTGGCGTTATCGCTTCAATTAACAGTCTGCAACGCAAAGGTTGATATAACAGTTCTATTTGTTATACATTGTCAATCTAAAGTCAACAACACCAAGGGTTGATAGTCATGTTACATCGAGAATGTTGAGTATTAACCTGTTAATCTTGTTTCTCAGTGGAATCAGAAGACCTGGTCAACCAGCAGAAGTCATGATGATGTAAGAAATAGATCTGTCAGCAAAACAGTGTCAGCCTCCCGTTTGTCGAGCAAGTAAGCGCCTTTTGCAATGACCCTATGCCTCTGCCAGGACTATTGTGGGATATGACATTATTGCTGTGTGGCATTAAATGCTCTTTTCCTTATGTTTTAGAAACAGCTCTATGTTTGAATCATCTAATGAACCTGTACATTCACACCCACCTTAAACCCAACACACTAAACGCCAATCAGCTGAGCAGGCTCAAGGTAATTGCATTATATAAGAATAAACAGATTTCATAGAGGATAATATGCATTATTACATTTAATTCTATGTTTATTGCAGAATATACAGCATTCAGTGGCCCTTATTTTTGGAACCTGTAAATATCTTTTTACTTCCAGGTAAAGCAAAGCAAGTAACAATGTCTACTTTTTATGTTAAAAATGCTGAGGAACTGTTCTATATGGAAGCAAAAAGAACTGTTGTGGTACCTCTCTTATAAATTATTTATTATGCTCAAAAGATATTTTCTGTGGCCAACACCTTCTCACTGGCATCAGGCGCCCGTATTCCGTTCCTTCTGCAAATGAATTATGTTTCTGCCTCTCCACGGTGAACTTTCAATTGTTGTCTAGAGAAATCTCTTAGACCACATTAAAAAAAATAAAGAAAAGAAAACGTCTTTCCAAGGTACACAAAGAAGAGCCTCCAGGGGCATGGAGATAATTAATCTCACTTTGGCCTGGGTACTTTTAATTAAATGCGCTGTATATTCTTTAAAACTAAATCAAAGGCGCAGTCTAGTCGTCTTTTTTTTTTTTTTTTTTTCAAAGCTCGGCAGAGAAGGACAGTGAAAAATGAAAGAAAATGGTAAAAGAAAAAAGAAGATCTGTGTGAAATATTAAGTCTCTTTCTGTTCGCCTCGGCTTTCTACAGCGTCAGTGTGTATACAGGCAGGACCGCCGGACGTGCTCATCATACAGGTCGTTTCAAGGTCACTTCTCCCTTGTGAAATAAAGGTGCTGCCAACTCTTGCTCTGAATAGGGAACATTTCAAATCATATCTCCTCTTAATTATTTGCTTTGTAGCCTTTATCTTTGGGGATCCCAGGAATCCGAGGATATTGAATAACCTGCTGTTTATTTTTACTTTATTAGCTAAATGCAATAAGTGAGTGGAACTAATGTATGAATCCAGTAATTATTATTATATCATATTTATTTAATCATCTTAGGAGACATAGAAAGCTAGAATGTCATTTACCTTTAGGTTGGTAGTTTGATGTACTGTAGAATCAGAAAACCGTACTGTGGCATGGAACAAAAGGGTCAAAGAACCACTTGCTCTGATGTTTAATGGATTGCAGTCCTCCTCACCTCCTCCTAGAAGCACAACAAAATTCTATCAGGACAGTGGACACCTCCAGTTCCATAAAGAGAGACCAATGAGTGTAAGAACCACAAAAGTAAGGCAGTGGGAAGGGGAATGTCTGAGTGCCTCTTTGACTAGACTTCTTTGTCTGTTCCAAGGCTACTTAGGTATGTAATGGCCACTAATAGGGGGGAGGAGAGCATAAAGCCCAGAGACCACTCATGTCTGGGGCCTATGGTAAATGCCACAAGATTCTGGAAACAACTACCTCTGTTGGTAGAATTTATCAGCTCTTCTCGCTGACACAGCACCTGTATAGTAACTTATGGCGTTACCTACTAACCTACTTTAACTCAGGGCCTATTGCCCAACCTTGCTGCAAGGGACTACCTCTACTAAACTACTCAGAACACTGCTTTTGGCCTTAGGTCCAAATAAACTATCACTTGTTCGCCCAGAAGATCTTGATAACCACCGTAGGCTTACTTACCAAAGTATAGATTCTTTGATTATTGCCTAGGGGAAGAAGACTATTAGAGGTTAAGAGAGTGTGGTGTTTGCCTGCCTCCCTTCTGGTCCAGTCCTTCATGGTCTTGGTGGTATTGCCATAGTCTCTTACGCCTTTCACATCGCCACCCGGGATATTGCCGGGGCAGCAGAGGATCCTAGACCCCGTTTCACACTGCAGGGCACCCCCGGGAAATTCCGAGACCCGGGTCTGCTCTGTCATCATCTCACTGCGTAATTTGTTTACCGTTGTAAAACTTGTTGCCAGGGCAATAGTAAAAAAAATTCCACTAATCGAGGTACATTAGGTGCTACCCGGGTTGGATTCCCGGGTTGAATTCCCGGGTCTTCTGACACAGGTCCACCGGAAGTGCACCTTTCACATCTCCACGAAATACCCGGGATTTTGCAGAGACCAGGGTATTTTGGCGAAAATCCCGGGTATTTCGTGGTGATGTGAAAGGGGTATCTGATGGTCTAGGGGGAATGTGGTCAGTCTCCCTTGGGGTTTAGGCCTAGATGCTGATGTCATGTCTCTGGGGTCAAGGGAGGGTCTAATTTTCATCCAGGGCCAAATAGCTCCTTTGCACTACCCAGACTTCTCTTTAGAGTCCATGTGGCGATTTCAAGGGGTGTTTGAGAGCGGTGACAGGGTGAGCCCTGATTGGCTCAACGTGGTGGGTTCATCCAAGGCCAGCTGGCAGTTAAACAGTATAGGTTCCCTGCCAGCAAATATTTCATGAACTTCCATTACCCTACCTTTGACTCCAGCAATGGGATAATCTCCATCCAGTGCTGCATGATCCTTCTACAGGCAAGTTTCACTTTCTTCTAGGTCCCGGGTCACATCTTCCTTCCTAGTGTACCACGGCATGTCCTGATCCCCTTCCAGTGCCAGACCTGTTCTTCCAGCAATGCTCTACTGTTCACTGCTTACCTTCTTACTTGACCATAGCCAACATATAAAGGCACAGAAGTTTATCTGCTTAAAGAGAACACTTGTGTTTACTGACAATCAATCTTGAACTGTGGCAGAAATAATGTGCGTTCAGTTAAATAAACTTAATTAGCTATTTTTCCTCCTCAGATTGGTTTGCCATCAACCCTAGTTGGGAAAAAGGCGTTTATTTTAGGGGTGGTTGTTTAATGATGACTTTAAACCACTCCTCTTTTATTTTTGACCCCTCCCCTTTTTATTTGTAACTCCACCCTCCATACAACTGTCTCCACCCCATCCCCATCCCATCTACTCGGCAGGGAAGGGGGAGGAGTAGGGAATTTTGTCGGGTTGCCCTCACCATCCCTCCTTGTCTTAGACACCTGGGAGCTGTGGAAGCATGAATCAGAGAGAGACTGGAACCGGTCCGCAGGAGATCAGGCAGCCCGATGGAATGCAAGTGTAGCCTCTCACCCCGCACTAGCTGAGGGAGGAAGCAAAGCACCTGGTTGGCCCTTTTCTAGGAGGCGTTTATCTTAGCATTGCACATGTGCACAATTGAAGTAGCACAAAAAAGTGGCTGATCCACCTGTGTCCACTCCCGTGTGCTCTGCTCTCGTGAAACGGGTGTTTTACTATAATTAAAGTCAGGAAATGGGTGTTATGGTGCTGCTGTGAGCACAGTAGCAAACAGTAAAAGATTTATAGCGCTCAGAGACATATACATTCATAGTATTATTTATTAAAGCATAAGATTAAAAGTCAGAATGTAAATACCAACAGAACAAATACATTTTGGATATTCCAAAAGGTCAAATAGATGACACCAAAATATTCATCAACATACCATGTTGTTAGTAATAACATTAATACACAATATATAATAAGAGAGCGTTATGCAGCAATATCAAAGTTCTATTTCCACTGTAGCTGAGGAAAAAGATAGATGAAATTGGACCTTTGTGTCCCGATATAATAATGATATTCCTGCACCAGTTCAGAGGTTTAAGTGTAAGACAAAAGAGATTTCCATTCATGAAATGTCCCCAATAGTTATATAACACAGGGCCAGATTTACTAACTGCAGGTTTGGAAAAGTGGAGATGTTGCCCATAGCAACCAATCAGATTCTAGCTGACATTCTCTAGTATGTAAGAGGAAAGTGAGAGCTAGACAGTGGCAAACGCAGGATTTTGAAAGGGGAGATTCCAATGCGTGTAATACATGTGGGGTATATTATCATAGCTGCAAACGTTTTGGAGCCCAAAAACACGTCAAATAAGCTCTGCCGCATCATGCCCAAGCTCTTCTCCTGACCCGCCTACAATGTCATAATGCACGAGGCAAAAATTATCCCTAGCGTGTGTATGTGTATGTGTGTGCGTGTGTGTGTGCGTGTGTGTGTGTGTTTGATAGGGAATTAGACTGTAATGTGGCAGAGGTTGATGTATGTAAAATTGTGAAGAGCTACTTAATATAATGCACTGTTAAAAAATAAAACATATGTAAAATGACAATACTGATAATATGGTCGTACTATCTGACTGCCAGGACATGTAATACACCCATTAATGTTCTCTGTGAAAGCAGGACGTTTATAATGTAGATTTGAAAATAATAAAAATTCTACATTAAGGAATTGCTTTGGTTATTGGCTGTAACAAGTCCTGTGCTGATATATTTTTTTTTATAGGTAGTTTATAAGTTACTTCTTTCACACAGTAAAATAGTAGTTTTATATTGAAGGAACAGATCTAATAGTAATAGCAGTATACAATGCATTAGTAGAGCACGAGCACATTACACAATGTACAGAGCCTGTGTTAGTACATAATCACTGTTGTATTTGTAGTGACCCATTGACCATTCCCACCTGCTTTTCTTAATGCAGCACAGGCCAGGACCATCTTCCTCCATGTCAGTCCAGATCACATGGCCACAAAGCCACGCCCCTTTTTGAATTTTCACATTTTTTTGCTCATTTTACAATATTTTTTTCCATTTTTCAATCTGGGGGGGTTTCTGGGCAACCAGAAACCCCCCTGGGTGCGCCACTGCTAGAATCTCCACTTTTCCAAACCTGTAGCTTAGTAAATCTAGCCCACATTCCTACACACCTTACAAATATTATACAGCTTAATTTAAAATTAAAATATAATTTAATACACACTATGAATATTCTACACCGGACTAATATTTTTTTTCGTACTGAATAGCATATTTTTTCTAAATCTAGATATTAACATTAAGTTTTTTATTTAATAAAATATTTAATAAATATTTTTTTTCTTATAATTAAACAACACCAAAGAACTTATCAATTAAATGTAATTCTATTGGCTGCTGTATTATCCCATCAGCCTATTTCATTTCACATCATGTTAACAAATCGTGCTCATTTACAGTACGACCCAATCAGAGTGGCTAATGTTGAACCTCCAGATGAAGTGCACTTTCAATATGCTCCAATGAGTTTGAGAAGTTATACAGCCAAATTATAAACAGAAATACCCCTCAGGCTTTGACATAACTAGGCTTTATTCTGTGGGCAATATTACTTGTAGCATAAATTACTGTATGTGCATTAAGAGCATTACTATGTGCCCTAATCCTGTTAAATGAGGAGGCATTACTGTGCGAGCCTGTGAACTGGATACATTACTGTCATAATAATGTGAAATGGAACTCTACTGTTTGTTGCATTATTCTGTAAATTAAGGGCATTACTGTGTGTCACACTAAGGCATTTCAACATGGCATAATTAATGTAAATGAGGGTTCATTATTAAATGGCCACATTATGTGAACTGGTACATATATAAAATAGTGTTCGACATTTGACTTAACTATTTAAATCGTTTTTTAAATATCAGTTAAGTTATTTCACCAGGTGAATGACAGTTGGTAGCTCAGGTGCGGAGTATATTGTACCTAATGGAATGGGTCATGTTGGAGGGTCTGCAATATCAGAGATTCTGTCATTTATAATCAACAACAATTTTACCAGACCTCCCCAAAAACTAAAAGATCCAAATGACTATTTTAAATTTTGAGAATGAATCAGTCACTTTTAAATACACTCATGATCCAAATTTTAGGTTTGGATACGATTTGGAAAACCTCAGACTGAAATTGTAGGAAACTGTATTTTATTTTATTGAGACTATGGGAAAAACAATATTGGCAGGAATGTGAAACAGTCAGCTTTCCTGGAGGGATATAATAGACTGACTGATTGCTTATGCATCATATGATATATAAGTATTACTGCATTTTATTTTATTTATTTTTTTACATTTTTCAGGAACACCTTTTGACTAAAATAAACCTACACTCTTTTGATTTTGGCACAGACAGCTGTCCTGAAGTACATTTCAGGACAAATCAATTCTAAAATACTTTTTTTTTCAATTGTCGCAATCATTTAAATTTTAGCATAAATACAAAATATGACCTGGATCAGCCTTTGTTCCATGTGGAAACCAAATTACATACCCAAGTAAAGCTTGTAGCATTGCTTCACAAGTTTAGTCAGAAGCCATGTCTGCCATTTAAATTTTACCCCACATCAGAGGCAGCAAAAAGAGCCTGGACAATTAACACACCTATTTCACTGAAAGAAAGTGCAGTATTCATGGTTACCTCAGCAGATGAAAGAAACGATCCATACAGCAGCTTGTTGCACAATTCTGAGGACCAATCCATGTCCAGCGCACCCAAACCTGTGGACCAATCAGTGCACCGTACATGGTAACGTGTGGAGCTGCCCATGTGCTCACATGTTCACTTTATACAGCTACAGTCAGCAGCCTATCGACACCTCCCAAGCCGCTGAATAAACGGGCCACATATTGCAATATCAGCTCTTTTGGTGGGCTTAACTTCAAAACTGTGGGTCAGCAGAGACAATACATTTATAATAACACATGTGGAGCCCTGTGACAAATCATTGTCTACCAGTCTAATTAATCCAGACCCTCCAAAATGACCCATTCCATTAGGTACAATGTAATCTTCTCCTTAGCTTCCAACTGTTGCTCACCTGGTTTAAATGAATTAACTGATATTTAAAAAGCTATTTTCCTCTTAAATAAAGGTGATTACCATAGTAACCGACAGTTGGAAGCTGAGGAGCAGAGTATTTTGTACCTAATGGAATGGGTCATGTTGGAGGGTATGTTAATCAGTTGTCGTAAACCTTGACCTTTTAGGTTCATCTATTGGTAGAGCTAACCCCTTCTTTAGCACCATCGAATTATATTTACAAGACTAACTTTATTCCAGCAAATGCTTGTACTTAATGTTTGCAGAGTAGCTTTACAATATCAGAACACGCATATATTTGCATAGGTAAACAAATTATGTATGCTGTATTTGAAGCTCCGAAGCTTTGTTCTCTATGTCTGGAAGTTAATGATTGCAATGTTACTAGATGTTACTTCTGGTCATTGTAATTTCCTTTCAGCAACCATAAATGGTATATTTACAGAGGAGTAATTTTCATTTTTTCTGTATTTATTTTGTTGGAATCACCTATAACTTCTATAATGGTCTTCTACCTTCTCCAGCAATCTCCAAGCGTTCAGACAAAGTCCTATCCATGGATGCTTATTCAGCATTCAGAGCAGTCCAGTCCCTCACTCAGCCTCTTAACAGCAACGCATGTAAGCCTTGTCCTGACTTGACCACACATATAATTAACATTCAGACCTGTTTCTGAAAACCTGATTTATTATCTAGTCAAAATAACAAATAGGAAAAGGATATAAATAGTGTTACAAAAGAAAAACAACTTTCATATAGAGGTGCATTTAAAGCCACAACCTAGTAAGCATTATTGCCACATGGTGCTTACATTATTGTTCTTTCCCTCCCTGCTATCTCTGGCTTCCTCTGTCCTGATTCAGACCTCTGGAGGTCTGTAAGTCCACATGGAAGAGGCCATGTCAATCCCCTCTTGCGCATAGACACAGTTCTGTGCTGATGTGCCTACCGCCACCCAATCACTCTTATCTGCATGCCTATCCTTACCCCCCTGGGAATTAGGCATGCAAATTTTGTGGAACGTCCTGTCAGATGGATCTCCTAGGAGTTCCATTGCATCACAGCTAGTCTGTACCATGCAACCTCTGACCCTGTTACATGCCACCCTGTGCCAAGGTATTCCAGCACACAAGTAAAGAGATCTTCTGAATTATTTTGATACTCCTTTAATGATATATAAAATATGGTTTGAAATATTCCAATGATTTTATTTATTGCTCTAGTTTTTTTTCTATCGTTACCATTTCATTTGCTCTTGATACAGGAAGACCTGAAGTATTGTGTGTGCTCTTATTTTAAGCTGCAATAGTAATACAGAGGATAAATTCTCCCAATCACAATTTACAATTTGTTGAATGTGGAATGTGATCGATCCTCCTCCTGTCCTCGTTTTCTACATGGACTTTAAGAAGAAAGGAGATGTACAGCAATGACACACTTAGAATGGAGTCTCCCCTGCCTTATTTCCGTTTATAGATGGCTTTGTAGGTTTATATTGATTGTACTTCTACACTGTATTAAGAGTCACATGATGGCTTTCAGTCAGCCAATAAACAATTGAAGAGCGTTATGTTGTATACACATCTGTGGAAAAGAGCATCTGATTGGCTGTGTTCAGGAGCAGTCTTTTGTGGAAGGACCATCAGCACCTTCAACCACCCTTATACTGGGCTGGGTCACTTGTCCACTTGCATTTTTATAATTAAACACTTTCCTAATAGATTGTGAGATTCCCTATTTATAACATAGTATGTTGCCATTCATTGAAACCTATAGCATCCATCTACTATGTGTACCAGTATTCAGATTTCACTGTTACGATTGCGTAGAACCACTTCAAGTGTCTTATTGTAGAGGAAAATATTTTCTACCTGGTCTAAGAAGCTCAATTGCTGAATGTAATTGTTTTGTAATGAACTCTCTGACATAATAGATATTAACACTGGCAATTGATTTTATAAACTTGCCATCTTTTTTATATAAGTAGTATTATTCAAGAATTTAGAGAAAGAGTTACCAAAGTAATGAGACAACGTTCTCTGAACCATTCTTCTGCAACTAATGATTTGTATTCTCAGACATGTCTCAGACATCCTTAGATTCTCTCTGGGGCTGATCATCTGCCCATTAAAGTTGTTTCTGTTGGTTATATTTATCTCAGTTGGACGCAAGAACCTTCTGTGTCACGAAACCAGGTATGTATGTGTGTGCGCAGAAGATAGCAAGCAGCCAGGGGCTTCCTCATAATTAGAAGAGAAATCATCCTGTTTATTTAGTTTTTATGTGTATTATACACCCCCCTTCTTCTAGCTATATCTATCTAATAACTGTTCTGTGCAAAACAGTCATTCATCATACACGGGGAATATCTGACAAACTGGATGGAGGAAATGTAGGAAAAACAGCTTGTTGTGGATATGAGCTCCCCATGGAGAAGCTTCAGCGTTATCTCCCAAACTGTGCGCAGGAGCGAGTTGTGAGGGTGTGGAATGAGAGTAAGGGAGAGATGTGACAGCAGGATGCTGAAATTCTGCTCACTTACCATCCTTGCTCACAATAATCTCTTTCTGCTGCGAAAACTTTTCATTTGCTGTGATTTTTCCTATGTGGATTATTTAAAGAGGCCCTTGGTTGCAGTTTGTGCAGGAATAATGGCACGCGGTAGTTTTCCAGAGTGTGCTCGTTGACAATAAAAGGGTACTTTAGGGCCTAAATGGGGAGGCTGAGCGGACGAGCCGCTTCAAAGTGGGCCGTGATTTGTGGTTCATCGGAGGAAGGGTTAATGACCAAGGCAGAAGAACTAGAGAAGGAATCGGTGATTTGCAGGTAACAAGATGCTGAGTATCAAAAACCTGATAACTGCTTAATTATTTAATACCTTGTAATTCAGTCGGAGAAAGGGAACAGCTGTTTGTGTTTGTGTTGTGAATTCCTGAGGCAGCTCAGGAAAAAAAAAAAAACAGCAAAAGACAGTAAAACGGATTCGGCTTTTGTGTTATCTAATTCACTCTCCATGTCAATGCACAGGACAGGGCCTGGGCAAAGCGGCAGAGGTGACAATTTATGGATCCAACAACAAAGAACAAAAACAGACATACAGCCTTCTTGGTCTAAAAAACTTGTTTGTTTAATTCTTTTGGGTTTTAAGAGCAATTAAACATTTATAGGTACAGATGGAGGTGCTTTAATGTAGACAAGCAATGCTATCAAGCACCTGATCGTTTGTACCATTCAATTTAATACCATAAAAAATAGTGACCAGTGCAAGTAGTGTGACTGAGTATGTTCCACTATTGGTTAGTAGTCTCTCAGTCATGGAGGTGGTTTGCCAGTACGATGGTCTTTTTTTTGCGAAAGACCATCGTGCAACAGCTGAATGAAGATTGCCGGCAGTCTCCATTGTATAAAGTGGCCGTGATGCGACTGGAGTCGTGAAGATTCATCCACCGAAAGGTAAAATTTTTAGCTAACCCTACCGTTAACCCTTTCCTAACCCTAACCATCCATGACTGCAGCCTAACCCTAACTCTCATTGTCCCATAGTCTAACCCTACCCTTCTCCTTCTTCAGCTCTAATTATCCATGCCTGCAGCCTAACCCTAATTTCCATGCCCCACAGCCTAACCCTAACCCTCATTGCCCCACAGTCTAACCCTGACTTTCCCCTTCTTCAGCCCTAACCTTCCCCTTCAGCCCCAACCTTAACCTTATACCCACCACAGCCTAACCCTAATTTACCTGCTGCAACCTGTTGCTATTGGGAACAGGGAAATAGGTAACTGTTCCCAATAGCAATTTTCTATGTCCAGATTCTTTCAAACAATGGGCCGGATCCAGAACTACGTCCGTCTTCCATAGACGGACGTAGTTCAATAAACAATAGCTACTGCGTATGCGTAGTAGCTATTGTACGTAATCTGCATATATCGTTTCGATACGTAGATTGCGTATATGCGGTCTTTTAGATACGCAGATTACGTACAATAGCTAGCACGCATGCGCAGTAGATACTGTTCATTGAATTACGTCCGTCTATGGAAGACGGATGTAGTTCTGGATCTACCCCATTGATAGTAATGGAAAGCTGTGCACTGTCTTCCTCCACCTCAGAACCGCAGTGATCCTCTGGTTCTTCCAGCATGGCAATGTCATGTGATTAATGACGTTACAATGCTCAGGGGAGCGGGCAATAACAGGATTGAGGGGGGAGACGTTAGCTTGAAGCTTTCCATCCGCAGCAAATCACTGAATTAAGCGAAGGGTTTTACCCTCGATTTACCTCATTGACTGGCTAATAAATAGAAAACCACACGCTGTCCTCATCTGCAAAGTTGCTGGTCACAAATACTTTGAGAACCTTGCAGTGGCATTATACAATCCTGCAAGGAGCTGATAAACTATCATCGCAGCTCTCGGCCCATCTGGCATTTGCCAAGTGTGCCAGATGGCCAGTCCGGCCCTGATGGTATCATGTCTTGTACCACTTTGCATATCATGCAGACAGGTGTGGACATGGACATTTTCAACATCACATTTGCTAAGACAGGGCTCCTGAAAAACATTCCACCCAGCTGCACCGAGGTAAGCGTCGCTCTCTATTTCCCAAACCCCAACCCTTATGCTAATTGTTATCCTAGCCCTCCCCTTACATTACCCAAAGCTCCCTTCCTCGCAGCCTAACCCTAAGACTCTCTTCCTAACCATAAGTCTCCCCTTCTATTCTCTACCCCCTCCCTACAGCCTAACCCTAAGTCTCCCCTTATCCCATTCATCCCATCCCCACAGCCGATCCCTAAAACTACCTTACTAAAATACATCCCCTCCCCAGTAGTAGCCTGTCTGATCGTCAGAGCATCAGGAAACATCAGGTCCTGCAGTGGATCTGTGGCGGGGTTTTTTTAATGAAGGCACATTCTAAAATACACACAGCCGACAATTAGCTGTTGCATACCCTCAAACATTTCATGGCAAAAAAAAAGGTACACTTGACCACCAGAGGAGGCGTGTCTTTGTCACTTGGGGGTGTGTCAGCTAGAGGGGGCATGTCTAATCCTGCCTATGGTGCAGATTTTTCCCTATTTTTTTTTACACATTATATTAGGTCACAACCTGCAATAGTTAAGTTAAACCCCCATAAATGAGCGGCAATTATTGTACTTTAAACAGAACTGTTAGTTTAAAAGAAATAATAGAACAAATCCATCAGAAACACACAAAGGGGAAAAGTAACAACCACCACACAGGAATTAACCAGTACACAGAACAAATGCAGGTAAGGGACAAAATAACAGAAATAGTACCAAGACACAGTAAGAAACACCACAGAGCAGACTTACCAGTCCTCTATGGCTGACCCTCACACCTGCTGTCACCATCTGACACCTCCACTTCTTCCATGCTGCTGGGCTCTCATGAGTCTAATCTCCAGCAGCAAGCCCTCTCTCCAATGCACTCTGATACTTCCTGATCCCTTTTCCTTCCTCTGATTGGCTCCCCAGCCTGCCCATCATCTTTAGGACATTCTCCTGTGGGCGGGGCTATGACATGGCGAGCACTGATTGGCTTGCCAGTGTCCCCACATTTAAGCAGCCCCTCAGTGAGTCCAGATTTGCTCACTGCGCTGACTGACACCTGGGAAGCTGTAGCTTCCCGGTGTTGTCGGTACAGACATTTTGCATGGTACAGACTGTTAAAATCTGGTACTGTCTCGGTCAAATAGGCACAGTGGAAGGGTATGTATGTATATTCTTCTTATTATAGAATTCTTAACAGTAATGGCTACTAGATGCAATGGGCAACACAACTGCATTTAATTTTAAAAGCCTTTTTAAAAATTAATATATTTTTTATTGATATAGGAAGAAATATGGGAAAAACATAAAAGAAAATCAAAATCCTAATTCTAATGTCTAGATCTGGCACTGTTTTTGTGGAGCAGGCGGTCGCCACATAGTTTGTTAAGCATCATAACATTCTCCCCCAGAGCTCGTCATCTTTTGCACCCCTCTTGTGTCTCCTGGAATAGAGATATAAAATGTTGGAAAGTATGTTTTACAAAAGACTGCATACTTTTCTTTACGTAAATGCAAACATGCAGACTGTGGTAGAAGTACACATAAAACCTTAACAAGACAATAGGAAATGTATTGCTCTGCAGATCAATAAGAAGTGGATTATAGTGTGCCATAAACATTTTACTAGATAGGAAATATTTGAGCGATAGGAAAACTGCTTTAATTGTAAGCAGATATTTCTGATTTCTGGATTTAACAGCATATCATTTATTTTACATGTTTTGTAGTTTATAACTTAGTAAAACTCTTATTGAGGCGACTATTTTATTCAGACTTTTTGTATTGTGCTACTTCTCGTCGTTGTTACATTACTTTGAACATACTGTAGACTCTAAAGTTTAGTTGTTGTCTGGGAAATGGATTCATACCAAATAGGAACAGAAATGAAGACCATCTGCTGCACAGTAATATGCTAATTCATTTTACTCTGACTTATAAAGGCCACAGAAATATACCTGTTTTTGCTCCTAGCACTAACATGTGTATTTATGCGCCTGCTGAAGATTTAAGGGGTCAGGAAACCCCTAGGGACTCATCAATAACTGCCACCCACATACAGGACACACACAATAAACAGTGCTGGCAGGTGTTAGAATAGAGTGGGCTAACATATCATATGCGATAGAAGTTCTGAGAGTGCATGGACCCAGGCAACAGGGGATAAGTTCAGAGTTTGAGAGTAAGGGCAACACAGGTGCAAAGGCGTAATCATGTTGCAATGACATTTTTGAACTGTGTAAACAAAAGGTGATATTTTCTAGCTCAGTTGTAACTTAAAATTCTATGTGGAAAAACAAAGTAATGTAAAGACATGCAAAAAAAAAGTAAATTATACACACATAGAAAGGAATATAAAAGTAATATCCCTATGTCCAGCACACCTAATATAATAAATAATGCAGAGACAGTATAGAAAAGCAAATAGCACGGTGTATTCTGTCAAAATACAAGCATGATCACAGTGGGTGGGTGAGAACATAGAGCAAACGAAGCTGAGCAATACATAACAACATTAAACATGTTGGATAGTTGTACCGTTGGAGGTAACATGGATGTGGAATGTGCTGGTCCAGAATAGCTTGACAAAGCAATGCATAGTAGGTCAAAAGTCTAGAAAGCAAATAGCCAATATTTGTTAGGAACCTGTATGTAACTCCATACGATAGGGCGTAGCATCCCTACACAAGCCGATTATTTGCATTGTGGGCACAGGGAGGCATTTAAATTGTACAGTATAGCCTAGGTTAGGCACTTATGTACGACAAGGTGATACATATGACCAGAGATACACAAGGAAAAGTTAAGGCAGGGTTCTGAACACGTAAGATGGCTAAGTTACGTGCGTTTCTAGGGGAGTACATTAAACCTAGTAGTGGGTAACTCTGGTATGCATGCATACGTAAAACGATCTTAAGTCTGGATCAATTCCAATGTTATTTTGATCCATTGTTGAGCGGCCCCTAAAATGCCAGTACCTACTTTGCCTATTTGGTAATCCGGCACTGTATAGACAACTAGTAAAACACCCAGTATGCTGCAACAGCATAGGCATAGCTAATGTCTGGCAAATCACAATGGGATTGCAGTTTCATGTTATTTAGTGTTCCCCAGCTTACCTGGTGCCTGTTGTCTCATAAACCTACTTGTAACACACTTTGGGCCCGATTCAATTAACCGCGATGTCTGATTTAAGAGGTTTTTTTTCAGTGAATTTACATTGCGGATATCAATAGAGGTGCGTATTACGTTCCGCATATTTTACTTACCGTAATAGACTGGAATAGTCTCTTAATCACGTCTTCGTGGTCAATTGACACAGACCCTTTAATTTTTCTTTTTTACATTTTCATTGCTAATATTCACAGCCTGGAAAAAAGACTTTGGGGAACTGTAATTGCATCCTGTTGGTCGTTTGACCAGTCAAGTAATCATAAGATTTTTTTATTTCTGCTAAAAAGTGATATATATTACAAATGAATGCGGCTTGTGTTGGGAGTATATATAATCAATCTAAATAATTGATCTGTCCTATCATTAACATTTTGCCATACATTGTGCAGAGCGCGTTCAAGGTCTGAACACTGCTGTAACCTTGATACTGCTGATTATTTCAAGGGTGATTGCAACCTTATCATTACTGAATAATTCAGTTGCTGAACAAGTCTATAACCTTTTTTTCACCCTCCCCCGTCTATTTCTTCTAATAAACTGTTGCCTTATAGGTTACTACAAACCCTAATACTGCGAATATATCTATTTTATAGCCTAATTAACCCTCACCTGAAAACATGAGTTATGCAAGCACAGACACAGCGGGAATTAACCTGGGTAAGCTTTGTTGGGCTTAACAGTGCATTTACAGGGAACGGGTAATTTATCAGCTAAATAAAGGTGTTTTCATGGGATCAGTCAATGCTATATAGAAAAGAAGAAGATCTATTTTCATCTGAGCTGCAGGTAGTTTGAACAACTGATGATTATAATATTAATGAGGTTCTGCAAGATCCCAGGTGACTCCATGTCTCACCTGATAAGTAGATACTTAATACCGGCTGCCTTGCACTGCATAATGGTTATAGATAATCTCCCATTTACAATAACAGATCTGTGTGTAGCTTCGAGTCTGCACACCTTGCTATTCTTAACACAAGATACATAGGGGGAGGGAGCAACAAATAATACATTACAGTGAGTTTTTTTTCGAGTAAACTACATGATGCAGCTCGATCTTCCAGGAAAACAGTCTCGGAAAGTAATGGACACCCCAGGGAAATCTGGGAAGACAAAGTGCGAGTGAGAGAGGTAAAGTTAGATTAACATTGTGCGGCAATCACCTGCCCTGTTTGTGTTCCATCCAAGCACACAGAAGAGGCCATCATTCACCGAGGAGCTCTGCTCCCAACACACAGCACTGCCTTTTTATTGCTCATTTTATTAGACGCCTCTTTAGTCAGCGCTCTGTTTAACAAGAGAGATGGGGGAAAGGAAGCTGAGCCTGTGAAATCTACATGACTACACCAAATTGATTTTCTTTTGCTTGGCGAGGAAAGCTGCACTAAGCAGACTCAGCATCACTCTTTAAGTCACACATTATAGGAAGCTCTTCAAACAAATATGGGGATCTTCTTGAAATCCTTATATTTTGCAGATGTACTGCAAATGGGATCCAGTCCTCATATTTAAGAGGTCTAAGTACACTACGTGGCAAAAAAAAATTATGAGAAAAACATGGAAGGTTGTTAAAAAAAAAAAAAAAAAAGGTAAATTTTCTTAAAGTTCCAGGGCTGAGTAAAAGGACTTGACTTTCAAGAACTGGATCCAGGGGGTGCTTTCTGATTGCTAGACTTGGAATAAGCCCACTTTGTGCTTGCAGCACATGCACTTAAGCCTCATTTCCAGGACAAATATGGATCCTATGGGTCCAGAGTTTGGTTCGTCCACCTTTTCCAATGGTGGGGCGGTACAGGGCAAGGTGGGAAGCGCTTCCTTTATGTAGGAAGAGAAAGTATGCACATAGTACTGTGAGGCTGTGCTAAGGGCCCACGAGACTTCCGCATCCCTATTTTAACAGCACGGAACTCTTAAGGGATGGTCCTCGGATCATATGTCCATATGAGTGAGAGGAGTGACCTGGATCTAGTGGTGATCCGGCATTGGATCTGTTCTGCACTTGGAGCTTAAGATCCAGCCCCAAATGAGCATTCACAGTATATAGTCTTTGGCCAATTGTAGTGGACTCACTATTTTGGGCATCCACGTGTCCTGTATCCTTTGGACTTCCTTTTTTCTTCGGGTGTGTAATGAAACTCAAATAGTCGACCTTACAACTGGGGCCAGTTCCTTGGTTTGAACCAAATCATACAGTCCTCAAACACATCACTAAATATTAGCGTATATATGTTAACTTCAAAATGAACTATAGTTTAAACCAGTGTTTCCCAACCCTGGTCGTCAGGGTTCATGTTTTCCAGGCCACCGCACAGAACAAGTGATAAAATGAGTAGCACCTATGGAACTTTTAAAATGTGTCAGGCAGTAATGAACACACCTGTGGTCCAGCAAGGAGACCTGTAAATCATGCACTGTTAGTGGTCCCTGAGGACCAGGGTTGGAAAACACTGATCTAAACAAACAGAAGCAGAAGAACAGAGTGTAAAATAGCATAAAGACCAATTCAGCTGGAGCTCAAATGGCTTGGCTACCAATCAAAATAGAGCCCATATGGAACAGAACCCAACTGATGTGCATGTTCATGTTGTTCATGTTCATATAACATACATTTCCTGCTGCAAATGTTTAACAATAGGACCCAATGCATCTCTAAAGAGCAGTACTTGTGCCCCTGCCATACCACTGCCTCTTTCTGCATAGCCCAAGCAGTCGAGAAAAGAAGTACAGATCTTAACTATGACTAACCAGAAAGAGCTATGTTTACTGTGTGTGTAAGGTTATTGTCTCAAGAGAAAGCAAAGTCATCTGTTCGTTATTCGAGCAGTAACATGATCTACTGTCTAAGCAGGGCATTAAAAAAATACATATCACAGCACTCAGCATGAAGCAACCACTGTAAAGGAAAGTAAAATAAATAGATGCATAAAAAGGAGAGAGATGCACCTTCTGTAAACACATTTTTTCTGCTGTATAATTACCAGTTTACAGTACATAGCAGGACATTTAAAGGTGATCAAAGGAAAACAGGGTATAGTTTATAAATAAAAATAAAAAATTTAACAAGTTAGGCTGCTTTCTTTTGGAGAAAATATTTAATATATATGATATAGTCTATCACTTGAATTGATTTGATTTTAAAATAGGTAAGTGGGCAAACTGAGCCAAATCCAGATTTTCAATAAAATCTAGACCATCTAGACCAGTGCTCCTCAACCTTTTCTCACCCTTGGCACACCTAAGCGCTTCCCACAATTCTGCGGCACACCAAAAGCAAAATATACAAAAAAAGCAGGAATTACAAAGTACATACACAGATATTACATTAATTGTTATTTTTTATTTGATAAATTAAAAAATCGCAGCTAATAACTTTTTTTTCTTATAACTAATTTAACTATATTTGCCCCCATCATGTGTCTGCAGCCTCCCCAGTAGCCCCCATCATGTGTCTGCAGTCTCCCCAGTAGCCCCCATCATGTGCCTGCAGCCTCCCCAGTAGCCCCCATCATGTGTCTGCAGCCTCCCCAATAGCCCTCACCCTGTGTCTGCAGTCTCCCCAGTAGTCCCCATTCATGTGTCTGCAGCCTCCCCAGTATCTCCTTATTTCCTTAAGGCAAGGTCTTCCAGTGCTTTTTCTCCTGTTGGAGGCATTGCACTGCGGCACACTTGGCAACATCCCGTGGCACACTGGTTGAGAAACACTGATCTAGACCATGGGTGTCCAAGCTCGGGCCTCATGAGCTACCAACGGTCTATGTCTTCCTGGTCTCCTTGTTGAAGCACAGGTGTGTTCATTACTGACTGATACGTTCTCAAAGATCTACAGGTGGTAGTGATTATCTCAGCTCTGACCATCTGAGGAGACCTGGAAAACATGGATCATTGGTAGCTCATGAGGCCCGAGCTTGGCCACCCCTGATCTAGACAACAGGGGCACAGATAAAAGATTACTGAACATGGGGGTCAATAAACACATTGGATTGAATAACATTGTCACAAAAAATGGTAACTGCAGCTATTATGTTAATTAGGACACATTATTAAGATAATAACATATCTGATACTGGTCCTGATTGTTGTTTTCTTTTCCTTCCACTGACTTCCAATTTTTACGTGGTCAGAACTTTGCATTTTAGTTATACCCCTTGTTTAACTTTAAACATACCAATATTTGTGGATGTCATGAACCCTGGGTTATGAGGCAAAGATCAGAAGGAACTGGTATATGGAATGACGTGACTTGATTACAGGAAATGAAACACAAGAGATTCAATGTTAACAAATACATAAATATGGAACACATGGTTGGCTAAAACAACAGATACTGAGGTAATGCAGGAATAAGGCATAGTCTAGATAGGGTAAAGTACTGGTTAGAGGTTCCACAAATAAATCCAAACTGTTCCACTGTAAAAAAAAAAATACAGAGATCTTGTATACAAGACAGGGAAGTAAAGGTAACTAATAACAGACTCAGTCAAGTAAGGCTAAGGGACACAAACAAGGTTGACACTTAATCTAGTGCTTTTATGTTCATTTACAGGATCATTATAGAAGATTATAATGCACTACTATATAAATAATATATAGAGATATTTGACATAAGTTATATGAGAGTAACATGTTATGATGATGTTCTAAACGCCATCAGTTAAGCTGCCGGCAGTAAAATTCTGACCGCTTTAACTGACTGATATTATTCTATTTGACATGGTTGTTAACTCGACACCTGTCAGATAGAATATTGTAATGCTGTCACATAATGTTTTTGGCATTGCAATTACCCTAAAGCTAATTACTTACCTTCAATTCTGGTCCAGCAATCATAGTAGAGGAAGATGAGGTAGAGAAGAAGAGAAAGAGAGAAGATGACTAAGAGTAAAAGAGAATGAAGGAGACAGCAGGAAACTGACAAGACAGAGCAGACAACTAATAGAACAGGGGAGAGAAAAGAAGATGGGGGTTACTGGAGTAAGCCAAGATTGGTTGGGATAGAGCACGCAGATTGGGGAGAGACCTAGGAACAGGAATGGGGACAAGATAAGCAAAGAAACACAGGACATAGAGCTGGGAGCAGCAAGGACAGATCAGGGAGCAGGGGCAGGAGAGGGTAAAAGGCAAGTTGTGGTGGACAGTCCTGGGAGCAATGGGGAAAGATTGGAGAAGGACACAGCAGCAGGAAAAGTGGAGGAGAGATCCAGGAGTAGTAGGGGCACAGCAGAGGTTAAAGTCGGGAGTGGGACAAGTATTTTTTTATACTTAACATTATTGGCACTGATACAGCTTACTTTATGGTTTATCTTTGTCAGTTGTGGCCACAACTGAAGTTGCGTATGGTCAACAAAGTGCATTTCTACAAATATATTTTTAGAGTGGCACAAATTACAGCATATCTGATGGAATATAAAATGTGTATATCCTACTTCAAAGTAGAAATATACCTTAACATAAAGTGAAAAACATAACAAATCATAAACATAGCTACAAAATATTATCTGAGAAGCGTAGTAGCTCAACATATAAGCATAGAGATAAGGGAACATTATGTAAATTTGTCAGCACAGGCCATAAGGATATTTTTCTCCAGGCTAAATACATGATTATGTTTACGTAATAAGAGCTGCTTATTTTAGATATTCATAATGTTAACAACACACACGTATCTAGTGTTTTGCAGGAAAAACTGTGCAAGTACTGTATGAAAGATATTTGCAGTGAGTTAGTACCAGGTCAATCCATTAACACTGGACAAAATTTGCAATATACAATAAATGCTGTAACTGTAGAGCTTGGTACACATCACACTTATGCAATTTGCGCCCATTCCGACCACGAGTGTCCTGTTGGCCTAACACTGGATAAGGGTGCACGCTCACACAACTGCTCAAGATATCAAATTCTGGTCATCTTGTCGGGTCAAATGATTTTTAACCTGCTTAAATATCAGACGATCCAAGTGCCAATCACCATACCAATTTACAGTGCTCCCACACCAGCTTTCTCTAATTATCCTGATTCTTGAAGAGTGTGTATGGTGATGTGACCTTTGAGCAGCTGGTTTAGCAGAGGCAGGTTGGAGGTCTGCTATAAAATTGGGGTGTGGGTCGCTGCTAAGAACGGCCTTTTTTCAAAAGGGACGTTCTCTCCCAGCCAGTTTTGAACTGACTGGGAAATCGATTCCTTTTGCCTCGCATAGGCAAAGAAATCGATCTTCCCAGGAATAAAGACTATGGGCCAGATCCAGAACTATGTCCGTCTTCCATAGACAGACGTAGTTCAATAAACAGTAGCTACTGCGCATGCGTAGTAGCTATTGTACGTAATCTGCGTATCGCTTTGATATGTAGATTGCGTATATGCGGTCTTTTAGACGGCATATACGCAATCTACGTATCGAAACGATACGCAGATTACGTACAATAGCTACTACACATGCGCAGTAGCTACTGTTTATTGAACTACGTCCATCTATGGAAGACGGACGTAGTTCTGGATCCGGCCCTATATGACGAATGGTATAAACTTAACCCCAACCCATACCCTAATGCTTACTCTATCCTTCCCCTTCCATTACCCTGACCCTTCCCTGCAGCCTGGCCCTAAGACTCCCTTCCCCGCAGCATAACCCTAAAATTCCCTTCCCTTTAGTTGACCCTAAGACAGTCCTTGCATGACCCTAACCCCTACCATGACTTTAACCCTAACCGTCCCCTTTCATTATCCTTACCCTCCCTTCCCCACAGCCTAACCCTAAAACTCACCAGAGTGTTACCTCTCCACTGCCCGGTCTTCAGCAGCATTTGTAAAACATGAATGGGTAAGTATGCCCATTGGAGAACATTTTTTATTTTTTAAATGGCTGTGTATTCGAAATAGAGACAGCCGAAAATTGACTTTCAATTGTGTCTACTTCTAAAATAGCCATTGGCGGCAACTCTGTCCTGTAAAATTGGACAGGGGTGTGTCATGAATTGGGTGTTGTTTCTGTAAACTTGGCCAGCTGTAGGATTATGTAAGCAATCTGGTCTAAAGTTGGATTTTGATGTTTCTGTGACCTTATTATGCATTTAAAATGAACCTAGAAAAACAATGCGCTCCTACATAAATAATAAGGGTTATAAAGACGATGAATTAGGTAAGTACACCTCATTTTACATCTGTCACATGTGAAAAAGGTCCACCAACTGTGTTAAAAATAAATAAGTACGTGTCAAAACCACAAGGTAAAGGAATAATCATCACTAGGATCAGGCATTGCGAGGGCACCGCAGTACCAATACAGAATTCTTGATCCAGATCTGCTCTAACTGGGAATCTGATGGCATGACAGGACAGAGCAGGAAGTGGAAGTGCTTCCACTGTGTATGAAGTGCCACATTTTGCACCTGAAGTGCAGTATAGTGCATATTCTTGGTATGTGCACTTTTAAAGTCCCAGGTAAAAGTTGACATCTTAAAAAATACTAATGTGTTGAGGAGACCTGACAGTTTCGGACATTCTCCCATTAACTGAGGAAATGGAATGGTCCTGCAACAGCTTTTACCTTGGACTTTGAAAGAGCTTAGACTGTCCATAGAATATCAGAAGAGTGAGGTGGTCAAATCCCCACCATCAAAAGAACAGGTGATAGTTATGGCTTGTTCAACTTGCCACTCACTTGTGCTATTGCTTCCTTTATTTTATCATGTGAGTCTTATGGTACCCTTAGGAACCACACACAGGGCGCAGAGTCTAACTGAGGCCTAGTCTTTCCTAGAGCCCCTAGATGTGGACCAGGTCGCTGACAGGTATCACGGGATCACCAATATTAGGAGACTGAGACCATGGGCGACACAGGAAGCACAGAGTCAGATGGATAACGCTTTTGTTGCTTTGTTTTTATTATAATTTTGCATGATGCTTTATATTGACAATAGTGTTCAAGCGTCTTATTACATTGTGATTGTCTTGATATGTACAGCACTATAATGTCCAGATAGTAATACCGGTATATTACAATAAATTTGGCTGTACCATTATCATCCACTAACCTTGCAGTTACACTACTCTGCACCTATGTCGCAATGTTGTACATAGATGACTATATACCACCTACCAGATATCAGGACACCGGACCTACGCAAATAATACGCCCTTGTGCGCAGCGTGTTTATGTCAGCGTACCTACAAAGCACTCCCCTAGGTCGTCCGTATTTAAGCCGTCTTATGCCGACCAAATCCTACCCTAACTTTTCTGAGCGAAACCGCGGGTGTCCGTAGCATGCATGCGTAGTTATACCTCCGAAGAGTAATTACGGGTGTCGTATGTCTGGCGTAAAAACGCAAGCAGGCGTAGGTCTGGATCAGGTCCATAGACCAGAGATGCACATTACCCAAGGAGTAGATAGACCATATAAGTAGCAAATAATGAGACAGAAACTCAAAGCCTGTTCTAAGTATCCTAAGGAATAATAAGGAATATTCTTGTTTACATCCAATAAAAACTATTGTTCCTGCCACAGTGACTTATTTTATATGTGCAATAACCACCCCTTTCCCCACTATTATTGCCTAGCAAATTAAACCAGGCTGGAGTTTACAACATTGTGATTGCTGCATCACAGCCCTGACATGAATATTGCTTCGATGGACAAGTGTAGTGCATTGGTGTCGAGAGGGAGATTTAAGGTTTAATTAGTGTATATGGCCTTCATAAATCGGCTTAGGGGGGCACTGGAAAAATGTAGGCTGCTGTCATTCAAATCTGGCAATCGCATTTTTTATTCCTTCATCAATCTGAAGTGAAGACTGTATTTAATGTAGAGTGAGGGAACTAAATTATCTTGTAAAGCAAAATATTAATAATAATAATAATAATTATAATAATATTATTATTATTGAGTGATAGTAATATATATTACATTATATTATATTACATTATATTATTAGTGGTAGTAAAAAAAAAACCACAATATTAATAACAGGAACAACACAGAGTCTCACTATTCCAAAGCCTGACAGATTATCAGGAACAATATAATAGCATTCATGTGGGATAAGGGTACAATGCATTTCTGTAGTTCGATGCAACTGAATGGATAATTTTTTTCGGAATTACTACCATTCTATCACTAGATGTGTATTTATTTATGTATGTCATAAGAATAAAATAATAGAAGTAAAAACCCAATAAATGTCACTGGGTCTTATATTTTCATATGAGACCTTTTCTATGTAAATGTGCTTTCTGGGCCAGAAAATTAAAATGTCATTGATTTGGGCTCATTGATGCTTTTCCAGAATATTTCTTTCTTCACAAAGTTTTTTTGAACGCACGCTGTATTGTTAAACACCTTGATCACTGCCATAACTGACATAAATAAACATAAACAATCAGAAATACAATATTTATTTTAACATATTAAAATACTTTGGAAACTAATTGTTGGGAGTTTTTTATATATCTGCTTTACATTTCTGTTTTACATTTCTGCTTTACATATCCCAACGTTATCTTACAGCCATCGCCTATCAGAAACCATGCCACCGAGTCAGCCTGCCCTGTTTGTCTTATTTTTTCAGCTCTGCACAGACATTCTGACTAAAGGAAACTGCCACAGTGAAACCATTCTATCACAGTTGAAGATTGTTGTTACTTGTTCACATCTTGTAGTTGGGCCACTGGCTCTGGTCTCCCTCTCCAAAAGGTGCATGGTTGTCACCATGTTGGAATTAGTCAACTGACTTCCTGTATTCTTGTTCACCTGTGCCAACCTACATTCAGCAGGCAGGGTACTTCATTTAAACTGGCTCCTCATTGTCAGAGCAACAGGTATCCAGTATAATGAGTTGGCTCAAACATCTATCGCGTGTTACTTTACAAGTTGTGCTACTCTGCAAAAATCTCCATGACTCTACAAGTTGCATTACAAATACCAGCTTGTGAGTTACTCTGCAAGTTCCAACCTGTTACACTACAAGTACCAGGATATTCTACTCTGCATGTTCCAGTTTGTACTGCACTACAAATACCAGCTAGTGAGTTACTCTGCAAGTTCCAGCTTGTGTTGCATTACATTACATGCATGTGCAGCTCTGCAAGTCCTAGCTAGATTGCTGCATTACAAATTCCAGTGTGAGTTATTCTGTAATTTCCAGTTTATGTTGCACTACTTACATCAGCATCTGCTACTCTGCAAGTTCCAGTTGGATCGCTGTACACCAGTGTGTTACCCCACAAACTCAAGTGAGTTTGTGGATATTTCTAAAATCTGCAAATATTTCTTGGAACCTTACTTTTTAAAATTACCTGTATCATTACATCAGTACTCTTATCACTGCAACTGTTTCTGTGTATGTACCAGTGAACTTCATTGGTAAACATTTTACACAAGTTACACCAACCAACCTCTTTTGGCCAGGACACTGAAACCCCGTACATTGAAGAGCTTAGGCTGTAAACTACCTATAGGGCCTAGTGCCCTGTTCTACAAGGTCCTAGCACCATACCTACCTAACAGGACCTCTGTCCTATTTTGCTATGGGGCCTAGTGCCCTTTAAGGTGTGCGTGGGCGCTCACCTCCTTGGATTCAAATCCCTGGTGGTCCAGTAGAGGGATCTCAGTCAAAGCCTGGACTTCTGTGGGGATAAGAATCGCGGCAGTGGTAGTTGAGATTAATGTGTTACACGTACCTGAGGGGGAGGGATGGTCATTTCTGGGCCCCTTACCAGAGCCACAGTGTACTGCCTCCCTTGCTGTTTTGTCCTCTTATTCTGGCAACAGCGATTCCAGTGTCTCTTTTGGGGAGGCCCAAACCCCCCTCTCTTCTGACGGCCACCTCCCAGCAATGGCTGGGCTACTGCAGACTTCCGCTACTGGCCCTTTTCTTTAACTTTGTCTTTATTAATTGAACAACATGTCCAACGTACAAACCATACATCAAGAAAATTATGAGACAGGATATACAGCACGTTGGACCACAGATTAATTTGAACAGAATATAGAAGTTAAGAGGTTAATAACTAAGAAAAGAGGTACATTCCACAAAATTGATGAGGTTAGAAAACCAATAGGGAGGTAAAAGAAAGAGTGGAGGACCCTAGGGGGGGAGAGAGATAGAGGAAGGGTGGGAGGGCAGGGGAGGGGATTCAGAGGCCACCTCCGGGAAAGGAAATAAGTGATAAAAAATAATATGAATGAGTAAAGATAAGTTATTTGTGATGTAGCTTAAATAAATTAATCAGATAATGTGTAGGTTGATAAGTGGTCTATAATGAGGGGGGGTGGGTGAGTGGAGAGCCGTGGGGACCAGACCAGGTGAAAGAGGTCCTCTAGATCTCAAAGGTGATATGCGATCTTTTCCATGCTTGCAACAAACCACACGTACGCTCTGAGTTCTGACATTCTAGGAGGGTGTCACGATTTCCAAGCCTTTATGATAAGGTATTTGGCGGCTGCAAGAATATGTGAGGCAAGTTTGGCCGAGTGTTTATCAATATCCGGGAAGGGGAGACACAAGAGGAATGACCACGGGTCCTTGGGAACTGGGAGAGATAGGA
>WWET01000006.1:1095953-1115498 GCA_011038615.1 Limnodynastes dumerilii | reverse complement strand
GTGGGGAGTGGGGGGTGGTGGGGGGGGGGGGGGGGGTGAGTGGAGAGCCATGGGGACCAGACCAGGTGAAAGAGGTCCTCTCGATCTCAAAGGTGATAGGAGATCTATCCATGCTTGCAACAAACCACACGTACGGTCTGAGTTCTGACATTCTAGGAGGGTGTCCCGATTTCTAAGCCTTTGCTACTGGCCCTTTTCCTCTTATTCTTTCTTCAGCCCTTTCGCTCTGCAACTCTGTATTTCAGGGAGCACTTAACCTGGTGACTCCACCCCACCACTTGAGCTCTGGCCTCGCAGCAGCTCCATTTGTGCTGCTGTGAGGGGGCAGGGCCAATGATGTGGTGTACTATGATTGGCTTACAGCAATTAGCTGTGATGTCTCACTGCTGTGAACCAGAGGTGCCTTCCTATTGGTTGCCGGTGAATCCTTACACATTTGCCAAGCTCCTGTAGGGGAGATGACTGCAAGCCCCTTGCAGCTGCCATTCCAGTCTCCAGGGGACCCTGCCACCTGAAAGACCAAACTAAAAGGTATGTCCTTGCCTTCACTGTTCTCCGCTGTGTCCTGTGCTGCGCTCCACTCCCAGCCTCCTCTCTGTCCCGCCCTGGGTCCTTCCTGCAGCCTCCTCTGACCCTCTCACTCTGAATCTGGCCCTATAAGTGGAAATAAGGAAAATGAACTTTCTGTTGAACCAGAGACATCGCCTTTACTGAATAATATTTAATTTTCAAGTCTTCTTTTCTGGAATGATGTTGATACAATATATTGAAAATGTTACTTCTTTTCTCTGTGCAATGTCAGATTATTCTTTACTTCTGTAGATATTAAATCTGTGGAAATGGTTATTTATCAGTCAGACTTTGATTTTGGGAAGTCATTTCTTGATACAGAGCTCTATTATACCCTGCGGTTTTTGATCCCTAGAAGTAGTAAAACGTAATCTCATTTTCTAGCCTACGAAATCTAACTAGAAACTTTAAAACCAGTTGCACCTTTTCTATTTACTTTTTGTTTACATGCTCCTATACCAAACTATATAATGCCAAAACCCCATGAATAGAAGGAAAAAATCCCAAGGCTTTACTGTAGAGTTGAGAATGGGTAAAGGTTTCCAGTTGACATCCACCATATTGTAAAGCCATAATGCATGACAGGTCTTTACACATAAGTTGCATTTTCCATTAGACACAAGCCTAGATGTGCAACTTCCTCGGGGGTGTCTAAACACCATAGACAGGTACAAGGGTCACATTTGTAGTGGGCCTGAGCTTCTGCAGAGTCCTGGGACTGGGTCCAGAATTACATACAACAGTCCATTGAAGCATTCATGAAGATGGTGGTTATGCATTGAAAGATACTACGAACGATTTTGGATAACACCTAATAATCCTTTTCAACGGCGCCACGTGGAGACCCGCCATGCACACACATGGTGGGCAACGGGGTGTTTAAACCATATAGTAAGGGCATGGTTTAGCCCTTTAATTCATCATTATGCACCAGCCCCATTTAAGGTGGGTAAATGGTCCAAGGTACGGAAGCTCCGTACATGTAAGAAAAGTAAAGAACCCTTGCACATACATAATATAGGATTGCACTTTATTCATTTCCACTGCTGAACTTACTAACACCGTTCGTACTTAATTCTGCATCTGGCTCCTGTTGCCTACCTGCAACAGAGGTTCCCTCAACTGCAACGGCTCCTGACTAAGTTGCATCATGTGATCTTTTCTCTCAGAAATCCAGTGGATCTGTCACAGGTACCAGGGGAAGAAATAGACGAGCAGGTTTAAAATGGAAACTTGCAGGTGTAATGTAAGGTTTGCTCACGAGAGTACATGGATTCAGGAAATAGGCAGATATGACTAGTGCAACGACAATCTCAATGACACCAGACTATGCCAGACTGGAACAGGTAGGCAAAACAGTTCAATAGGCTAGGGAGGACCGGACTATGACGGACTGGAACAGGTAGGCAAAACAGTTCAACAGGCTTGGCAGGACTGGACTATGCCAGACTGGAACAGGTAGACAAGATAGTTCAATGTACAGGCTTGGCAGGACCAAACTATGCCGGACTGGAACAGATAGGAAAGACAGTCAATACACAGGATTTGGATTTGGATTTCTCCTGGGAAATTGAGCATCAGGTCCACTGCATTGCTGCTACAAGACCACTAATAAATAAGTGCTATTTACACCTTACGGGGGACGATGACTAAATCGTGGCTGCAAGAACTTTCTCCCTTCCCCACACTATCTGAAAATACCAGATACTACCAGAAGGGGGAGCCCGAGTAAAGCAACAGGTCTCACGAGCCGGCGGAACGCCGCCAGCACGTGTCAGAGGACCGAAGCAACAGTCGGCTGCCCGTCCTCCGGCTACCGCTCCGGGCCACCTGTCCCTCCGTTCCGGGAAGCATCATCTACATTACCGTGGGAGGTACACCGTGAGTTGGTTGGAAAGCACTTTAGAATTACTTTTATTTCAACTACCACCAAGCAATCTGTATTTCACCTTGTACTGTGAATAGCTGGCCTTATTTATGGCGCACAACTGTTTTACTGAAATCGATCTATACTGCAAAACACAGTCATTTGACCATACTATAGAATTTCATCATTGTCGCATTTGATGTGAACTATGCTATACTACAAATTCATCTCTTCTATATTTTATATCTATATATATTTTATATCTTTGGAGAAATCTTGGGATCAGGAACTACATTGTTGCAGTATAGTTTCAAAGTGCATCACAAGTACTTAAAACCAATTTTAGATTGATACAGATTACTATTCTTTTTTATTGATATTATTGGAATTGTTTGCACAGTGCATTGCTATTTCAGCTTTTGATATTTTAAGTGTATTGTACTACAAATGTGATTGGTACTTCTTTCCCTTGGAGACAATTTTAAATATTTGGATAACAATAAAAATATACTTTTATAGTGGTTAGAGCGCTACCTTCTGTATCCTTTTTTTCAATACACAGACTTGGCAGGACCGGAGTGTGCCAGACTGGAACAGTTAGACAAGATAGTCCAATGTACAGGCTTGGCTTACCAGACCAACTCGCGAAGAGCTGAGCCTATAGCAGGTTTGCAGAGATGGATTGCAGGTAAACTGGACCGGAGCTGGACTGCAGGTAAACTAGACCAGAGCTGGATTGCAGATAAACTGGAACCGAGCTGGATTACAGGTAAACTGGACCGGAGCTGGATTGCAGGTAAACTGGATTTGAGCTGGACCGGAGCTGGATTACAGGTAAGCTTTAGGATCAGAGACAGGATCAGGATCAGATTCAGGATAAAGATCAGGATTGCCAGGCACCCTGGAGTGAACAAGTTGTTTTGGCAATGAGAAGACTGTGCACAGGGTTTAAATAATGCGCCTTGTGCACTGATTGGCTGGAGGACTGGAGCAAGTGGATCCTATTGGCCCCTCTTAGCATGTGACTCAGAGCAAGATGGTGGGGCCCACGGACCGGGCTAGGTGAGTATAGGAGACTGTATGCTGGTGACAGTCTCAGGGAACCTGAACCGCCGGGAGAGGACTGCCGACAGCCAGCTCCTGAGAGGGTAAGTGCGGCACTTGCTGCCACGGCTCGTGACAGCCAGTATTTTTGGGTGAAGATCATTAATGTTGCATCAATGGGCAGCCTGACCCCTAAATATAGAGAGCCCTGTCTCTACAGTTATCCCCTTAAGAGATTAATACCACCATCAAGGGCATAACTATAGGGGGTGCAGTGGGTTCAATTGGTATGGGGCCTGGAGTCTTGGCAATCACTCCACCGCACCTGTACAGGATGTACTTACCATTTTTCAAGGAGCTGGCACTGGCTGCTTCTTAGGCACGGTTGAGGAGTCTGTCTCTGTAGCGCTGCAATAGAGGGTCACGTTGGCAGGACACACCATTCACTGTGACTCTCTATAGCAGCGCTGCAGAGACAGACTCCTCAACACAGCTTAAGAAACAGCCGACACCGAATCCTCTATCATTGCATGTACTTATACTGATGGGATGACATCACTGTCTTTGCAGAGAAGATAGACGCATCACCAACCATTGCTGAAAGCAGCTGAGCTATGGAGCCCCTTCAAAATACTAATATGGGGCCCACAAAGTTCTAATTACGCCCCTGACCACCATAACTTACTTATCTGATTAAATCGCTCTCATCTTGAAGCTGTGCTAGCAGAAGCCGAGAAATCTGTGCTTGGTAATCAGAAGAAGCTCTCCCTTCTCCAAGAAGTTTCACTGGGATCGCTGTCACCCAAAATAATAGCTGTTTACAAGCATTGGGCCTGATCCAGAACAACGATTTGAAGCGAGTTTACGCGTGGCGGACACGTAAAATCGCTGTTTAGTATGCACTGCGCATGCGCACCATAGAAAATACGCACATTCACGTAGCGTAATTGTGAACATGTGGGCCATTCACGTATGTGTCACGTAAATACTTACGTGTGGGCGTGCCAATTTTACGTTACTCGAAATTACATGTGAAATACGTGAAGTAGGCGGTGGGAGGTATTTAAAGTGTACAGTATGGGTGTACTTAGCTGCGTAAATTCGTTCAGCCCATACGTACGTGTGCGTATGACAGCGGTTACGTTTGAAAAAGTTAAGGTAGGGTTTTGGAAGCGTATCTTGACAAAATACGTCCGTGCAAGGGGTGTGCCGAGGGGAGTGTAGCGAACTTACGTGCACGAAAATACGCTCCGCGAATAAACGTACGGTACACGTAGTTCTGGATCTACCCCATTAACCTCTTGTTTATCTTGTTCAGGAACATTCTCTACACATTAAGTAGATAGCGTTGAAAGAAGACGTGTTCTGGCATCAGGCAAAGATACCCAATGAGTCAGCTGTGACTGAACTGCAACCTGGGCATCCAGGACACATAGCAAAAATAATTACATTGATCCTGACGTTACTCAGGTCTGGAAAGAAATGTTACTTGCCAGAACCGGACCATGTTATCTGCTCTGAACATGACTGCTCACAGCCGCCACATGCAGATGAAAACCAGAGCTGCTTCTGGAGGCATCAGTAGAAGCTGTTCAACTTCTAGGGCCAGATTTACTAAGCTGCGGGTTTGGAAAAGTGGAAATATTGCACATAGTAACCAATCAGATTCTAGCTGACATTTTCTAGTAAGTAATAGGAAAGTGAGAGCTAGAATCTGATTGGTTGCAATGGGCAACATCTCCACTTTTCCTTTCCTGCAACTTAAGAGAGAGAATGCCCAGTGTGGGCATGAATGACAATAAACACCTGGCTGCCAGGCATGCACATCAGGCATTAAGGGGTTAAGTGTCAGTCATAGGAGTGAACCAGTTAGAATAGGCCTGGGGGGGGATTTATAGGGGGTATATTAATGCACTCAGGCTGGGGTTCCTGCCCTCCGTTACAAGTTGCCTCCTCCTAGCTGACTCCCCACTGGCTATCAGCGCCACCTTTTTTTCGCAAATGTCATAGTTCAATTATTATCAATAAATCTATGCCACCTTATTAAACGCCATATCGTTGTCTGTGTGTTTATTGCATGAATGCCTGATGTAAGCGCCACGGTCAGCCATTGGTAGTTTAAGTAAATCTGGCCCGTAATTGCTGAATACATGCATAAATGCTCAAAACGAAACAAAAAAAACAAAACACAATGAATTAAACAAAGCAATAAAATGACTACAATGAACACATACTAAAATGGAGTCAAATAGCCATTTTCTATTCTTTATGCATTTCCTTGATTCCTATGCCCTTAGTTTGTGAGGATGTTTTCTTCTTTGGTCACGGTTACTACATAGAAACGATAAGAGTGTTTTCCCTATCAGATGTCATAGAGCCAACGTTGCATTTGTTTATACTAAAGCAGATTCTTTGTGGTAACGTTATAGTGCGGCAGTATCTAACCAGTCATTATAAATGTCAGTTGTCACACTCGTTTTGTCAAAGGGTGCCATGAAATTGCTTCTAAAACCTATGTATTATGCCTTATTTGTACCTTCTGATGATATTTGAATGCAGTGGACTGCGCGTGTAAATAAACCAGATTTTTATTTTCATTTATTCTTAAAGCCAGATTTATTTGTCATCCTAAAGAAAAAGTATGTTGTTTAACTACCTCCCAACTTTTCCGGATGGCAAAGTAAGAAAAAAAACAAGTCCTGACCCCAGATCTGTCCCTAATTCAACATATTTACTCAAAATGAAAAGCGGGACTCTTGGGAGGTATTGTGATAACCGGGTGGAATGGGTTACAGGATGAGAGATTGCACCTGTAGCCTTTACCACCCGGGTTATCACAGTATGACAAGTGCCCTGTGTCTCCTATTACATAGAGACATCAGCTAAATTGTTGCAGGGATCACAGATTCAATAGAAGGCATTAGAAAACAAGGCACATGGATTCACAGCTGGAGTTTAATGCAATATGCATTTAACCTAACTATTAATATAATGGTTTAACATTCTTTAACCATATATATCAGCTAATAATTCTGTAGTCACTAGTTTATCAGTTTTGTTATGCGTGAGTTTTTCTTGTCTTTTCTCCTCTCTTTCTCACATATCATCAAGTATTTAAGATTATTAAACACATACGTTCTATAGTTCAATTTGTTTTAATTAAAGTTAAGTAATATGCTGATGCTTATTTAGACTCTGTTTGCGCATCTCTTTTCCTCCTCTCAATGGGGCTGATTTAGAGATCCCCTACACCTTTTTTTAGGTGCAATTGTACAGATCGGCTAAACCATTTTTCAAAGTAAGGGAAGTTAATTAATTTAAAAAATGTTGCATGCAGGGAAAATACATTACTTTTACACATAGAACTCAGATACTGCATAGCTTTTGGTTTACTCTATAAAACAGAGTTGAGCAAAAAAACTTCACCTCCTAATTTTAATTCTGGTTTTACAATTTAAATCTGCCTCCCCTTGCAATTCAACATGGTATTGCTCAGGTCTACACTTGAACATAAAAAAAGGTGGAAGTGCAACTCTGAATCAGCCCCAATGTTCCTTCTCGTTTATTAAACTAGTCCCAATAATTCATTTGTCTTCAGGTATTTCTGATTAATAGCAATTTGCAGTTTCGGTATCTTCTTGACCCTGTTGGGCCATAAAGACAGAAGACATTCACAACCATCAAGACTTAGGACCGGAGAAGAGTGCTGCAGGAAATAGAAGGTTAAGGTTAGGATGCTGGAGATGGAGAGTTAAGGTTAGGCTGCAGGAGATGGAGGGTTAGGATGTGGAAGAAGAAGGGTTAAGGTTTGGGTTAGGCTACAGAAGATAGAGTGTTCAGGTTAGGTTAATAGAAGGGGAAGGCTAGGGTTAGACTGCAGGAGATGGAGAGTTGTCAGTGGTGCACCCAGTGGGGGTTTCTGGTTGCCCAGAAACCACCCAGATTGGAAATTGTAAAAAAAAAAAAATGTTAAAATATGCAAAAAGTAAAATTTCGCAAAAAGGGGCGTATCAAATACAGGACTTGTTACAGTCAATAATAACGCAATTCCTTAATGTAGATTTATTTTATTTTTCTTATTTTTAAATCTACATGATAAACTTCCTTCTTTCACAAAGAACGTTAATGGACGTCTTAGATATTTTGGCATATTATCAGTATTATCATTTTACATATGTTTTTAACATCATTTTGATTAGCTCTTTGAATCCCCCCTTTAAAAATCCTGCGTTTGCCACTGGTTGTGGTTAGTCTGCGGAAGATGGAGTGTTAAGGTCAGGGTTAGGCAGTGGGAGATGGAGGGTTAAGGTTAGGGTAATAGAAGAAGAGGGTTAAAATGAGGATTAGGGTAAGTGTAGTGGTTAGTGCAAAATCTTACCATGGCAGCATTTAGATATTGACACACTGGATCCCCTCTGTGTCCAAGACATAAACATTGAACTGGCAAAACACACCCACTTCTGACCGATGGACTGGGTTGAATTCATAAGTGGGCATTCCCTCTTCCTTCATACCCAAGCTGGAGTCCAGGGGCAAAAGTTTACCTGGCATGTACACAGTGTGGACAAGCTGTGTCAGAGGCTGGCAGCTTAACATACTGCTCAGAAATATGTGTATGAGTGCTGAGTGCAGTTTTTTTAAATATACTACTAGAAGTCCTCAGCTGCTGGCAATATATTTATAAACTCTTTCCACCCCTGTTCCATAAATGGGGAGGGTCTGCAATGGGCTTCTCTTTTCTCTGAGCCCCATAGCAGCCAAACACCATGAACACACTGTAGTTACGAGTCAGAAAAGGTAAAAAAGTTAGCCCCTGTCTATAGAAAAAAAACTCTTTGGGCCAGATTTACTAAGCTGCGGGTTTGGTAAAGTGGAGATGTTGACCATAGCAGCCAATCAGATTCTAGCTGACATTCTCTAGTATGTAAAAAGAAAGTGAGAGAGCTAGAACGGTTCTGTGAGAGCTCTGAATGGTTGCTATGGGCAACATGTCCACTTTTCCAAACCCACAGCTTAGTAAACCTGGCCCTTTGTGCGAATGGTTAAAATATTCTCACATATCTGGATCCATCCAACATTCTTTGTATATATCAGAGAGACTCCAAAGCTCCCAATATTGTGATATCACATAAAAGGACCCCGGAAAGCCAATTTAAATATTTGAAACTCGATTGTGACGGATTAACCCAAATCCAGACTGCTCTTGTCTGGTTTAAACCGTATATTTGCTCTATTATCATTCACAATTTCCAGATGTTGTTTAAGCTATTAACTGCGAGAGGAAAATCACTTAAATATGGTGAATTAAAGCAGACATAAAATCTTTTCAAAACTAAATTAGAATTAATTTAACCAGCTCTAGTTTCTTGGAAGATAAGGCTATAAGAGAATTCTACGATTTTAAAGAAATCTATCAATATTTGTATAGATTAACCATTTCCAGACTGGGCTGCTTTTCAGTCTTTTGTAATATAACACTGGCAATTTCTTTCTTTTTTTTATGTGGGATAGATAGTTTTTCGTTTAGATTGAAAAGGATTTTTTTTATGTATAGAGAAAAATATAAAGAAGAGTAAACATTCCCTGATTTAATCAATAAAACGAATGTTTTAGTAACCGATTAATATTTATGTAGCATAATTATATGGTCCCAAAAAAACATTCTGGTCCGTATTCAGACCACCATATTGCATATACGCTCGGTGTTTAGCGATTTTTACTACTGCGCATGCGTAGTCATTTAACGTAAACTATGTATCTTTTTCTTACGTAGATTGCGTATATGAGGTCTGAAAGACCTGCACTATGGTTGGAGGAGTTTGGATATAGATAATATTAACAGTATTACCAAGTCATGTTATAGAGGTCTCATCAAAAATAAATAAAAATAAAATGAAAAATAAGTTGCATTGGAGCCAGGATCATTGGCTATTGCGGGGATCCTGGTCTATGTCCATTTGGGATATACTTAGATTGTCTTCTGGTCACTGTAGCACTAAGCTGCAATGACTGACTGACACAGCTCCTGTCTTCTCTCTTGTATGCCTGTGCTATGTCTATCTACTCAGGCGTAGAACAGAATGGAGAGAAGTTGGAGGAATGGAGGAAAACATTACCAGTTACTACAAGAAAGGTAATAATCCTAGGAGGGAGGGCATTATCAGGACCAAAAACTTCAGCTAAGCCAGAAGTCTCCTAAGTCTATGCCATGGGGAGCCTCAGAGTGCTCACTCAGTTGGGGGGGATCTAGGGTAAGTTCACATGCTATGGCCATGTTACCCAGGAAGCCAGTGTGCCACAAGGAGCTGAAGAAGTCAACTATCAGCTGGAAGAAAGATGAGCAGAAACAGCCAACGATAACTGGCAAGAGTGGGATCATATATGAAGGGATGATGGCCCCGATCCAGAACTACACTATTAACGCTGGCCAGCAGCGTAAGATCAGCTTAAAAGCCAATCTGCGCATGCGCTGGGCAGGTGTTTACCCAGCCTAGCCACGGAAAGCTTCCGTAGCTTCAGTGTAGTAACACTGGATGGGTCATCCCCCAGCACTACAACGCTGAAGTTAGTGCAGGTAGACGGGGGGAAGGAGGGTAATGAGGCTGGGAGGGCGGCTTTAGCGTACTAACGCCGCCGTCCCAGTGTAGTTACACTGGGTTAAGCCGGCTGAACTTAGGGTAGCCTTCAGCCGGTGTAACCCTGAGTAATTACGATCTGGCAGGGGGAGTGTCGGGGAGTGTAACGCTGTTATGCTGAGCGTTAGCATGCTCAGCACAACAGCGTTACTCTGGATCAGGCCCGATGTCTGGAGAGACGAAGGAGGTGGCCAGAACAGAGGTGGGAGTCGCCGCTGATGCTAAAAAAATTTTTTTCACAATTAGAGATATCCGAAAGCGCCATTTTCTGAATTTTTTTTTAAAAAATGGGTATCAGTGGGTAAACTCATTCTTTGGAAATGCCGCCATAGACCCATCGCACCTGCAACAGACCAGCCCCACTGACTGGAGAGGTCAGTAACACTCACTGGGGAGTTTTAGGGTTAGGCTTTGGGGAAGGGAATCTTAGGTGCAAAGCAGGGTGAGAAAATAAACAGTAGAAAAAATAGAGAGTGCTATGTTATAGAGTTACAATCACATTCAACATGACCAATATTTCACAATGCAATAAAGAAATTCCTAGTAACCTCTATACAATGCAGGTAGCATGTTAGCGACCACCACCCAGTACAGATATCATCTTAGTAAACACCACCAATTACTGTTAACTTCCTAGTTCTCTTCAAAGAAAAGGGGAATCAAAAGGCCAATGGCCTACTGGGAAAATTCCTTGTAAATCTTATTGCTAGCTTGCCTGTGGTTGAGCCCAGTTTTGGAGCATAGCAACAGACGCAAAATATGAAGCAAACTCATACTCCTGTGTACCCTTCTATTAGTTATTACAACTTTGTCAGATACAGCTATTAATCTGCTATACTCCTATACTGGTTTGAGATATCTCTAGAACTCCATTCATCAGACAGGGCACATAATTTTATGCTTACTGTACCCTACTCCCCTAAGTGCCCCACTGTACACTTAGGGCCATATTTACTAAGCCGCGGGTTTGAAAAAGTGGAGATGATGCCCATAGCAACCAATCAGATTCTGGCTCTCACTTTCCTGTTACATACTAGAGAGTGTCAGCTAGAATCTGATTGGTTGCTATGGGCAACAATTCTACTTTTTCAAACCCGCAGTTTAGTAAATCTGGCCCTTAATCTGTTATTGAAATTCTAAATTAAAAAACCAACAGCTATGTGTGATCACCAATAGTAACCCCCTTTGTGTATTGGTGGGAGGAAAAAAATATTTCACTAGCAATTAAGTATTATTATGTATTATAATGAATTAAAAATAAATGCTAGAAAACCAAAAGCTAATAATTATGATAATAATAGGCTAAACTAATAAAAAAAAATGTTTACAACTAATGATATAAACAGCTAATTATTTAAACAAAAAAAGGAGGTATTGGTGTTATAGTGGGTGGTAGACTATAAGTGTGACCCCTATACAAGGAAGACTTAGTTAATAGGTATCAATTATAAAGTGTTCTTATAAAAACGACAGAAATAGCAAAAAATAAAAAATAAATTAAAATAAAAAAAAAATGAATTCATGCAACTCGTGTTTGCACATCGAGCTAGTTATTTAATATTAATTGGCATTAATGTAACAATGTTTATTATTTAACATATATACAATTAGCTAAAAAAAAATTCCTAACAGTTATCTAATTGAGAACATTTCGAATAAAACAAATAAATGAATAAATATATTAATACAAAATAAATCTGCCAGGTGATATATAATTAACTGCTTTAAAATGTATTACAGACATTTATAATTCCTTATTACAATACTTTTGTTTGTGTCAGACTAAAAAAAGGTGCCTTACAACCCATAGTGAATGTGCCAGAGAACGTGTTTGGTTTGCATATAAAGTAATGGGGCTGAATTTTATTATTACTATTTATGTTGCCAAGTCCAATCACAGATTATCTAGTTAACTCTTCGATTCTACTCTTACACAGTTCATTGTTTGTTGAAAAAACAAAAACAAGCTTATCCTAGTGTGACTGGAATGTTATTCTGTGTGATCAGTCTAACAGTATGTTCAAATCCAAAGCTACCGTCTGCAGTCCCTGGGGCAAAAGGCCGAATTACAGCCAAAAACAAAGATCTGGGAGAGCAATCCACCCACACAAATGTTGTGAGTGTATAATTAGTGGCAATGAATGGGAGATAACAGAATGTTATAAATAATATAAGGCTTACAAGAAAGCTATTTATCAGCAGAGAGAGAGAGAGAGAGAGAGAGTGGGAGAGAGAGAGAGTGAGAGTGGGAGTGGGAGTGAGAGAGAGAGAGACACCCTGGAAAATGATCAAGAGGTCACAGATGGGTGGGATCAACTATAGACAGTGCCAAAAAGAAAGGAAGTGAAATAAGCACAGAATAAAGAACAGTGCAATAAGAGAATAAGAACAAGAATAAGATCAGTACAAATAAATAATGTGCATGTGTCAGTCGAGCCGTTAAAATACCATTTATGAATTAGAGACAGCCTAAAGCTAGTTTTCATCTGTCTCTGTTTCAGAATTTTATTTTGAATGGGTAAGTATGGCGATTGGTATACTTACCCTTCATTCTTTCATAAATGCTGCCCGCCTCAGACCCACTGCACCGACTGGACAGGTGAGTATGAGTATGGATAGTTTTAGAGTTAGGCTGGGGGGAGGGAAGTCTTAGGGTCAGGCTGCGGGAGGGGAGTATTAGAGTCAGGCTACGTGGAGGAGAACATTAGGGTCCGGCTGCGGGGAGGAGAACATTAGGGTCCGGCTGCGGAGAGGAGAACATTAGGGTCTGGCTGCGGGGAGACAAGGGTTAGGGTAATCTAAGGGGAGGGTTAGGGTAAATATTACAAGAAGCCATACTTACCATTCACAGATCCATCATCATGCAGGGAATCATTGATGGCTTCTCCCTACCAAGGCAAAAGCAATTGATTTACAGGCACATTGGTGTTCCTAGGTAGAAAATGGCCCGTTCGAAAAAGGGATGTTTGAGGCGGCGACCTACACCTGTATAACTTTTAAGTACAATTAAGTACAAGAAAGCCTAGTGACTGCTTACCAATACAGACAGCACCCTAGTGACTGCCATACAATACAAAGAGCATCCATTCTATACAGGCAGAATCCAAGTGACCACCACCCATTACTGTCAACATTCTAGTTCTCTTTAAACATATGGGGTCTTGCTGGGTAACCTTGAAAGTCGTACACCTCTGTAAATCTTATGGCCAATTCGCCCGTCAGTGGTCTGAGTGTAGTCAGCTCTATTTAAACCCTCCTCTGACATCTCTTCACGGTCAGAGCAACAGGTTTCCCTGCCTGCTGATATTGCATCCTTAAGTCCTCTCATGTGTTCTGGCTTCTTAGTTTCTGTTATCCAGTCCTCAGTTCCTGTATTTCATTGTGTCTACACTTCCAGTGTCCACTGCTCGCCACAGCATCCAGTCTCTGTAACTACTCCTACGCTACCACCTGCTTCCCTTGGATCCTGTCCACCATCTTGTCATCTGTGCACTGGTCCAGAGGGCTGTGACCTGCTGCTAGCCTGCAGCCAAGACCATCCCCACCATTCAGGGGCTCTTGGTAACACGAGGCTTGCGGTTAAACTCCGCTCTTCTTGTCCAGCGTGGTCCATTTACGGACCGGCGCTAAATTTGGTGCGTGATATTCTTATGTAGATTTAACCCTCTTCATTTCAAGACACCCTCATCAACGCCAATGCATTACTTATCATATCACACACTTCATCAATACTTGCAAAGTTTGGTTGTAAGCCGTAGTCTCACTCGGGTCCCAACCCACTACACTATCCAGTCCCACCCACTTTAGCGCTACACCAAATCTGATCAGCAGTACATGCCCTTATATGGCCTAGGTGATGATATTATAGTTATATGTAATTCAGCCTAGCCACCAATCAGATATGTGTGCAAACATAAAACAGCTATAGCAAAACATGTTTATATTTAAGTTTATTTCAAACATTTAAACATATAATTTTTGCTAGAATTAACCTGTAGAACAATAATCACAATTCCAATCAGACGTGGTCTATGAGAAAGTCTTCACTTTGATTATATCCCTTGCTCCCCTGTTCCCCATAATTTCCCAACCTATAGTTACAGGGCAGACTGTTTCTATATAAAACAACAATTCATGGATTTACATAGCACAGTTGCACCCAATTTATATGAAATTGTACATTTAAGTATTTATTTTATTACCCTGAAGAGATGCAGTGTACACATGCACTTGTAGCATAATGAAATCCTAGTGTTTTCTCCTCTTTTGAAGAACTATTCTAAGCAACAGCAGGAGGTCGCTCTTCAAATCGAAGTGGTTGACTTTCTAGCCTTAAAGAATTCACCTACAATACAGCAATAAAAGCATAATAAACGTCAAATCTAAGTGCTGTCAGGTAAAAGGAATACTTCTATATGCTGTGCATTTCCATGTGTGTCTCAATACTTCACACTGGAGAATTTTGAATACTGCATACATTAGACCTGATCCGAAGTGACAAAAAGGGGCATTTTCCAATCATGCCTGCTTTTTTTTAAGCCCCAGTGCAGCAATCCCAGGATGCATCTAGATCCTCTTAATCCAGTGTTCCATGCTGGTACAATTTCCAACAACAAGGCGGCGTTCGACAGAAAGCAGAATCTTTTCCGCTATGTGGGAGGGGGGGAGGTATGCGGATAGAACAGTGAGGTTTGCTAAGTGGCCTCCCTTGTTATCGGTGTTTGGGAGATCACCTTAAATTATGCCAGTAAAATATATTAAAAAACTAAATTACGTGAATTTAACAGATATAAGGCCAGATTTACTAAGATGCGGGTTTGGAAAAGTGGAGATGTTGTCCATAGCAACCAATCAAATTCTAGCTGGCATTCTTCAGTATGTAATAGTTAAATGAGATCTAGAATTTGATTGGTTGATATGGGCAACATCTCCACTTTTCCAAACCTGCTTCTTAGTGAAGCTAAAGTTAATTAAAAGCATTCCTTTTACCATATTAGCCTTTATCATTTAAATTAATAAGATGGATGTATGAGTACATCCCAAAACTCTCCTTTTTCCTTTTAAATGTATCACCACCACATAATACAGCATTATTACAACTTCTACAACAGTCACATTACAGGAACACACTTCACCTCCCCTCCACACACAAATGCAACAGTAATATCCCTTATAGGTGTGGGTAAGCGGTTAGAACGGCCCTTTTTTACCAGCCAATTCCGAATTGGCTCTGCATTCTATTGCTCCTGCCCTGCCAAGGACAAGCAATCGAAGACCCCAGTATGAATCCACAGCAGCGACAGGTATTGCTCCAACCCCAACCTTTATTCTAATCCTCACCCTAACCCTCCCCTTTCATTACCCTAACCTTCCCCTCAGCCTCACCCTTAGACTCCCCTTGTACATTCACCTGTCCAGTCCGGTGGCAATTTCAGTAAAAATTTATGGGTAACTATTCTGAAAAATAAATTCAGCATACTGACCCATTCATTAGTAAAACTTTCTAACTAGTAATATTTTCAAAATAGAGATAGCCAAAAATTAGCTTTTGTCTGTCTATATATCGAAAATAGAATTTTCTTTGCGGAGAATGCATCACATCCCCTATATTACCAAGAAACCAAGAAAGGCTAGAGGAACTAAACATGTATAGCTTGGAGCAGAGAAGGGAGAGGGGGGACAGGATAGCAGCTTTCACATATATCAAGGGTTGTGATCGGCTAGAGGGAGCAGTTTTCGAAGGAAGAGGTGTAACAGAATACAAGGGCATGAATATAACTGGAGGGTGGTAAATTCAAAGGAAAATTACTTCACTGAAAGGGTGATAGATAAGTGCAATAACCTCCCATCTGAGGTGGTTGAGGCTATCACAGTAGAACAGTGAAAACATGCTTGGGATAAATATAAGGATATCCTAAATCTCAAACTAAATTAAGGGTAAATAGGGTCTAGAGTCAGTATAGTTTGTAATAAACAACTGGGCAGACTGGATGGGCCATGTGGCTTTTATTTGCCGTCACTTTCTATGTTTTTATTACAGCATTGCCACCTTTTATTAATCAAGAAATTTCTTAGTGATTACACCTTTGGAGAAAGGATACTTAGACCTGTATGGTCATGTGATTTCTACAAAATGGCTGACGTTTTGTTTATTTCCTTTCTTGAGCAGAGCAGACTAGCCTTGGATTCTTGGGGATAGCTTTACTAAACTGCAAAAAAAAGAAAAGTGGAGATGTTGCCAACTGCAGCCAAACACATTCTAGCTCTCTCTTTCCAATTACATATTAGAAAAGGTCTGTTAGAATCTGATTGGTTGCTATGGGAAACCACTTTTAATTTTCTGCAGTTTAGTAAATCTAGCCCTTATTTTTATTTTATGTGTTGACATGCCACAATCCCTGTTCTGCCAACAAACTGGATTTTCACAATAGTGGTCCCAAAGGGCAAGTTATGAATAAATAAATAAACAAATAAAATAAAATTAAGTTGAATTGGTGAAGATTTTCAAAATAACATTTGCAAGTAATTGGTCAAGATTATGGTCACAAAAATACACAGATGTACTTAAACAATATATAAAACTAAGCACTATTTTGTCATATATACAGTAGATGAACATATAAATGTAATAATAAGTCCATTTATATTTTAGCTGGAAAAAGCCTTTATAGAAATGGTTTTAGGGCATTCCATGTCAATGTTGAATCGATCTTGTCATTTTATTGCACACTCTCTTCCTCATTATCAGTTTTGAAATGTCCACATTGGCAGTCAGTCTGATAATCCTTTGATTTCTTTGAATTATTGCACTTGTATGGGTCCAGTGATAGGAAGCAGCCAAGCTGGCACCTTAGCCCCAGGTGTTAAAGTGGTAGAGGTGATTTACAGCCAAAAATCCAATCTCCTGACAACCGGAATCAAGGTTCTGTCAAAATAATTTTTTTGTTGCATCTCATACTTCTGGTTAATTTACCCCATATGTGGATTCTTGAAATATCATCTATTCCCTTTGAAATGTCTATTTAAAACAAACATTTCTATATCCTGAATAAGATTTAAATTATTTTATTTGATAAATGTTAGACTTTTGGAATGGTACTGCATGTGTTTGAAATTTAAAAAACTGTCAAAACTTCTGTTAAAATTGGTTCTTCGAAAGATTCTAATTTCTCTAAAGTATTTACTCAAAATACAGATATTTTATTACTTTGTTTATTATTATTATTATTATTAATGTTTATTTATAAGGCAACACACAGTATCCACAGTGCCGTACAGAGGCAATAGCAAATCCAATAGTTACATATACAATACAATAATTAACAAAGGGTATAAAAACATGAATAAAGAATACAATACATGTGCAAAGCAAAAAATAAAACACAGTACAAAAATAGCGGAACAATATGTAAGGAAAATAAAGATGCTGGATATGTGTGTAGGAGCAGATGATTAAGCAGAGAGGGAGACAGTAGAGATAAAAAAGGTGGGAAGTAATGAGAACAGGGTAGAGGGAAGATAAGAGGAGGGAGGTTTACTCCTAAACATACAGTATTCAATGACTAATAATAAATTTATGCAAAGAGAATCAGTCACATCACAAGTTATGTGAATTAGAAACTCTTTAGTGGTGGCCTTAGTCATTACTGATCTTACTTGGCTTACTGTGGTTGCTTATACTGACATGACCATAATTGCATAGATAAAGTCTTACCATCTCGATGAAATAAAGAATCAGGGTTTATTGATTCACATGTACACTAAACACTGAATCAGATATGATCAGTAGGCCAAGAGTAAATAATTGGTATAGATTTTCTTTGCAATTTCTTGGCAAACTTACACAAAAGGGATATACATCTAAGACATTTATTGGTTAATTACTAATAGTAGCATGGTAATACCTCCACCGGGGCATCAAAGCACCTGTAAACATGTCAAGCACTATGGGAAAGGTTGATCCGACAAGTAATGGAAACTGTACTTGTACTATATAGATCTAGAACACCTCATTTACCTAAATAAGCATCTCTGTCAGTAACAGCAGATATGAGTAATCCTAGCATAGAGCACATCATCTTGCTCACATTAACAACTGTATATCTAAAGAATTTATCAAGGAAACACCAAGAATTTGTTTCTTATTTTATAGAGGATGGCAAAGACACAGAAAAACTAAGTAAAATAAAGTATAAACGTCCGGAAACAAATATAAAATATTACAAGGTTGATTGCAATCTGTGTTGTATGGTTGTTACAATGGATTGCCCTCTGTATTTTATGATGATCACTAAGAAGCAGTTTATATTCCATAGCAATTACTAGGATGTAATCTGTATAGTATGACTCTTAATAGATGGAGCTCTGTATTATATAATGGTTATTTGGAGGCCATCTGCATTACATGGAGATCTTCAAGTTACAGAATGTATGACATGGTGACCACTAGGATGCAGTATGTATTAAATTTTTATTTAATCTGAACAATAATAAACTTTGCTTGAATTTCTGGTCAATCACACGTATGCTTAAAATTATATGGAACTTTTTTAAACTAAAAAAGTTACTGGGTCCTCAAAATGTGTATTTTTTTTACCTGTGTTTCCTCCGCCTACCAGTGCAATGCTTTCCTGTTACATCCACACAGGAGCCTGGTCTTTACTAGAGCCCCTTATGATAGGCTTGTGCAGCAGCAACCTAGCAGATCACAGCTCTGGAGACAACCCCCGGAGTAAAAGAGAAATAGAGTGGAACACAGCACAAACAACCTGCACAGAGTAGCAGAAAATTAGTGTTTATTGGTGTATAAACTGAATATAAAAGGGTTATGGAGACTGGTGACCCAGGAGCAAAAGGGGAAGTAACAAAAGCATAAACACAGAACTAAACAAGCATGGAAAAGATAAACAACACTAGAAATGCAGGTACCAACAAAATAGCATATACAACAGAGAATGCTTGATGAAAGCAAATAAACAAAGCAAACTGAATACATGAAATACAGAAAACAGAGATGTAAGCAAACTGGGGTATTACTAAATAACAGTACATGAGCACATGGAGGAGGAAGCTGGAAAACAGGAAACACAATGAGGCTGATGAAACAGGAAATCTAAAACCACACAAAGACCAGCATCCTTGATCATCCTTGGAAGTGCTATTTAAACAGGCTGATCAGGTACTGGTGATTAATGAAGAAGAGGAGTCCCACAACAGCCCCTAGAAGCAGGTAAGGAAGATGTCCACAATATAACAGCGAGTTCCACAGCAGCCCCTAGGAGTCCATAATGTAACATTTCCCTCTGTGTATAGCAGGTCTGGTCAACTTGTGGCTCTTCAAGTGTTGTGAAACTACAAGGCCCAACATGCTTTGACTCCAAAGGTGCAGCTGATACCTGACAAAGCATGCCCTTTTATACTGGGTCCTGC
>WWET01000006.1:1073197-1095922 GCA_011038615.1 Limnodynastes dumerilii | reverse complement strand
AGCAACTTGCTATATCTGCATTTGTAGCTTCATGTGATTGAAAACTCACAAAACATTTCAGGCATTATTAAATCACATAGGTAACTTAACAAGTCAACACTGATGAGAAAGGTGATTGTACCCTAGTGAATTTCATACAAAGCTAGCACTAGAAATATTGGAGCATAAAGAAAATTATCATCCAAAAGGTAGGAAAAAAAGCAGCACAAGATCATATAGGTTCTTGCGTAAAATAGACCTGGACATTGATTGACTTAATTACCTAAAGCCACATGATGTACATTGACATTTAAACCAAATTCAAAAAAAATTGGTCAAGACTATGATAATGTTTGTGTACCATTAACACAGTTTAATGCATTTTTTACTGTTAATAGTCACTCTGTGTCATATATACTGTAAAATTACATATAAATGGAATCCTTAAATCCATTTTCTCATTGATTAAATCTGTTTTTCTTAACACAACCTATGATTAAATTGCTTTACATGTCAGTGTTGGTGATTCCGCTGATCTAAACCTGACATTTTGCTGCAAATGTTCTTCCTCATGACCAGTTTTAGAGCGTCCATGTTGACTGGCTGTTTAATTATCCTTTGATCCCTTTGAAATGTTTTGCTTGTATCTCTCCATTATGATGAGTTTTGGTCATACTTCTATCTTGGTTACTCGTGACCACACATTTTAGAGAGGTTAAAGAGGTTCAGAAATAATTGAGGCTTGTTGCGTGATCACCTAGTCAGTCTCAATACAAGATATACACAACACTGCACTAGTACTGAAGAGAGGAAAGCATTCGTCAAGTTATAAAATTAATTAGAACAGAAAGGCATGCACTGTAACTGGAGGGAAGTAAAATTAGCAAAAACATTATGGGCCTGATTCACAGATAAGAAAACGCTACTTATAGGTGCGTATATTTAAGAAGGGATATACTGTGCATGTGTAAAATCTTAATATACACAATTTACGTAGGACTTAAGAATGGGACAGCTCTGAAACACCATTACAAACCTATTTCTTCTAGGTTCGTAGTGACTTAAGAAGGAAGGGGTGTGCCGAGAAAACTTAAGAATAAATTTAAGAGGAAGGAGGAAGGCATTTAAATGAGGAAATCTGGGCGCTGTTAGGCAGAAATGTTCTTAATTAGTCACCCTACTAAGAATCTAAAGTTAAGGTAGCCCTATGGCATTCTTAAGTCGGTTAAGAAGCTGAAAACCGAGGACGTGCCAGGGGAGTCGCCTTGCTACTAGTTGCATATATTTAAGAACAGATAACAGATAGAAAACACAATGGTACCGGGAATGCAGAGTCCAAATGAGTCCACAGGTGTAATATGCAAGGGTAGTTAATCCACAGGGAGTAAGTAATAAAGTCCAATTAAAGTCCAGAGAGTGAGCAGCTTGGCTGGTATGAAGCAGGGATCCAAGATGAATGAAGATAGGTCGAATTAGATAACAGGACCAAGGCAGAGAAAAGAAAACAAACATGCAGCAAGGCAGCAGATAAAAGGAAACAATGACCCACCACTTGCTCTGGAATGCTAGGATATTTATAACCAGAGCACAGGTCTAGGATAACAGGCAATTACACAATTACACAAATTAATACCAGAGAGAGTGTTCAACATCAGGCTCTAGGGGCAGCTAGTAGAAAGGTCCATAAGATGAAACATCAGTCCAGGTCTTCCCCTAGAGGTAAAACTTGAAATTGCAGTCCAGGGTTTTACACATTTTAAATTACCCTTTCATTGAAGTAAAGGGTAGTTAGAATAGCCTTCCAACAGAGGTGGTACAGGCTAATGGGTTAAACATTAAGTGTACCCTAAAACTAAAATAGGATTTGATGTCATCATGGGTTAAACAAATAAAAAAAAAAGGCTGTATTTATGTTTTATATGTCACGTTTATACCTGGTAACAATGTACTACAGCTACAAATATGTAAATAGCTTTCTGCAATCCCATTTGTAAACAATTAGCACTATGGCCCGGATCCAGAACTACGGCCGTCTTCCACAGACGGCCGTAATTCAGTGAACAATAGCTACTGCGCATGCGTTTTAGCTTTTGTACGTAATCTGTGTATCGTTTCGATACGTAGATTACGTATATGCAGTCTTTTCTGTGGAAGACAGCTATAGTTCTGGATCCAGCCCTATGTGACCCTTAACTATTAGCATGTTAGCAGATATAGTTACAGTGACAGTACTATTAATAGTGCACACTAATGCCCTTTTTTAATATTAGTTTAACAACTTTTAGGTTAAATTCATCTTTCTATCTCCTATTAAAAAAAAGCAACAACTTTTCGGTTCTGGAATAAATCATAACACATTTTCTATCCATTTTTTATGACAGCTCTATCAGTGCCAAATGCACCAAACATGTATATTAATATTTTATCAGTATCGTAAGATCACACATCTATTTACTGTTAAACTGCAATTTTTTAACTCCACTGAAAATTCATACTAAATCTGTGCACACAATTATCCAATCACAATTGGGATGCAATGGCTCGTACAATTTTACTGACGATGAGGAGTTTTAGGACGTTCATAAAACCAAATCATCCATGGTGACCTTTCTCATCAATACAGAGCAAAATCATGGGGACATACACACTCTTTCAATATCGTCCCAAATGGTCTGGAATCATATGTTTGGAACAATATTTGCAATGGTGAGTACCCAGCTTTTGAGACAAGAAAGCCAAAGAGACAGACTTGAAAAATGAAGCTTAAATATACAATACAAGATAGGTCACATGACACAGCCAATAGGAGGAATTAGAGGAACACATCCCCAGTTATTTCTACAAATGAATAAGGAACCACCCAATAAAACTCACATTCCCTATTAGGTTCAACTACAGAAAAACTTCACAAAAACTTGACATATTTCCCTTTCTCACTTAAAAAAATAAATAAAATAAAGCATAAATTCATACCAAATATATAATATATAATGGGCAAGTAATAAAGGACCTGATTCACAGATAAGAGTTAGGTTTGGGTAGATCCACACCTAACTCACTCTTCCATCCCCCAACCCGCCCCCCCGTTTTTAGGTACCTCATCGCACTTATGAGTGCCATTGGGCTACCTTATATCTCTGTGCAATGGGGTAGATCCAGAACTACGTTTGTCGTACATTTATTCGCGTAGCGTATTTTCGTGTGCGTACCTTCTATACACTCCCCTAGGTACACCCCTTGAACGTACGTATTTTGTCAAGATACGCTTTTCAAACCCTACCTTAACTTTTGGCAACGTAACCGCAGTGATCCGCACACATACGTATGGGCTAGACGAATTTACACAGCTAAGCACGCCCATACTGTACACTTTAAATACAAACCCCCGCCTACATAGCGTATTTCAGACGTATTTTGGACTCACGTAAAATTGGCACACCCACACGTAAGTATTTACGTGTCACATACGTGAATGGCCCATACGTTCACCATGACGCTACGCTACTGAGCGTATTTTCTATGGTGCGCATGCCCAGTACTTACCAAAAGGCGATTTTACGTCTCCGCCACGCGTAAATTCGCTCACAAGCGTTGTTCTGGATCTGGGCCGATGTCCGTATGGACATTGCACCTCCCCGCCTCCCTCCCGCCCTCCCCAGCTAATCTAAATACCTCCCACCTCCCACTTCTTCCTAAAAACGCCCCGAGGCATAACGCCGCGTCTATGGACAAAAATCCCTGTGTCTTTAAAGACCACACCTACGCTATCTACGTACCGATCTGGTATGTAGATAGCGTAAATAATCTACCACGCATGCGCAGTAGGTCATATCGGCCAGATACGCACTTAAGAAGCAGAAGAGTGATTTAGGTCCAAAGTATGGAGAAACAAGAACAAATCAGATAGTAACCAGAAGCGTCCTGATTTTGGTTGATATGGCAACAATAACATCACAATGGCCGAAATTGTTAAAAACATTAATGTAAAAAAGAAATCCTTAAATTGTCCAGCTCCTCCTTCCACCCGTTGTCTTCTATGCTCTGTCCCTGCCCTCTCTTGCGGAAGAATGCTCATTGGTTAATCCTGTCAGCACTTACGTTACCAGCAGGTTAACTGTCCATTCTCTAAGAGTCATGCTAACATACTACAGGAAAGGATGCAGCAAGTTCATCAATGTGTTCATCAATTTCCACAAGCACTTCTTTCAACCCACCTATCAGAGCCCATCTTTCAAATATACATAATCAAAGTTGTTGTTTATTCAATGTTAAACTGCTGAGTAATTTGCCCCACTTGTGGATTCATTTGATTTTTTGTGTTACCATTAATATGTATCTGAAAAGTCAATTCCCATTTTCTGATAAAGATTTAATTTACTTTATTTCACGAAGCGTTTTGGACTAGCAGTTGTGTGTTTGAAATCATTGTCAGATTGTCTGAAATGCATTTAAACTATCTGGGGATAATGTTGCTACAAGATCTTTCAAGCTTCAAAATATTTCCTCCCTCAAATATTCTTTAAAGCTTTATTTTAACATACAAAATAAATGTATCATTTATTTATCATAGCTGACTTCCTTAATGCTGTTGCAGTGATAACATGACTGCAATGTTTATAGCCAAGTGTAGCTAAGTGAATGTAGCAAAATGATGTGTGCATTCACACACATTACTACTGAGCCACATAAGTAATTCTCTAACTGATAAAATTTCAATTCTTGATACGGTCACGTGGATAGTAAAAAATCAGACTTTCTTCTAGATTAGTCTGTTAGCTGACCAACCTGTAGACTTATGTCTGTGGAACATATGTTGATGATTGTGTGGATATTTTTAGGAGCAGGTTAACTGCGCATGCATAGTAACTTTTTCCATGCAAATTATGTAGCATTTACGCACATAGGGCCTGATCCAGACCTATGCCGCCATCGCTGAGATCGGCTGAAAAGCTGATCTGCGCTGGGCAGATGTTGCCCGGCGTAGCTACGGCAACGCCCGATCAACGATCAGGCATCCGTAGGAACAGCGTAGGAACGCTGGAGGGGGCGTCCCTACATTAAGGTTAGTGAAGGTCCAGCGTCCCTATGTTCAGGTTAGTGTAGGTGGGCGGGGGAGGTAGTTAAATGAGGGTAGGAGGGCGGGCTAAGCGGCCATACGCTCCTGTGCGAGCGTGTGGCACCTTCCTTACGCCGGCTGAAGTTAGGGTAGCCTTCAGCCGGCGCCCGCACAGGGGGAGTGTCGGGGAGAGTGGACGCCGATACGCTGTGCTTTAGTAAGCACAGTGCATCGGCGTAGGTCTGGATCAGGCCCATAAGTACTTTAGGTACGAACTTGTGAATCTCACTTAAGGACATACGTATGGAGGGGCGTGGTTGTTTTCGTACGTTCGAAGTTACGTGAAAGTGGGTGGAGGAGGCATTTAAATGGGATTTTGAAGGCGTGGTTAGTAAGATACGCACGTACACAGGAAACATACACGCGTTAGTACACACATAGAGTTAAGGATGCTGTAAGGAGGCGTAAGTCCATGCTAGGGGAGTGTCATGGGTGTTGCCTTGCTACATGCGTGCGTGCGTAAAAACGCACACATAGTAAACATGCATCTGTGAATCCGGTCCTGCATCTTATACACTTATAACGTGAAAGCAGTATTCATTATAAAAAACCTTTTTTGGGTTGCAGGATCTATTCATTCTAATGCAATGACCAGTGGTGAGTTCAACAAAAGTCTCTGCACTGTCTTTCCACGATATTAGCTTTTTCAGTAATTTTCTTCCAGGGACTAAAATTGATACAATTGCCCCAAATGAATTCCCCCATAGCAATCACATGGCTGGGCAGCTGAAAAGGTGGCAGTAGAGTATTTCCATTAAAAAAAACTATTTAAAATAACCTTTTACAAGGGAAAGTATGAAATTAGACACAGAAATTGTAATTCAGAAAAGTGCGAAGATTCACATCTGTTATGGTACCTACAGAGCAGGGAAAACCTATAACTGCTCAATAGGACATTTTTTTAGTTTTAGGCTAACACTTTAATCACAGTATCACACACCACAAGATGGAACTGAATATCCCACTAAGACAAGGCTGCAATCAGGGGGGCAGCTGGGACCATTGTCCTGGGCCCGGAGACAGATGGGGCTTACCTTAGCTGTGCAGCAGCAGGTATCGTGGTATCCCATCACTGCTATTTTATTAATATTATTGGCCCGTATTCAGACCTCCGTGTTCTGTGGCCGTCCGTCCGTAACTAACCGATTGAAGTTACTGGGCATGCGTAGTAATTATTGTACGCTATTTACGTAGCGTTTCGCTACGTAGATTGTGTACACATGGTCTTAAAGACAGCGTGCACGCAATCTATGTAGCGAAACGCTACGTAAATAGCGTACAGTAATTACTACGCATACCCAGTAACTTCAATCGGTTAGTTATGGACGGACAGCCACAGAACACGGAGCTCTGAAAACGGGCCATTATTATTATGATCGCTTATTTATAATGCCCCACAAGGTGTCCGCAGCGCCGTACAAAATACAGTGCAGACATACAGGGCAGAGTAGCAGAGGAGGGAACAACACTGGGATGGAGGGCCCTGCTCACATGAGCAAACACACTAAGTGGGAGGAATAAACTTACAGAAGACATAAGGAGGGGGAAGGAAGTAGACTGCTGGTGTGAGCGGAGGAGAGGAGGAAGGGAGGAGAAGAAGGGATAGATTCAAGATACAGTGAGGATGTTTCTGCTGAGAGCTGGACATCAGTGGACCAGTGTGCAGGGAGCAACTTCTCGCTGTTAAAGCAGATCCGTAGCGCTCCACGTGTGTGCCCTGGGCCCTAACATTCCTTGCTGCGGCACTGCTCTAAGAGAGAATAATTGGCCTTCAAGTCTGAAGAATTCTACTTTAAATGATTTTACTGTAGGGTTTGTGCAGTTGAGACTGGATCCAGATTTCTGAGCCCGAAGCTCTGATGCCGGATCCCTGCCATCTGCGGAAGCAAGAGAACGCCATTCCCCTTGTTCGCATGGACCTATAATCACAGACCCCTAACTTAAGACTTCTGCACTGACCTCATGGAAAATAGGGACGACTCAGAAATCTGGATGGGCGCTAAGCACACCCTAAATGTACAATGTAAATATCTCCCCCTCCCACATAGAAAATATGGTCTCTGCAGTTGTAGTCTTCGGTCCGATGGCTCGCTTTGCGAAATAAAGTTACTTTTTCGGCTGTCTCTTTTTCGAATAGGGGGCCGTTTTTTTTATGACTGGGTGAGTGTACCGATCATACTCACCCATTCATTTTCACAGACCCGCCGGATGACAGCTATGAAGAGGTGAGTAACCTCTCCAAGGCATTTTAGTATTAGGGGGGTTAGGGTTAGGCAGTTAGGGCTAGGGTTAGGAGGGGAAAGTTAGGGTTAGGACCATAGAAGGGGGGGGGGTTAGCGTCAGGCTGCGGGGAGGGGGTCTTAGGGTTAGGCTATAGAGAAGGGAGTATTAGGGTTGGGCTAGGGAGAAGGGGGGGTTAGGCTCAGGCTGCGAGGAAGGGAGGGTTTAGGGTTAGGGTAATGGAAAGGGAGGGTTAGGGTTAGAATTAGGGAAAGGGTTGGGGTTAGTTTAGCCACTCACCTTTAGGAGCACCGTGTTTGGTGCTCCGTGGATCGATTGCTATGCCTCTTCGAGGCATAAGCAATCGATATCCCAGCAAGTTCGAAACTATTGAAACAGGGCCATTTTTTTACGGGGTCCCACACCCCGTCTCTGTATCCCATCCCACCATCAAAAATGCTTCCAGTACAGAACTCCAGCCCCTGATTCTGAATGAAGGTCATTTTTCATTGCTTTAGCAAATTAACCCTTTCCAGTAAATAAAGTTGTGTTTTGAAGACAACTTTACTTATTCTTATTACTTTTTGTTCAGCTGGAATATTCCTTCTGTGCTTTATTCATGTTTATCTCTATATATCGTTTAAGCTATTTTCTTTGGACCTACTCTCCCCTTCATCATATCTAATTTGCTTTCAGTAAGTGCCTTAAGATTGATGAAGTCTTCAAGGGTTTTCAATGGCTGAATAGCAGACATTTCTGTCTAATCTTTAGCATTGATTCTTTGCTATTTTCAATGATTAGTTTCATCAATTCAAGAGATCATTTACTATATTATTTCATTTATTTCAGAGCTTTCTATTACTACAATTATGTATAGGGGACTTTAAAATTATACTATTCTTCTAAAACTTATTTTGGACACACTTATCTAAGCAGTTTGCTTTCCTACATCTTATGTAATGCAATCAGAAAATTCCAGGCAGAGATTTTAAGCTCAAAAGGCTGGATCAAGAACTAAGAAGGTCACCAGACTAACGCAAGCCGCTTGCGTTAGTCGGGTGATTTTCTGGCAGCCACATCGGAACTCCTATTGCACGGAACTCAGTTCTGTATGCTATGAATTTTGTGCACGACAGGGGGGGGAGGTTGGCGTTACTCAAAATCTGCATGACTAATGCCCGACAGAAAGACAAGGATAGGCATGCATATTAAGCATAGGCGGAACTAACGAGTTGTGGGCAAAGATGCAAAAAATATGCTTTGGCCCTGATGATATACCATGTAACCTGGTGGGGAGCTTCGGCGGTGCGGTGATGATGGCTGTGGGCTCTTGTATCAGCACCAATGGTAGTTCCGCCCCTGATATTAAGATGAATGGGGGTCGGCATTAAGATTTGCATGGATCTATATTCAGACAAATGAAGATCCGTACCAAGGTCTTAAGGCGTCAAGGTCTCCGCATGTGAAACGGTGGTGACGATGGAGTTCACGGAGTTCTTACGGAAAATGCACAGAGCAGGCGATCAGGTCCATGACCGACGTACAGAACAAACTGCAGTTGTGTATAATAGATTATTTAGCACCTTATCGGTTTGTTCCAATGCTGGAGCAGCCAGGACATTTACCCTGCCCCTGTGTAAGCATGTGCCGAATGGCTGCTTTGCGTATGCACAAACCGGCATTAACGCAGCACATGCACCAATAGGAAACCTGGCAACACCCACGTCAATTTACATTATCTTTTATTATTGTAGATCAGTCACAAGATGATAATGTTCAGCTTTAAGCATTGCAGAGGGAAAAAAAACATATATAAATACACAGCTTTAGAGCAACTCAGATTTAAAGAACTTCTCTTTATTTATGGAAATTCAACACAAATGTCTGGGGTAGGGTTTGCTTTCTCTGTGATCCTCCTGTTTTTACAGGGCTCTCTACCTCACTGTCGTTTTCAGCAATTTCCCTATCACACGGTCCTTGAAAAAAAAAAAAAAAAAAGGCTTTTTGTGAAATCTTGATGCGCCACTATTATCAGAAAGCTTTGGCCTGAGGGTGAATGTGTTCTTTGTAAGATTGCTCACCTTCAAGTGGACATCGTTACATGAAGATGAACAGTTACAGACGAGGCACAGGAAGCAACATGTAATCTTTGTGCAAATGACCAGTAAATTGAGACCGTCCTTAATTACAGGGCATCAGATAGGCAGTAGGCAGGATGGGAACCATTTGACAAGACTGAATTGACCTGCATGTAACAAATAGAAATTTACGTGTCTTGCACAGTGTTTAACGATTTATGGTTTCAAAAATAAATTGTTATCTGCCTCCAGTTTAAATGTCTTATTTGTGTTAAAGGTACAAGTGTCAGTAGGGTCTCCTAGTAAACACATAAAGAAAAAAAATGATTAAGGTTACATATTATTAACTAAATATGAAGTTGAAAAGTTAATAATACATCTCTCTGCCAAAAGCCAGACAGAAACGAAATAATCATATTACTACTATTTAAAGTGCAAGAAGGACAGGCCAAGGTTAGGGTCTTTATGGTAAATATAATACAAATTATGATGCAGGAAAGAGAGACGGGGAGGTAGGTAGGGTAGGGGACGGAGTTACTGCCAATAAATGCCTGTTTTAGAAGTAGAGACAGCCGAAAGCAAATTTTTTATTAGAATGGTTAAGTATGCACACTGTCGGCATACTTGCACATTCATTTTTCGGAAGTTGCTGGACCTGTTGCATCCGCCACAGACCCAACTCACCACCGACTGACCGAAGAGGTGAGTAGCACTTGCTGGAAAGTCTTAGGTTTAAGCTGTGAGGAAGGGAGAATTAGGGTCACAGTAATAAAAGGGGACAATGTCTTAGGGTTAGGCTGCAGGGATGGGAGTCTTAAGCCCAGGCTGGGGGAAGGGGTGTTGGGGTCAGGTAGTGGGGAAGGGAGTCTTAGGGTTAGGCTGCGGGGAAGAGTTAGGGTAATTGAAGGGGAGGGTTAGTGTTAGAGTAATGGAAGGGGAGGGTTAATGTTAGGGTAATGGAAGGGGAGGGTTAATGGAGGGTTAATGTTAGGGTAATGGAAGGGGAGGGTTAATGTTAGGGTAATGGAAGGGGAGGGTTAGGCTAAACATTAGGGTAAGGGTCGGGATTAAATTTATACTTACCATTCGGCGCATAGTCTTTGTTCCAGGGAGGATTGATTGTTTGGCCTCAGAGAGGCTAAAGCAATTGATTTCCCAGCAGGTTCGGAACTGACTATGAGAGAACGGCCCTTTGAAAAGGTGACCCACACACGTAGGGTAGAGTTGTCGGTGGATAGAGTATGGATCTATAGAAAATCATTTCACATAAAAGGGCAGGTAGGTTGGTAGGGTAAGGTTCAGAGAGAGAGAGTTGGTAGATTATGGGTCACATTGCTAGGTTGTGGTTCAGAGAGAGATGCAGATAGATGTATAAACCGCCCATGCACTAGAGCAGTTATCCAATCATCGTGTGTAGAAGATTTTTATTTACTTTTTGCTAACTATAATGAAACATCTGGGACCATTATTTTTATACTTTGTTCTCCCTAATATATTACACAACTAAGGTACCCATATAGTGTATTCAGAGCTGCCATCGGGAAGGAGGGGACAACCAGGGCTACTGTCCCGAGCCCAGAGCTGATGGGGGCCCACTGAGTAGCGGCCCAATGCGCAGAGAAGAACTTCCCCGCACATCAACCTTTGTTAAAGCAGGTCTGTGGCGTCCCATCCCTATGTGACACACATAGGGGGTGGGGCCCAACGGCAGTGTCCAGAGCCCTGCATTTTCGGCCCTGAGTGTAATGTATAGGCCTTTTTTTGTTTTAAACAATTTGGACCTTATACCTATGACCCCCGTATACAGAGCCACACAGTCCTGCAGCTAGCAGGTCATAACTCTGTATCTGAAGCTGGTGGGGATAAGGTAGACAGCAGGTTTCTCCAGTGCGCAGGCCGCGGTTCAACCATAAAACATTCATAAACCATGTTTTAAAGACACTAGAACTAAAAAGCTCCTGTTCACAGTTGAAGGTCAGTAGCAGTGTGGTAAAGGCAAGGAACAATATGATAATTATCGCAAGGTTGCTCGTTAGAAGCAGGAATCAATTTAGAGCAAGGATCATTCACAGACAGGGAACAGCTCACTGATCAGTAATACAGTTCCCTTAATCAAAACATGGCCATTTATAGCATTTCTTATGTCAGAACTGGGATGTAATAATGAGCTCATCATCTACAATACATTATTGCACCACAAAGAGCACATAGCACATGGTCTATATGGGTCACAGTTACAAGCTGGGAACAATACATTAGCCAGACTAAGAAAAATACACCTATACATGTATTGTTATTATATTGCTTGATTTGCCATTATTATGATCTAGAATGGTTCTTCTCTCATCAATGTTTTTCGTTTGCTCCCAGAACTGTATCAAAAGTCTTTTAGATTAACAGAGAAGGGCATTAGAAGTACATGTATCTAATTAGCACCTGATCTCTCAAAAATGACATTTGCTCTTATTTAAAGATCATTCTTTTATAATAATAGGATCATCTGTAAAGAAATGTTAAGGAACATTTATCTTTATGCTCAGAAACAGAAGCAACAATCTCTCGTTCGGTTCTTTAAGAAGCTGGTTTCATCTCAGTCAGCTATTATAACAATGCAGAAGTGTTGCTTGTTCTAACTATCTACAGAGTGGATTTTCCATAAGATGTTCAATATAAAGGTGTATAAGCATTTTATTACATTATAAATATGTACCTTAAAATATCAAGGCCTCGTGCAGTATGGGCTTAGAAAGGGGTGGAGGTGCTGGCAAGAAAAGCCCCTTATAGAAATAGATCATTTTCGTCTGTCTCTACATCAAAAAGCAGCTATTTGCAAAAAATAATTGTATAACATGGGTAAGTATGCCGATCAGCATATTTACCCATTAATTTTTCGGAAGCCGCCGGACCCGTCGCAAACTTGACTGGAGAGGTGAGGCTTATTTAGAGTTATGCTCTGGGGAAGGTAGGATTTGGGTTAAAGTAATGAAAGGGAAGGGTAAGGGTTATCCTGTGGATAGGGGAGTCTTAGGGTTAGGCTGCAGGGAGGGAGTGTTAGGGTAAGCATACAAAAATACTTACCATTTGCAGTGTAGGGTAGGCAGAAGCAACCCATTTCCCTTTCCATATGAAAAGCACTGGTATGAAACAGCCCTTTCGAAAAAAGGGCCGTTCGTACCAGCAACCCGCACCACTTAGAAATTAGCTCTGACTCTAATCAGGGGCATATTCTGCCCCTGATTGTGCCCTGTCTGCTTGTCTGACATGTCCATTGATATGGTTGGGTCCCGCTCCTTATTGCTGTAGCTGGGCCTGAAGAAGATTTGTTGCGCACATAGTAGGTTTTTGGAGCATGTGAAGGGTTTGTTTTAGCATTGCACATGCTCCAAAGATTTCTGCTTGCTGAATTATACACATTTGCAAATGTCCGCCGACTTCTGCATGTTGATTGCTGATGTTCGATCAATATCTAGCCAGGTGCAAACCAAATATTAAGTAACGGATTGCTAGGCCTACAATTAGAGATCCCCACTGCAGATCTAAACCCACGATAGGTGTGTGTGTGTGTGTGTGTGGGGGAGGATATTTAAATTTGACAGTAGGGGTGGGTTTATATACTACTGTACAGACTGCTGATTCGCACGGGTGACTTAAGGTAGGCTTATGGCAGCGGAACTGAGATCACAAGAGAGGCGTGACAGGGGAGTCCACTCCGCTACTCCGTACAGACTAGACCTCCGTATGTTTGGAAAATGCACAAAGGTTCAAATCCAATGTTCAATGAGCGGGTACTGCAAACCAATCCAGTGCCAAGATTCCATAAGCAAAGTCAATCCACACACCCATATACAAAAAGAGACTCACTTCTTCTGTTTTAGAGCCGTCCCTACACTACATTTACCCCAAGTTACGCCATCTGACATTGATCACGGCAACCGTTTAGAAACCATAATTACATAAGGAACCTGGCTTCCTGTTGAAGCAATCACATATTAAATTGACAGAGCCCTTGTTTGGTTTACAGTTGGTGCAGATAAATGAAAACAGACAATAATAACAGCATAGCGTCTGCTAAACATGTTTCCATTATTACTTAATTTTGAAAAGCCTGTTATCAAGAGGAAGACGCTCTTTGTATCATCAGGGCAGTAATGACTTTAAAATCTAAAGTTAATATACAAGTTGCTCTTGCATGAAAGTCCATTTTGTGCAATGAACAAATGCTGTACATGTGAATGTGTTCATGCCAGGATAGAGCCAGGGATATAGCAAAGGCTACTGCTGTAGCCATAGAGGTAGCTAAATCAACATACATATATATATAGTGTGTGTGCATGCATATATATATATATATATATATATATACCAAACGACCGGCACTCAAAGTAAATGATAGACGTGAAAACTGATTTTTACTGGCAAGGCACCAAAGAACGCTGAAGGGGCGTGTCATCCTTACACAAGCAGAAAATACGCATTGTAGGTGGAGGAAGGCTTTTAAATTGTACAGCATGTTCAGGGTTAGGCAGTTACGTACAACAAGGCGATATGTACGACCGCACAGGAAAAGTTAAGGTAGATTTGGAACTCGTAAATCAGCTGAATTACGTGCGTTCGAGGGGAGTGCATTATACTTACGAGTGCGTACACGATTAAAAGGAACTTAAGTCTGGATCTGGCCCTCTGTCACAAAGCATTATGGGTATATTATATTATCTTTAGTTATAAGGGACCACAGTAACTCAACTCTGCATCATCTGACCTCACAGACTCTGTGGACTGGATCTTCAATGCCGATTTATATGCCACAGGTGCTCGATCCACAACATCCGTGCAATCACTCCGCTAACCACTCTCTGAGAGCTGTAGCACAGCTTAATTTTTAGGCTCCTGCAAAATAGAAAATGATAGCAGTGCGCATCCATATTGGTAAGCCTGTACTGTACATTGTAATGCCAAGTCACACCCAGTCGCTCTGCAAAGTGATCTGATTGGGTAGCGCATTGTGCTGATTGTAGAGTGCAAAAGCAGACTCAGTGCTGCCGTCCGGAGCTCAGAACTTCCATTGTCTCTAGAACTTTCATCACTGACCAGACCAAGACTTCCAAAGCAGGAGGCACTTTGCGATTGTTAGAAAAAGCCACATTTTAAGGACGGATCTGGTTCCTCCAAAGGCGGAGGGGGCATTCTGGCGACATTCAGAATCAGATTCCACTACATGAGAAGTATTCTAATAGTTATAACTCTGAAAAGAGTAGGGTACACATGTGCTTGTAGTATAGTGTTTCTCCTCTGTATTATATAAGCAACAGGAGGGCGCACTTCAGATTGAAGCGGCTGATTCTCTAGCCTTAAAGAATTCACCTACAACACAGCATTAAAGCATGATGAATGTCAAATCATAATTCCCAAGGGCTGCCAGGTAAAGGGAATACTTCTACATACAGGTCACATTGGAGGATTTAAGTAGCACATGTGTGATCGCAACATTCCCAGGATGGATCTGGATTCTCTGTTATGTCCTGCTGCAGTCGGACAGGAAACGCTTAAGTTATGTGGGACGGATTTAAGACACCTGAAGGCTAAATTTGTGTGTGCGAGGGAAGGCCAATCCCCTCGTACACAAGGGACTTACGATCACGGGTTCTACCTTAAGATTTCTACACCATCCCATTTCATAAGATGGGGACAGCTCTCCCCTGCCACCTTGCGTGCTTGCCCTTCGCATCCTGCCATGCTAGGATTTCCCTTCCATAACTCTTACCCTAACCCTCCCTTCCATGCAGCCTAACCCCCCCTTCCCTGCAGCTTAACCCTAAATCTTTCTTACCTACAGCCTAATCCTAAGACTCCCCTCCCCACAGCCTGACCCAAACCCTCCCCTTCCATAACTCTAACCCTTCCCTGCACCCTAACCCTTTCTTCCCCACAGCCTAACCCTAAGACTCCCCTTCCCACAGCATAACCCTAAAACTCCCCATAGAGTCCTACTCACCTGTCTAGTTGGTGCGGCAGGTCTGCGGTGGTGTTTCCGAATAAATAAATGGGACAGAGTTGCCACAAAGCAAAGGTCCTTTTAGAAATAGAGACAGATAAAAACTCAACTGTCTATATTTTAAAAAAGGCAGTCAATTATCATTGCCGACAGCTTAGTCATTAATAAAAACTACATTCCAGAAGGCGTGCCAAGTTGAATAGTCTTATTTCAACAAGCTACTCCTACTGGTTAGCGTTAAGCTCTGGAGAGGAGATGGTTATGGTTAGGCTGCGGGACTGGAAGGGTTAGGGTTAAGCTATGAAGAGAGTAGGGTGAGGGTAAGGTTGTAGGATGAGGATGGTTAAGGTTAGGGGTGGATTAGAGCTAGGCTGATTGAAGGGGAGGATTAGGGGAAAATTCTACCTGTCGCTGTTAGACCAGTCGTGATGTCCAAAATCCCTGGTGTTGCGGCAAAGTGACACATCGTACCGGTGAACCACACCCTCTGCTTGTGCATTGTCACTAAACACGTAGCCATCTGCACCTAACAAGATGTCCACTCCATGTAATCAGCCGACTTTAGAGGGTGAATTCGTTCCCTTTTAGGAGAGCAATATATTTGCATTTTTAGCAATGTTTTATGTAAAAGAATAGATCCATTGAGTATAATTAGAAGTGTAACAGCGTAATCCTAAATACCTGCCAGTGGCAAACATTGTGTCATTCTGTGTGACAACAGCAAATTCAGGGAAGAAGAAAAATTGGCTGCTTCATTATTATTTTTTAATATTCGCTTTTTTCGGTTACCAATTCATTTTGATCTGTTTGATAGCGTAAAAACAAAGTGCTTCATAATTGATTTTTTTTTTTTTCTTTATTCAAGAAGTGTGAAATTATAGTTTTATTAACTGCACACCTACTAGGCACAGCAGATGAAATTGTAGCCAGAAATATATATACACTGAGGGGTTTATCCATTAACAAATGTAATACAAAAGATTTTTTTTTTTTTTTTTGCTCTCAAACAATAAGTTAAATTACAATTTGACAGCTAAGTCCTGATCTTACACACTGAAAAAAGAATTTACTAATTTTGTTAAATTAATTTATAATGCTACAGGAACATGTTACCAAACATTAGTTAAATTACAAATTACAAAGAAAATCTTCTGTTTGGCATAAGCAAATAGGTCCGAAAACTAAGACCGTTCATATTACCGTGTGGCACCATGCTGACACTATTCAACTTAACGTAACATGAATTATAAAGATCGCCTTATCTCACAATTATGACCTCTTTAGGATTCTAAATGGAATTACAGTTTTGGGATAGGCATAAAAATACTTAAAAGATTCAGGTGAATGGATATGTCATTGCACAATGGAGATTAAGTACCTTTATTATATTTTTTGCATTCTTTAACTACTTGGATTGTGTATAAATGGGACCTGGGTGATTGGTACTTTGAACGGAAAAAAAAAAAAAAACATTCTGAGCATCCAGATTTATAATAGATTAAATAACAAACTGTGGAAGCAAAACAGGTCTAATAATAGCACAATCGGGGATCCTTCGAGAAAATGATTTTACGATTTTACAATCAAACATACGATCACGTGTTTTTGTAGACCTTGGACATGATTCACAGATAAGAAGCTGCTGCTATGTCTAGACCGGATTCACACATAAGAAGCTCCGGTTTCTTAGGTGCGTATTTTTAAGACTATACCTACTGCGCATGTGCAGTAGTACATTTACGCAATCCACGTACCGGTCAAGTAGTTTAGTTAGAAAGAGGCGTGCTTATGCCGCCTTGGGGAGAATTTAGTTAGAAATGGGAGGGATTTAAATGAGCCGGGGGGCAGGGGGGAAACGGGGAGAGGCATTTGTCCATGCATAGTTTCCTTCTTACTAAGGAAAATACGCACGGTCAGCCATAAGGTACCTTAAAACAGGGGCGGGTTAGGGGCAGGGCGAGTAAGTTAGGTGCAGATCTTTCCGCACCTAACTCACTCTTAGTTCTGAATACAGTCTTCTGTGCGTATTTTTAAGAATGGTTAAACTGCGCATGCGTAGTACCTTTATTTATGCAATCTATGTAGATTTTAAGAACGTTAATCCCTTAACAGCGATTCACGCAGCCATTCGTAATGAGATAACTAAGAAGGAGCGTGCTAGGAAAAGTTAAGAAGGAAGATAAGAAAAATGGGTGGGGGGAGGCATTTAAATGGGACAGACATGGTGTGGTTTGCTATGTACGTTCATTCTTTTTTTTGTATATTCTTTATTTAGATTTTCAAAAGACACGCCATACACATATCATAAAACAGTAACTGTAGAATTGCCATCAATAATGCTACTATCATCAGCCAGTAACATGGCTTGGTTAAGCTAAATCCTAAATTAGCCAACAAGCAGCATATAAATATACATGACGGTTTACTTATCGTCTAAGAAAAAAAAAACAAGAGAGAGAAAGACAGAATACAGATAAAGAGTAAGGTAGCGAGAGAAGGAAACACCCAAGGTAGGGTAGGAGGGGGGGGGGAAGGACAAGAGGGGGGACATTCTCCGTGTGGGCACAATCCATCTTGTCGGTTCGTACGTACAAAAAGTATCAGTATGCAGGAAGAAAACCCAATGGCACCTATTGGCCTAGGGCTTAAGTAGAAATCAAGAGATACCTACACCGGGGTGGAGGGGGGTTATATATTGGAGGTAAGCAGGAGTAGTTTTAAACTCGAGCCAGGGAAACCATGTGGCCACATATGCAGTAAATTTGTCAGTTGTGGAAGTGAGGATATTGTCCATATCAGCATAAAAATTAATACGATCAAACCAATCCTTAACTGTTGGAGGGGTGATGGAGCGCCAATGACGGGGGATCACCGCCCTGGCGGCATTGGCCAGATGTTTGAGAAGAGAGGACTTATATTGAGAAACTGGCATCTCTATATGTGAAAGAATCCAAAAATCAGGGCCCTCCGGAATAGGGGACCCCACTAGTAAGGCTGATAACTCTTTGACCTTAGACCAAAACTGTGACAATATCGGGCAGCTCCACCATATGTGTATGTGTGAATCAGTGTCTACTCCACATCTCCAACATAACTCCGGGACCGAAGGGTTATACTTATGAATATGGACCGGCACTCTATACCACCTTGAGAGTATTTTAAATTGTGTTTCCACCACAGACAAACTCAGCGATGAAGCGTGGGTGAGAATGAACACTTTGTTCCATTCATCGTTAGATAGGGGATGAGGCAATTCCTTGTCCCAGGCTCGAGTGTATGCAGGAGTATTAGTTGACATAGCTTGCATCAGCATCTTATACATAAGGGAGGTTATATGTAACGTCGGGTCAGTTTTTATACAGAGTTGCTCAAACACAGTAAGAGCCCTTTTGAATGAGGAGCTACCCTCCGAGCACTGGACAAAGTGGCGCACCTGGAGATAAGCCCAGTGTTCTTGGGGCGGTAGCTGATGCTTCACCTGCAAAGCGTGGAAAGGCAAAGGCGCTCCTCTTTCCATCAACTGGTGGACCCTAAGTATCCCCGCTGAGAACCAACGGGCTAATTGGCGAGGAGTCTGGCCCGGTGCAAAATCTGGGTTCTGGGTAAGTGGGGTCAAAGGCGAAAAAACAGTGGATAATTTTGCCTTGAGCCTTAACCGGCGCCAGCAACGAAGGGTAGGGTCTATCGTGGGGTGCTTACCCAGTGAAATGGACTTTAGCCAGGGCAAAACCTTCAGAGATACTAGGGTTTGCGCTTCCTCTAAATCAACCCATTGTCTATCTGCTGAACCCCTGGTCCAGGAGATAATCCTACCCAGCATAACTGCCCGATAGTAACTGAGAAAATCAGGAATCTGAAGACCCCCTTGGTGTCGTTGGCTAAAAAGTACTGCCTGAGAGCACCGCGGTTTCTTGTTGCCCCATATAAACCCTCTACAAACCTTCTGAAATGTGGCAAAGAACACAAGGGGGATATCAATAGGCAAGGCCTGAAGCAGATACAATATCTTTGGCAATATAGTCATTTTAACTATGTTGGCTCTACCGAGCCAGGAGAACCAGCCCACTGACCAGTTACCCAGGTCTCTCTTTACTCTTGTGAGGAGGGGGGGGAAGTTAGCCTCAACCAACATGGAGATGTCCGAGGTGAGAGTGGTGCCCAGGTAACGGATCTCCGACAAGGACCAGCGAAATGCAAACGATGAGGAGAGACTAGCGATAGCCGACTCGGACATCTGAATCGGCATTGCCACCGATTTAGTATAATTAATCTTAAAGTTGGAGATTTGACCATATCGATCGAATTCTGTCATTAGGTTGGGCAAAGACACGACAGGATTGCTAACAAAGGAGAGGACATCGTCCGCGAATAAAGCAAGCTTATAGTGTTGGATACCAACCCCTATACCTTGAATGTCCGGATTTAACCTGATAGCGCACGCTAGAGCCTCCATACAAAGGGCGAATATGAGGGGGGACAGCGGGCACCCTTGCCGGGTACCATTAGCAATATCAAAGGGTGCCGAGAGGACGCCATTAACCCTAACCCGAGCGGAGGGACATGAATACAGGGACAGGATTCTTTGGAAACATACCTCCCCCATCCCCAAGTGCGCAAGGACCCCCCTAAGAAATTGCCAGTCCACCCTATCAAAAGCTTTTTCAGCGTCCGTTGAGAGGAGAAGAGAGGGAATATTGCGAGAGGAAGCCCAATGAATGAGATTAATTGCTTTGGTGGTATTATCCCTCGCCTCTCTCCCCGGAACAAAGCCGACCTGATCCGTATGGATCAGGGCAGGCAAGTAGACTTTCAATCTATTCGCTAGAAGCTTCGCAAAAAGCTTGATGTCCACATTCAATAGGGAGATAGGGCGGTAACTAGCACAGTGAGTGGGGTCCTTGCCCTCCTTGGGGACGACCGTGATATGCGCCTCCATTGACTGCCGAGAAAATTGTGTGTCAGGGGAAACCACATTAAAGGCCCGTAATAAAGGGGGGCATAGTTTATCCTGAAAAAATTTGTAGAAAGAAACTGAGAAGCCATCGGGTCCGGGGCTTTTGCCGCTGGGGGTAGATTTAAGTGCACCGGCTAGTTCAAATTCTGTGAAAGGGAGCTCTAAAGCCGCTCGGGCGGCGGCGCTGAGGGTAGGGTAATGGCAGGCCTCGAGGTAGGCCGCTATGCGCTGGGTGCGGGTGGCAGAATCTATGTCCGGTGAGGGGGAGGGTAGATTATACAAGTTTTGGTAGAATGCCCTGAATGCAGTGGCCATTGCCTCATTCTCCAGGACCAAGTTCCCAGCCGGGTCCTTGATCTTAGGGATATAGGAATGTGATCTCTTTTCCCGAAGGGCCCTTGCCAGCATTCTGCCCGTCTTATTGCCCCAACGAAAATGTCTGAATCTACATTTACGAATAGTTAATTTATACCTCTCATTTAGATGCCTAGCTAGCTCTCCTCTCGCCTCCGCCAACCTAGCCCCTATCGATGGGTCCTGGATCGCTTTATGTTGCATCTCCAGATCCTGAATTTTCCTAAGCAGGGAGTTCTGGAGAGCCACGCGCTGCTGCTTCAGGTACGTGCCCAATTGAATGCATTTTCCCCGGAGAACACATTTTAATGCTTCCCAAACTACCAACTTTGATGTATCTCCGGTGTCATTAAATGTAAGGTACATTTCAATAGCCTCTGCTAGTTGTGCCCGGCAATAAACATCCTGAAGCAGAGAGTCATTGAAGCGCCATGTCCACGCTTTATGAACAGGGGGATTCAATTTTAATGTGAGATATATTGGGGCATGGTCGGACCATGTAATCTGGCCAATAGAGGCCGAGACCATGAGGTCAAGAGACCTATGGCCAATCAAGAAATAATCCAGCCTGGAATAGCTTTGTCTCGGGTGGGAAAAGAACGTAAAGTCCCTATCAGTGGGATAGAGGGTACGCCATGTGTCCACCAGTTGATGTAATCGAAGAAGCCTCCTTACCTTTCTTGTCAGCTTGGCTGAAGCACGCGGGGCTCCTGAGGATGAGTCCAGAAGGGGATCTAGGATCCAATTAAGATCACCACCTACGAGTAGGGTACCTTCAGAGTGTTCAGCAATCCTGTCCAGGGATTCCGAAAGGAAAGAGACTTGACCCTGATTGGGCGAGTAAACATTAACAAAAGTAAACAGTTGATTAAAGATGAGCCCTTTTATCAGTATACCCCTACCATCACCAAACAGAAGCGCCTTATGTAGTTGAAAATTAAGATGCTTAGAAAAAAGGATAGCTACCCCCTTAGACTTGGAGAGGGTAGTATTATTTGTATAGACAGTGGGGAAATGTTTATTTGTGAAACGAGGGGCTGACCCTTTTTTGAAGTGCGTCTCTTGTACAAACGCAACATCGATTTTGTCTAGAAGAAGGGAGTGCAATAGGTGAGAGCGCTTCTCAGGGGAGTTTAATCCCTTAGCATTGATAGAGGTAAATTTTAAATAGTTTTTGGTCAGTTGCCCCTTTGAGGGGGGCGCATTGGAATTAGAGGACAGCATTCCTACATATGAAAGGCGCTTCTGTTCTGGCAACCGGAACAATCAGAAAGTACCACATTTGGAGGATGTACATGGGAAAAGGGAAAGGAAGAAGGAGGAGGAGAGAAGGGGGAAAGAGAAAGAGAGTAGGTAGTGGGTAAACGGAGACGTTCACCAATAACCATAAAGAGCACAGCAAGGTAAAAAACAACTGAAACTTCCTTAGTACTGTCAAGGAAGTGTAGACATATAAGGCTGAAGGTGGAACGGTAAGACAAAGTGAACCGACCACACAATGTAACAAAATTACAAAAGAAAACAAAAAATGAAACATTTTGTCAGCCATAGGAGAACTGGGGTACTAGCGGTCAAAAGGGGGGGGGCACTCCTAAGCAGGGAGTCAGTCAACGGTATTGACTTCCTGCAGTAACTAGGTGTTGATATACCAGCCGTCGTAGGCTGGATGATGGCTATTAGAAAAGAGAACGTAGCTATGGGCATAACACCAAGGGCTATGGAACTAATTATATAACCAGTAAGAGAACCTTAACTAGACTAACCTTTGGAAGGGGCCTATAAACAGGAGTAACCTCGAGGGGCCATAATACCCCCAGAGAGGAGCGACTACAGCATTTTACCAACCGCATGGGAGGGGTCACTAGTAGACTCCATAGGTTATAAACAGGATTATAACACGTTAGGCCACAGGGGGGAAGAAAACAGACTACATGCGGCCTTCAGGCCTAAAACCCAGCATATGAGAGGTCAGTCTTCTCCTGTTGCTGCAGACGCAAGTGAAGCAGGGGGCCTCCGACGTCTGCGTCTGGAG
>WWET01000006.1:1056164-1071990 GCA_011038615.1 Limnodynastes dumerilii | reverse complement strand
GGAACTTGTAAAGCGGCTGATTTCCCCTCATGCGACACTTGAAGACTAAATGGAAATCCCCAGCGGTACTTTATGTTACGGGAACGCAGCAGCTCCGTCAGGGGGCGTAAAGCCCTACGCTGTTGCAAAGTAAACCACGATAAGTCCTGGAAAATTTGTATCGGATGATTGTCGAAGTCAATGTTGCCCCGCCGTCTAGCACACTGTAGGATTCGTTCCTTCACCGTGTAGTGGTGTAGCCGGCAGATAACATCCCGCGGGAGGTCGGACTGGGAACCTCTGGGGCGCAGGGCCCGATGCGCTCTGTCAAATTTTATCACAGTATCAGCCTGGGCCTCCGTAACGGTGTTAAAGATGCGTGTAAGCGCGTCCTCCAACCCTGCAGTGGGGACATCTTCTGGAAGTCCCCTGACCCTAAGGTTATTTCGCCTTCCCCTGTTGTCTAGATCATCCAGACGGGTATGCATCATCCTCAGGAGGGCCGCTTGAGAGGTTACATTAGAACGGAGAGATTGTATGTCACCTCCCTGCATTTCCTGCTGGGATTCAACTTGTGCCACTCTTGCGGTTACCTGGCCGACCTCCTCAGTAAGAGCTGCAGTTTGGGACGACAATCTATCAAAGAGCCGAGACTCAAGATCTTGAATGTCCTGCTTAGTCGGGAGTGAGTTCAGTTTACGCATAAGGGCGTTGAAGTCAGGGGCCGTCAGGGAAGGTTGCTCCCGACTCGGGGAGGAGGGCGGTGTATTCACCATTTCTGCCGTAGGGACCGTGGATGGGGGCAGTTCCGCAAGGGGTGTAGGAGAGGCCGGCGCCCTTAAGTAGTAGAGAAGGTCCGATTTAGACGTAGAGGGTTTGGGCGTAGCAGGCCTGGGCGGAGCTGAGGCTTTCCTATTCGTGGCTTTCTTTCTCATCCCAGGGCAGCCAATTAGAAAAGAGGCACAGTAGTCATAGCCGATGGTTCCCAATATATGCTATCGCTCAGCGGAGCCATTCACGTTGGAGACCCCTCATGACCGCATTTCACCAGCGGGGATGTCACATTAGCATAGTCCGTTAGCAAAGCATTGCGACAGGAAGGGACGGATGGGTGCCAGCGAGTAAGTGTAGATGGAACCAGATACAGCTGGCAGGTGAAACTGGACACCACCAGTGGGCAGTGAATAAAGCAGGTGAGTTAGAATCACAGACTTAGACACCTGCTAAGGCTCACTCTTGCAGATAGAAGTATATAGGCATAGGACACCAGAGCAATTCAGGTCATAGCCACTCCTGCAGGGAAGTATGGGACCTCCACTATGTGTTAGGTGAGAGGGGGGAGGGGGAGAGCCCACCTCATGCGTTGCAGGCCTCAAAAGTCTGCCACTCTGGAGTATCCAGCTACATAGGAGCCTTAGCCAGCAAGGGAAGGGAATGTGGAGCAGGATCAGCCAAGGGGGGTGCCAACGTACAGCCCTGATGCAATTGCAGGCCCAGAGCCCTAGGCAGAGAAAATGGCGCCCGGAGGAGGAGGAGGCCACCAGGAGGCCACCAGGAGAAGTCCCAGAAACCAGAGTCCAGAGGAAGAATCGGGGCTTCCAACTAACCTCTGCCGTCTGGTGCAGGTGAGTGGCTTTGTCCCTGAGGTCAGCTTGCTATCGGTGAGCTGGCAGCCTGTTCCAGACGCTCCACGTGCAGCAAGATGGCGGCCGCCCCGCAGATTCTACCGCGGCCGACTCTGCTAGTCCCGCCGGATGGCTGCACACCCGATCCACTGTCCTCCGGACCTCACACAGCTCAGGGGTCTCCGGCCGGGGTGCTGCAGGGAGAGGCACGATGCGGGGAAGCAGGCCCAGGGCAGCCCGCTGCCCCTGACGGTCCCCGATCAGCGACAATGGGCAGTGGCAAGTTCAGGGCAGGCTCCGGAGGTACCGACAGCTGACCACCACTTGTGAGGGCAATTAGGGGGCAAATCGCGGTGACCAGGCCTAAGGAAAACGGCCTTGTCCACCGGAGCTCTCCCTCCACGCGACCGTTCACCTCGGCGGTCAGGACACGCCCCCTGCACGTTCATTCTTAAGCAACTTAAGAAGATACATACGCACAGGAAGATAAGGTTGTCTTTGACATTCTTAAGTCAATTAAGAACAGCAAAAACAAGGGCGTGTCAAGGGAGTTGCCATGCATATAATTGCAAATCTATTCGTTCATATCTCCCTTCTTAACTGTGAATCAGGCCCCTTAACTAAATTTCTGGGAAGAGTAGACTATAGCATCATACTCAGAGCTGGATTAAGAACTCATGTGGACTTGAGCAAGATCCCAGTTTGGGGCCCCCACCTCTAAGCCATCTGTATTCCTAAAATATTTCTTCTTTTCAATGGTTAAAAACAACATTATGAAAGCATCAGAAAGTAGACAGCAAGGAACAATAAGACTCCAGCTAAATTGGATATCTGGGTAAAAGAAATAATTAAGTGCTACAACTCACTATAAAATAGGTCAAACAATCCCAGACAAAATTGCCTCTTATTTGGTGGCGTCTGAAACATAATTAAAAAGACAGAATAATCACCTCTCTTGGCACAAAACGTTTGTGACTCACACATCTAAGATCTTTTTACCCTAAATGGAGAGTGTAGAAAGTCATAATCATATGCATCTTGTTTAGTATTAAAAGAATGTTCCATAAAACTCTAGTCACAGCTATGGACTGACATCAGCAGCTTAGCATCCAAGGCTGCAGTGCCAGCTGCCTCTCAGCTCTGGGTAATCGGGGCTCCTCTTGCTTGACCCCCATACTATATAGGTTATTGTTTTGCAAAATTAGCAATATCTATGATTCTACATTGAGTACACATACAAAACGGAATGATATTTTAGCCAAATGTTATTCGTTCATTTTAGTTTGGAATACTAAATATTTAATACTACTTATGCCTTTGATGCCTTAACATTCATTTTGTCATAAATATCCAAACATTACTGGACCTCTGTTACACTTAGAGCACAGCAACAGCTTTGTTTCCGATACTCAATCCCCTCTGTATCCAGCTTTCTGTAATAACAAACAGGAGGTCACTCCTCTCATAAACAGAATTTCATCAGGTTATGTCTACATTAAGACGTCAAATAAATTCTTCCCCGCTTGGATCATACGTCAGGATAGGGCAAGTGTGCGTACTACATGTCTATACTGTACAATTATAATACCTCCCACAATAGCGCTCGCACCCACTACAGAAGTCTAGATCTTGAGGATACTGATGTGTACTGAGCTTGCAGCATGTGAGCGATAGCAACAAACGGGTGTTTACTGATCGTAGTGATCAGAAAATATCCCCTACTCTAAAGTACTTACGAGCAAGGGAAGTGCATAGAAAATACGCTACGCGATGAAACGAAACAAGCACTTAGGTCAGGATCTGCCCCATAAGCTCTATCACCCACAGTCTTGAAGTTATGAAATCTTTAAGAGCCAACGTTCCGATATATGAACCTGTTTATAGAGTATTAAGGTGGTTTTTATTGGTCACTTCCTGAGGCTTTGCCGAGTGAGTCTGGAAGAGCAAGGGCTGGCTTACAGGTGTTGGTCATAAGACTTGTACAATGGCAGCTATACAGACCATTACTTTCAGCTTCTGAGGGCATCATGAACACTGCATTGTAGTTCTCTGCCATATGCCTAGAAATTGTGTTACCTGGTCAGGTAACATTTAAATGCCAGAAACATTGTCTGACTCCATTAATGAAGGCGTGTTATGAACATTACTTTGGAAGTTGTTGACGGTGACCAAGATAAAGACTGGGCCTCTCGTGTATGCTAAACATTTTAAGCATCAGTTCTAAGTCAAAGCACACTGTAACATACCCTAATTTATCATCATCTGCCATAAGGCCTGTAACTCACAGTGAAGTCATACCTGTGCCAGTCTCCAGGAAAAGGTGAACGAGAAAAAGAGCCTGTAGAACATGGTGACAATTATGTAAGTCTTAAACAAGCCCTTGAGATTCCTTGAGTGTGTGATCTGCACCTACTTCTCCAGTGTTTGCCAGAACTTCTTGGGGATCCATAAGGCATAAAACTACAAAGAGATAGTGGACAATCTCTTAAAATCTTATACTACCATGGGATGTGACATGTTTTTTAAAGTCCATTTCTTGGACTCACACTTAGGGCCAGATTTAGTAAGCTGTGTATAGCAGCTTAGTATAGCAACCAATCAGATTCTAGATCTCATTTAACTATTACATACTAGAGAATGTTAGAATCTGATGGACAATATCTCTTTTCCAAACCCACAACTTAGTATATTTGGCCCCTAGGTTTCTTCACAGCTAATCTTGGGTAGTCAGTTATGAACATGGTGAATGGTTCTACCAGGACATTTCCGTAATGGGAAAAGTGGTATCAGGGTAAGAATGCTGGCTGACTACTGCTGGACAAAGGAAGATGCTCCTGAGGCAAATCACAGCAGAAAATCCTATGCATCAAGTGTGTTAATAGATTACTAATGGTGTAAACTGAAATTGTGTCTCACTCAAAATCCATAATATACTCTTATATTAACTTTTGTAACAAAAAGAAAGATAGAATTTGTGTTTTGATTCTCAAGTAGGATACACACTGGAGGGTTATCTGATGATTACCGTTCCAATTTCACAATAATAGTCAGATAGCTCCAAAATCTTTTCAGTGTGAAGTGTCATACGATGCTGCAGAATCGGCAAATACTGCATGGCATTGTTTGATTTTATTTTTAGGAAGTGCTCATTTTAAAAGATCAACAATGTCCCAACAGAAATAATTCCCATTCATACTTCTGCACAGCGCCACCTTGTGGGGGAGTATATAATTGCAGCAAAAGTTCATTTGAACAGTTCTTGAAACGGTCCATAGGAGACTAGAGAGCAGTGTGTACAGGGATCATTATTAAGCAGGTCAGGGCTAAAATCATAACTAAAGATCTGAAGATATGTAATTTCTATATCTCACATAAAAGAATCACACAAGGGACCAGACCCACAGGTCCGTCCATTAGGCCACTGTCCTTCAGATGTTCCTATCATTTTACAATAGTAACTTCTATAGTACAGAACGTAGCTTTGTACAATAGTTTTATAGTCCGATGGGGCGGCTCTTACCCTCCGTCTGCACAAATAACGGAAGATGGGCAAGGGAATATCATAATTGTACTGTAGGGGCTGCGATTAGGGGATACGCATGGATCAACGTTCCTATGGACCACTGATCTGTATGTTTAACTTAAGGCAGGCTTATGGTAGCGTAACTGCCATAAAGCCGCACAAGAGAGGGAGTGACAGGGGTAGCCAGACCCCCGCACGCACGGAAAGTGTGCGGATGTCTGTATCTGGTCTAAGATACTGGAATATCCCTTTATTCCTCTCTTACCATGAACTGACACTGGGTATTTCCCTATGTAAGAAAAAGTCGTTGGGCTGGATACAGTATTGTGCAAAAAGGCCAATTTACGCATTCCAAGCGTGGAAGCATTCAGTGTGAGCTTTCTGCATGTGTGCACATGGAAGTTATGCATTGGAATGCACTACAAACAGTTCTGGAGTTCACACTATAAGCCTTTGCAATGGGTGGTTTATTTAAAGAAACAGCCACGCTGGAAAACCTCCAAGTAGAGATGAATGAACAATGTAAGTGGTATAAACAACAAAACAAACAAACGTTCATTAAAACAACAAATATTAAAAATGAGGACACACTCAATGAAAGACCTAAAAAATAATAAATGAGATGGAATGATTCAAAATGTCAATAAGTATCTATATAACATGGAGCACAGTCCGCAGGGAACCTAAAAGAGGCCCGAACAGTGGGTACCACAGTACCACTGTACTCCAACAACAAACTTGCAGGCTCAATAGGTGTAAAAGTGAAATAAATGGCCCTAATATATCTATTATATTCATTTATTTACAGCCTACCTAGGACTCATCTCAACCTTTCTCTTTGAGTTCCAGCTGTACATTTCAATATTGACTTTTATGCAGTGGTGCACTCTTTCACCTATGTGAGGAGTGGAAGCAGCCTTCCAACTTATACTTGCCCATTTCAATATATTCATTGGGGCCATTTATTTCACTTTTACACCTATTGAGTCTGCAAGTTTGTTGTTGGAGTACAGTGGCATTGTGGTACCTACTGTTCTGGCCTCTTTGAGATTCCCTGCAGACTGTGCTTCATATTATATAGATACTTATTGACATTTTGAATCGTTTCATCTCATTTATTATTTTTTATGTCTCATTGAGTGTGTGTGTTATCATTTTTAATAAACATTTGTTTGCGATTTATACCACTTGCATTGTTCATTCATCTCTACTCGGGTGTTTTTCCAGCGCGGCTATTTCTTTAAATTCCCTACTGTTTTCAGGTGTGCACCCACCTTATAGCCAGCGCAGGATTTACCCTTATTACCCTTTTTTCCCAAAAAATCTCTTACACTGTTAGCGCTCATTATATCTTTTTATTATTTGCGATGGGTGGGAGATAACCCTGTCTGGTAATTGTTTCGTATATGTAACTATTACTTTTGAACAACACTGTGGATACCATGTAGTGCCTTATAAATATACATTAATAAGAATTACCCTGTTGGTTGTAATTGTGATGAATAATTTCATTATGCACATCGTGGGTTGGGAGTTTAAATTGTACAGTAAGGGCACTTACTACGATCCTTCATTATTGAGTCCCACTTTATGTGGGTGCGGGTGTGTTAAGGAAGGGTTCAGGGTTCATAAGTGCAAGGGTAAGAGTGTAACTTAGCTGTCACTGTGGAGGACTAAACGATGCGCAGCTTACGTACTATAGTTACTACGCATGCACAGTAGCTATATATTGGCACATTCCACAGACGGCCGTAGTTGAGGATGTCTTTAAGTAATGCCACCTTTGTACCTGATGGTATATTCTTTACAGCATTGTCAGTGTAAGGCAGTGGGGAAATAGCCCTGATTATCGGGCAGTTTCTTGCCATGATGTCCCCAGCAACTGCAGCAGTAGGGGCCGGATTCAGAGCTCCGCCCGCAATGCAATTGAGGCCGGAGTTCTGCGAAAAGTGCTACTGCGCACGCGCAGTAATTTTGGAACGTAATCTACGTTACTTCTTGCAACATAGATTGCGTACACACAGTTTTAAAGACCGCGTGTACGCAATCTACGTTGCAAGAAGTAACGTAAATTACGTTCCAAAATTACTGCGCGTGCGCAGTAGCACTTTTCGCAGAACTCCGGCCTCAATTGCATTGCGGGCGGAGCTCTGAATCCGGCCCTAAGTCAGTATTTGGGCTTTCCAGTACCCTGTGATGTTACCCAGGACTATAAGGGTTTCATTTTGGAATGATTGAATCTATGTCAAATCTGTACCATTATCTCCAAATTTGACACTATAAATAAAGTGGCCACACACTATACAATAATTAGCTTAATCAGGCAATTATTACTGTGCAATGCATGGTAAGGACAAAACAGTTCTAAAATTCACTATTAAGAGGATCAGTTCAGTTCTAAAATTATCCTAGATCAATGGATTACCTCCATGAAAAACACTTACAAGGATGGGTTTCCATCCATGAGAATTTAATGTAACTGTTATTTGTGAGGAGCATGGTAAGGTGGTTTATAAACCTGTCTGATGTTGGAAGTCTAATGCCTATCTGGGATACTTTGTGGTGGGCGTGGTTAGCTGCTTCAATGGTCTGTTTTGTGACATACCATTTAGTGGCGGTTGAATAGCGACGGTTGGCAGTCTCCATTCTCGAAAACGGCAGTGCTGCGAGTCCTGTTGTGATGAGTAAGCCCTTCATCCTAATCCTCCATATCCCACCCTTTAAGCTGAGTGTGGGGCTCCGGTCCGAAAGTCCCATTGTCGAAAAACCTGATTCCTCGTGGATATGCCTTGTGGAGGCACTGCAATCGATCCACGGAGCACCAAGCTTTCAGTGCTCCAAAAAGTTAAAAAAAAATTAAAAAAAAAAAAAAAAAAAAAAAAAAAAAGCCCCCCACTAATTCCCCCGATTCTTAACCTAACCCTCCCCTGTCTCTACCCTAACCCTTTTTCCTTGCCCCCTGACCCTAACCCTCCCTTACGGCATACTCACCAATAAAAAAAACCAAAAAAAAAAAACCTAACCATTCGAAATAGGGACATCCGAATAGAATCTTTCGGATATCCCTATTTCGCTCATTATAAAGTGAAACTGGGTAGTAACAAACAGACGACGTTTGCGAGCATACACAAATCTATAGGATACTGGAATTTGATACACATGTGCTATTGATCATACAATGGACCAGCCAGGTTCTATGGTAAAAATACTCAAGAATATCCAGTTATGGGAAGAGAAAGTGTTTGCTATCCAATTTCCCTTTCTATTACATGAATGCACAAAGTTGGCTGTATATAGGGTCAAAGTTAAGAGGTTAAAGAGGTGGTTTTGCAATTAAAGTATTTTAGAAACGCATTTCAGAGACTTTGTGGGTAATAGATATTCAAGATCTTCATTGGAATTATGTTCCTTTACCAGATATTTTACTTCTGTTCACATTATATTCTATACGGTGTAAAAAAAGGATTCTTTTATTTCTATTGACCTTACCTGTATATAGTGAATTTAGTCTTTAACAGTCCTGTATACTAAAAGCAGGTATGTAAGATCAACACAATACCACCATCAAAACATGTAGTTGATGGGTTACAGCAGTGCTTCACTAATGTTATATGATAACATGAGACCATAGTAAACATTTGCTCAACAAAAAAAGAAGCCATTTGCTATTTTTATTTTTACAATCTGTAAGTATGCCGATAGGCATTCTTACTCAATCATTTTTTGGAAGCAGACAGACCTGCTGCAGACACGACTGATAAGGTGAAGCTTCTTTAGAGTTAGGCTCTGGGGAAGGTAAGGTTAGGGTCATCAAAGGGGAGGGTTAAGGTCAGCCTACGGGGATGGGAGTCTTAGGGTCAGGCTGCAGAGAGGAGAGTGCTAAAGTTAGGCTATGGGAAGGAGAGTCTTAGGGTTAGGCTACAGGAAGGGTACTCTTAGGTTTAGGCTGCCAGGAAGGGAGGGTTAAGGTAATGGAAGGGGAGGGGATAGGTTAAGCATTAGGCTAAGGGTTGGGGTTGAATTTATACTTACCAGTGGAAACACCCTCTGATGGGCCCACCCTAATTAGCAGGCCAATATGCAGGGAAGTATCGTGCATCGGTCAGCTGTTAACGCACGGGGGCCACACCCCATGTGACATAACTGATGAAGGGACAGGGCACTGCTGATGTGTACCAGGCTTCACAACTTCTGACAGCAGCCCTGATGAGTTCAATGATCTCCAATATCCTCCCCTCTCACCATATATCTATAGAGCACCTTTGTAATGTGGACTAAAGGATGGGAGTTCCCAGCATACATGTGCAGCCAAAAGAACTACAGGAATGGTGTTGATACTATATCATCAAAGATTCCAGAAGTCTGTGTCACAGTATTAGGAAGGCATTATACACATTCACAGACATTTAACATATTTATTAATAATAGTCCAATGTCACTGAAGCAAAATGAAGGTTGTTAATTTCTACCTTTGTAGTTATGTTCAAGCAAATAATCAGTGATGGATTTTCCAAAAAAATCTATGAATTTGGTATTCAATATTCATTATTCTTCAACAATTAGATTTTATTTTGCAAAAAGGATGAAAACAAAAGTAACATTTATACCAACAAATGGGGGCAAACAAAAATATCCATATACCCAAAAAAAAATAATAATAATAATAAAAAAAGTCAATATTTTGAAAACAAAAAATGGTTGCCCCAGACTAGATGAGAAAAAATAATTAAATAAAAAGAAACTAGTGGTTTACTGAATTACGACTAAAAATGATATATATTACCATATATACTCGAGTATAAGCCGACCTGAATAGAAGCCGAGGCACCTAATTTTACCACAAAAAACTGGAAAAAACTTATTGACTCGAGTATAAGCCGAGGGTGGAAAATGCAGCAGCTACTGGTAAATTTCAAAATAAAAATAGCCCCCCTGCGAGTGCCCCCTCTATATGTGTCCTGTCAGTCAGTCTGCTCCCTCTATGTGTGTCCTGCCAGTCTGTCTGCCTCCTCTTTGTGTGTCCTTCCAGTCTGTCTGCCCCCTCTAGGTGTGTCCTGCCAGTCTCTGCCCCTTCCCAGCCTAGTTGCAACACTGAACTTACCTTTGCTGTCCCTCCGATGGTCCCTGCGTCTGTGTCAGGCTCTCTCCCTCACAGCTGTGCCTCTGGCTCTCTCCCTCGCATTGCGCGCTGCACAAAGACGTTGCGTGATCTAAGGTCACCTCAAAGTCATTGTGCAGCCGGAGGCACAGTCATTGGACAGCCGGAGGCACAGCTGTGAGGGAGAGAGCCTGACAGACGGAGGGACAGCAAAGGTAAGTTCAATGGGACCCTCACTCGAGTATAAGCCGAGGGGGGCTTTTTCAGCATAAAAAATGTGCTGAAAAGCTCGGCTTATACACGTGTATATACAGTATATAGTATCCCGGCACAGATTTCTAGGCACGCAAGTCCCTTTATCACCTTTTCCTCATAATAAAACATAAATAGTGATGTAATCTACAATATGGTCACAGACCAAAATCTTGAAATTAAACTCACACTATGTTTAAAGTAATAATTAAGTATACTAACAAATTTCCCCTAAATATTTAATATGTAAAGGGTAGCAATAGAAAAAATAAAGCACACAAAAATATTGCAAAAACAACACATAAATGTCCAATAACCCCATCCTTAAATGTAATAAGATGACGCTACATAGTCATATTTAAGATTATTTCAGAATATTCAACAGTGCATCTTGAGAATTATATTTGAATTTCCTTAGGAATCTAATTGTTAGAATAGATATTAACAGCAAACAAAATTAAAAGTATAATGTGAAAAAATGTTTTCTACCAAAAGAAATGTTTTAATACCAAAGAATTAAAAGATTTTTTCCTCCATTTTGACAAACATTATTGTTGATTTTCAGCTGTAAAGTCGGCTCCTGAGCAAAACTATCTGATCCAGAATTTGGAACCTTTATTTAGCCTAAAAAAATTAGCCTGTTAATTTGATTTGCAGATCACCCAATCAAATGATTATCCAGACTCTATTATCTTCCATTGTATGGATTGAAGGCATCCTTATTATTAAGCCGACAATTAATGCTCATTTTTTAATTTAGCCTATTTCAATGTTTTTCATATTTACTCAGAATTAGTTAAGAATAAAACAACAACATGAAATAATTTTATATTTTATTATCATTTTCTTACAAAGTAATACTCAACAATACATTTCAAACAGTGTACCGTATATTAAAAAAAATACAGAAATGATACAACTAAAAAGCAAAAAAATAACAAAAAATAAAATAAAATAAAAAGTAATGAATAGTTATCTATCCATAATGTGGTTGGTTTTGTATTATTTTCCAATGTGGGGGCTAAAGTTTAGCAGCCTACCTGAGACAGAACAGACAAGGGTGGGAACACAGGGACCTGAGACAAGCAGAAGCAAGAAAACGGGAGCTCACAATGAACAAAACAAACTCCAGGAGCCGCCAACAAGGGAGTGTAAACAAAAGTTTACACCGTAAAAATGATATCTACTGCCAAATAGACTTAACAATCTGCCCTAAAACCAGCCAGCATGACAAATGTCTATTCTTACACCTTCCTCCCCTCCACTCCCACGTAAAGTATCACACACGGAGAGAACTTTAGGCTCCTTAATTATGACCTTTAGCAAAAATACTTATCAAGAACTGTGAATGTCAACAAAGTTCTAAGAAAATTAATTGCAGCTGAAAAATTAGACCCTGTGATATCCTTCAATGGGAGCAGAGAAAGAAAGGAGCCAAGACTGTGGTAAAACACAGACAGATAACTGTAGAGGAGTCCAGGTACAATATATTCAAACAATACACTTCACACAGAACAAGAAAAATAGGAAACGATAAGTCCATTACCATCAATGAATAATAATAATTTTAAGAAACAACAACAAAAAAAAAAAAAAAATTTTAAAAAAAAAAAAAAAAAAAAATAGTTTCTGTAACAGTAATTACACAATAACACATCATTGCCCCAGGCACAGCTGTTTAAAGATTTCTTATTTGGGGCTATGAATTACTTTGTCTCAGACACATAAGCATGGTAGCAAAATGAAATTTTTTTTCACCCAAACAAACATGTTTACAGAACTAAAATGCAAAACCGGTCTATGTTCTATTTCCGTAATATGGATTTATGTATACACAGTGATGCTGTTTTGTAAACGGCTGATATTAAAAGCTAGTCTTCGATATCAGAAATACATAGATCCTCTACATCATATATTTAAAACTGATCCGTTATGGATGTCTACCAAGAGATCTCTGCTAGAGAAAGAAAAAAAAAAATAATAATTCACTTGTATTTTTAGGCTAGTGGCTATAAGGTATTTATAGCCAGAATGTAAAAAATCTCATTTTATCAGACAAAAAAAAAAAAAAAAGGTGCTATAGCATTTTGTGGCTCACTGCAGGCCACAGCCAATGACAATGAAATGAAATGGAGAATAATCAATTTATGACAGTAATAGGATAACAACAAAACTTTATTCAGGTCAATGCTGCTACAGGATTCCTGAAGCAACATTTACAGCATTATTGTAAGCAATAGGACTGAAAAAATATGTATTATTTTTACATTTCGGCTCATGTTACCAAATGTAGCCCAAAGCTACCTCAGGTGTGACTGCCTAGAAAAAAAAACTACTAGGAATTTGTTTCAAAACAAAAATATACACCACACCTGAGGTAAAATTCTGGGCCATTCATAGCCATTTATACTGTGTTTTTTAATCTTTCAAAAGCATAAAAAGATCTCACAAATCCAGTAGACAGATATGTGATAAACATTTACTACAATGCCCATTCTGAAACTTCCAAATGACCCTCATTTATGACCTTTAAATACCCCCCCTTTTGCTTTGAAAATAAAAACCATTTAAAAACTCCTTTGTGAACTCTATATAAAGACTCTATACTCTACAATCTTGATTTGATATTATCAGGCTCGTAAGGATAAAATTAGCAGGCCTTGATTAAAAATTCATTTCCAAAGGGAATGACCAAAAAAGGTAGCGATTGTTGTGTGGTCAATATTCTATACAAATATACATGGTGTGCAATAGATTTTTTTTTTTTTTTTTTAAGACTTGGACTATGTGTGAAATAATATTTTTTACCTCTCTACCTAAGAAAAGTGATTTATTAAATTTTTGGTGAGCCCCTGTGTTTTATATTACATTTCTGGCCCGGGTAATTAATAATATATCTGGCAAAGGCTTGTGGGATAGTGCAGACACATGTTCACACAAAATGGTGGTAGGTCAGTTTGTGCATTCTACCTGCACAATTCTACCTAAGATTGGGGGAACGAAACCATACAGCACTCAACAATCGGGGGGAAATTAATTATTAATCCTTAACATGTACAAAACAGAAAACATAGACTCAGTTTGGCGGCCACCTTAAAATAACCCCTAAATTTCAAATTGTTTAAGACAGAAAATAGGTGCAGCTCTACTCAGCAATATACAGTGGGAGTGACAATATAGCAATGCACTTACCCTGCTAACACCTTCTATAGCAGCAATGACATTTCTCATTGTTTTACACTTTGACAACTTTTGACTGAACCCTCCAGACAACACAATAATATTACAGATTATATATTACAGGCCGCTCTCAGTAGAGTCATAAAAGGATCAAATGCCTTAGCGTTACAGTTAGCGGGACTGCACCTTCAGAACCATGAATATCAAACAGCATGGCCAAAGGGTACAGCTGTATACTCATACTGTAGTAACATTGTAGTGGACAGTGCATCAAGCCCTGTACTAAGACAAAGCACAGAGAGAAAGAGACGTGAGTGGAGAGAAACAAAGAATGAGGTTAACGTAAAGGATAGTCAAGAGCAGAGGCATGGAGATGAATTAGGATGGTGGGAAATGGTAAGAGAGGGACACAGAGGAGATACAAGGGCTGTCTATGAGCATTGAAATCATTATTATAAAAGCGATTTATCAGAGCAGAAGGAAATGTTCCCATGCATGTTCTCCCGTCTTTGTCCTCTAGCTTGCTCACTTGTGAATAAAGGCACGTCCCGCTTGAATTTCCACCAACTGTCCAAGTTGGGGAGGGGGAAGGAGTTGTAGGAGCTTCCGCAAGCCTGAAACGCACTTGGTTCCAAAAAGTCTCTCTTTTTCCAATCTCATCATTGTTAATTAAGTGAGAGAATATTCACTTCCCAAGAGAAGAGTAGATGGACTCCTCTGTATCACAAGCTTGACATCCAGAAAAAGACACATGGAATAAAAACCAAGATGGGCCATGTCTATGCAGCAAGAAGTTATAAGTTAGATAGAAGAAGGCATGACAAAGGATGGACACGGATAAAAGAGAAGCATTGTGAAGGAAGTCAGGTAAAAATAGATCTAGAAAACCCAACAGCCAGTGGTTGTGAGGAAACTATTTACATAAGACTTCATGGAAGGAGAGGGAACAGTAAAGACAGCTAAAGGATGGATGCACCAAAACCTGTCCAAAAGAACGTAAGTGGATGACATGGGCAACGACAGCCCTAACATGAGGTGAAATGGAAAAACAAATAAAACAACCTCAAAAGGAAGTGGCACAACACAGAGAATAAAGCTGCCCCAGCAGGAAGTGACTTAAAAACCAGCCGGGGAAACAAGAACTTCTTGGGAAAGTGAAATAAAAATAAAAAAAACAAGCAAGGCACCAAATTGTCTGCAGATGATAAATACGCCTCTTCAGTGAAGGAGAAGACTGTGGAATATTTCCCTAAATATAGGAGCAGAAAGTTATGCATACAGAATCCTCCTGCACTGAGGAGCCCGGAATCCACATTTCACTTGCAACCCCCACCCACCCCCACCCCAACCCCTCTACAGAATAAAAACAAACATCTCAAGCTCCTCTTATTCCCCATGAACAGAAAGTGGCAAACAAAGAAAGCAGAGAGTGTTGTGGGACAAACACTTTATACCAGATGGGTCCCCAGCTCCTCCATCCGCTCCAAAAATCAAATGATTAACGAAGGAAGGAAAAAATAAAAATAAAAAAATAAAACAGATGCTGGAAGGTCCTTCTCCCTTGGGCAATGAGTCTGAGCAGAGCTCACACCCAATAGCAAGGCCAGGCTAGATAAAATATTCTTTCTTCTCTTCACAGCTGTTCTGCCCCCCCTCTGCATTGATGATTGCTGTATCTGCGTCTGCTGCGTCATCTGCGCCTTTGGCTTCGTGGGTGAAATATGTTCCTATATTAGAGAAACACAAAATTGAACATATATGTAATACCTTTTTAGTTTCCGATATCATAATATTCATTGTGATGGGGCAAGTGATGTACACTTTTATATGTATTTTTTTTATATGGATGGTCCATGCATAAAGAAACCGAATCATTTATGGACCGTTATTTGGCGTTTGCAATCAAATCTAGTTATTATCTAGACCGTAAATAGGCAACATGGAGGTCTACAGGTATTGTCAAACTGCAGGTACCATCATGCTTTGCTAGGTATCAAGCTGCAGGGAGTACAAAATGTTGTTACTCAACAGGTGATTTTAAAGGGAGTGCTATAGTTTTATTAGTACATTTATTTACTCAAAATAAGGGGGAGGGGGCATTAAAAAAATAAATAACAGGCACACAGAAACATTATTGGTGACTTAAACAGCTAAGCCATTAAAGACATG
>WWET01000006.1:1026287-1045033 GCA_011038615.1 Limnodynastes dumerilii | reverse complement strand
GGGGGAGTGCTTAGTTAGAAGTGGGAGGGATTTAGATTAGGTGGGCAGGGCAGGGGGGAGTAATCTCCATGTGTAGTTTCCTTTTTAGGAAAGAAACTACGCACGCTTAGTTAGGGTAGCACTATGGCACTCTTAAGTGTGAAAAGGTATCTAAAAATGGGTTAGGTGTGGATCTGTCAGTGGCGCACTAGTGCATTAAGCAATGCCCCCAGCGTAAAAGGAGGCTCAGATAAACAAGAGGAGAGTAAGTATTTGGAGAGTTGGCTCTTTCTACAAGAAGGGACTCAACTGCAATTTTATCTATGTAAATTTAACATTCTATTATTGTTGCAATGCAGCAAGTTCTGGTTTCTGCGCTGCCGTATTCCTTAATCCGAAAATAATTGACATGCATAATGCATTTTTCAAGGTGGGGAGCATTGGGACTAGTGGTTTATTTTTAAGGGGCATTTTGACTACAAAACAATATATATCATTTTGGAGGCAATACAACATGTATTTTTCACATTTATTAATTATTATTATTATTCGATAATAATAATAGTAGTAGTAGTAGTAGGATTAGCAGTATTATTATAGGGAACATGGACTCTGCCCAAATGTATTTTAAAGGTTACGGTGACTGCTGGAAGCTTGTGCTTTTGAATAGAATTTAAACCATTCCTCCTATGGTCCCCTAAGAGCACAGTGGTTTCAAAATGTGTTTTAGAACAAAGAGAGAGTGAGGTGGAAGAGGAGAACCGGTGGTTCATTAGAGACCATGCAAATAAGGGAAACTGCATCACAAAGCGTACCAAGAAAGAATAAAGGAAATAAACATGTAGAGCTTGGAACAGAGAAGGGAAAGGGGGATATGATCAAAGTTTTTGTGTATATCTAGTAGTTTAAACAGGAAGTGAAGAATTTAAACACGAGTCATACGCTGACACTAGAGGGGAGTTTATAGGGAACATAACGTCTGAAAGGGAAGTATGTGAAATAGCCTGTAGAACTGTATTCACACCTAAGAAGCGCCTGCTGCTTAGGTGCATAGATTGACAAAATGACCTACCATGTATGCGTAGTAGTTCATTTATGCAATCTATGTGCCAGTTAGGTGCGTAAGTTGCCTCCGTGCGGACTTTAAAGACCGCACGGAGTAATTTAGTTAGGAAGAGCCGTTCTCTGTGCGTAGTTTCCTTCTTGAGAAGGAAGCTACGCATGGTAAGATAAGGTAGCCCTATGGCACTTTTAAGTGCTATAAGGTACCGAAAAACGGAGGGCGGATTAGGGGCTGGACGGGTGAGTTAGGTGAAGATCCGTCCGCACTTAAGTCACTCTTAGGTGTGAATACGGTCCGTAGACACTAAGGGCTAAATGGAGATGTTACTCATAGCAACCAATGAGATTTTAGTTCTCACTTTCCTATTACATACTAGAGAATGTAAGCTGGAATATAATTGGTTGCTATGAGCAACATTTCCACTTTTCCTTGGGCAGAATATATGGGCCAACACTGGGCAGAATATATAGGCCAAGTAGCAATATTTGCTGTAAAATTCTATGTGTCTATGTATGGGCTTACATAATACCTGTGGGATAAGTATGGCTTATAGACAACTGACTGCAGGGTGGATGACAGAGGTGGTACTTAGTGGCACAGACTGTGGAGACACATTGGTAACTACAATGACATGGGCCTGGAGAAAAAACAACATAATTGACATGCACCAACTTCACAAGTGTCATATTTGTCCATTTTCTAGAATATAATTCATTGGCGTGGGCCATTTGCAATCCAAGCATACCTTGTGATGTCCAAACTCCCCACTTGAAAGTTAATGCCACATTCTAGCAAGCTTTAAATACAGTCCCGAAGCTTGAGACCACATTTCATGCATTATGGGAAAAGCCATCTCCACCATGATGCTTTATATTAGCTTCTAGCACATTACGCATAAGTGACGCCCAAATGTACCCATGAAAAATGGAAACCGCATGCACCAAGAAGACATCTCGCCACTTAAAACTGGTACAAGTCCTTTTTTTTCTGGTTCTTAATGGTTCTGAAGACCAACGGCTCCCAACTGTGTAAATGAAGAATTCTAAAATAATGTTTCTCAAATCCGGTCTTTAGGGCCACAAGCAATGAGTGGTTTTAGGTCTCCTCCTAAACTCACAAGTGAAATAATCTACACTACAGTATGTGTAGATCTTTTAATGACTAGACTGTGCTCTCCACAGGCTTAGTTATCCTGTGTCTCTTCAGTCCCACATGCTCAAAAAGCATAAGCGATATCTAGCACAGCATGAGGGGCCTTGTAGCAACAAACCAATGGGTGCTCCTGATCTAAGCTATGTGAAAAAACATGTGCTGTTTACGCTCCATTAAGACTAGATTTGAGAGACCAAGCTCTAAAATGCATCATTTCTAGATGATATCAGCTGATTTATAGCCTCAATTTGTTCATTCATACTTAGCTGGTTTTAACGGGATAACATACAATTTGTCTGCATGTAAATCTCAAATATATTAAACACAATGGCAAAATTCAATTGGAGTGTTACCAGGCGAGATGTTTATTGCAGGTACACTGCCGATTTCTCATCCAGAGAAAGTGACAGAAACCAGCACAAAAACATCATCAATCTGAATTAAATCAGCCTCTCATTTGTCTTGCTCGTGAATAAAATGCAGCACGGTCTGTAATGACTGAGTATTCCATATCTTCATTTCAGAACCCAGCAAAGCAGACACCCCTAAGTGCAATCATGCAAGTCATGCTCCGGATAGGACTAAAATATGGACAAGACAAACAAAATGGAGCAACAAGCCAAGCCCGTCTTTGTGAAGGGATCCAATTCAATAAAGGGGCATGGATTAAAACACCTGGATGTGAAGAAATATAAAAAAAACTGATTCGGATTAATAATAAAGGATCTAGCGATATATGGAAAGGGAATTTTGATATGGACTTTCCATAGTTGGGGTAGTTAGAAACATCCCTTTACATTACTGGTCTGGCTTGTTGGCACCCTGAAATAGAGAACAGAAATCTGATACCAACCGTGAACCGCAGGCTCTGTCGTTGCACTCGCGTCTATACACGGGAAGAGGAGGAGGAAGGGAGGAAACGGAAGGAACAGCATGCAAAAAAAGGGAAAAATGGGACAAAATAAAGGGAACAGATAATACACGGGCAATATGAATCTCACACAGCAGTAATCAGTAAGACAAGGGAGAACGTGACAGTCATACATAAAGGAGACACCTCACACTTACCTTCAGTCCTGAAAGGGGGACAACCTTCTAGGACCAAAGGAACTATGAGCAGTTATACAACTATAGAGGACACTATATGCATTTACAGTGGGTGTAAAAAAACATAACAAGGCATTGGTTACACTCTCCTCAGCAACAGAGGACAGGATAATATAAGGTCATTTGCTATTGGTACCTTAGAGTATAAAAGGGATGAATGTCTCCGTAACTGAGGATCTGTTTCGATTATAACATTCTATAGCAGTAAAATAATATAACCATGGTCTTGCATAGACTAACTATTTACATAGGCAACATTTGGCACTCCAAGTGTGAAACTACAACTCCCAGCATACTCTCATCAGCACAGGCAAGACAGATTCTCTGCAAAGCATGATGGGACTAGTAGTTTCACAACATCAGGAGAGGTTGCCTATACCTCATTTGCACCGGAAATGTCACCTACACACATTGGGGCTGATCCACAGTTGGAAGCAAATCGGCACCTTGGCAAAACCTTGTTGAACTACCAGGGATGTAGTGATGTTTTGTAGCTCAACGCTACATAAGAGCTTAAAAAGACAGCTATTCATTGTGTGCAATAAGCTAAATCAGCCAGTATTTAACTATATTTTAAAAAAATTATTATTATTTGCACCTCTCACATTGCAACGCAGGTTCTCTAGGTGGAGATTTGAACCCTTTTGGATCAGCAGCAGCTTTGTGTAGGCTAAAACAGATATTTATGAGCATGCCATCTCTCCATACACTAGAAACTAGACAAATCATTGAAGCAGATGGTATGTTCCAATATATACAATGGCAATCGTTTTGGAGAGCCATGTATGAACTTGCCATGTCGGTGGTTGGATAAAATGCACACTCATGAATATTTGCCATGTCCAAAAATAGCTGCCTCCATTGTATGCAAATGAGAACATTTGAAATGAAAAATGATCAACATTCCACTGCATAAAACAATTTATTTTTTTAATACACAAGTCACATGATCTTGACTACAGAAATGTGTTAAGTGCTGGTAATTTGGTTTCCTATTATAGCAATTATTATTTGGCACCTTAATGCATATTTGATTTTCTTTCTACACGGTAAGAGATCAAGATTTCTAATTTCATGTTCTTTCCAAAAAGCACATAAACTTGACAGGCAGAGATACACGTAACCATGTGGCATCGCTTATCAAGACCACGTCAATAGGCCTTGTGCTTTTTGCAAGGGTCGAAAGAAAGCACACCCTGCAATTTAGTGGGGACCTAGAATAGCAAGTCACATTCTAAAATGCCTTTAATTAAGCAAATGTGCCCACATGAAATTACAATGTGCTATAGGAACCAGCAAAAATAAACCACTTGACCCTGCATGGGATATGTAAACACCTGCCTGATGGCACTGTGCAAATTGAAGTGTCCTGTTGGGGAGGACAAATCCTGCTTGTTTCAATGACTTCAATTTACAGAGTATTTTTGAACAATATTTTCATAAAGGAACCATTTCTTCCTTAGAAGCGGTTTCTTTCAATAGGATTTCAAGCCGTCATATTTTCTTTGCTTCTCTGCTGAATGAAAATGACCACAGTAAATCCATCGCTTCGAGAGATCTTACTGAAAACGTGGCATGTTAAGATCTATGTTTGGCTTTTGTTCAATACGTTCGGTGAAAACTGGCAGAACTATAGACCGGGAATGGTATGTTAAGTAACCAAATAAAACGGGTGGGGAATATAAATTATGCTGCACCCTCCTGTTCAAATGGTTCCTTTGTTTTTAATAGCATCCAATAAAGTTTATAATTAATGGTTACACAGGCGCAAAAACCACTACAAAAATATAAATGTTATTCAATGGGTAAAATACAAAAAAACAACAAAATGTGGTGAAGTTGTATGTACGGGATAAATCTTGAAGTCATTTACTTAGAAAGAATGACTATTCAGGCTTGAAAAGACTCAAACACAATGAAATTATACACAAGATTGATTTCTATCCTCGAACAGTCAGAAAGAAAAAAAGAAAAAAAGAACATAGCAATTTACTACTTTTTACGCTGCTTTTGTCATAGCGCACTGAGCGCACTAACTGAACATGGTGACAGTGACTTTACTAACGAGGATAGAATATATACAATCGGCAAATGAGATTAAGCATTCAAAAAATTACACATCTATAATCCAGATGAGTTTACAAACATAAATTACATACAGGAGGCTCATCTATACAGAATAAGAATATTCTTTTTCTCCCCCCCTGTTTCCCACTTGGAACATTAAACCAACCTAAAACAATAGGATGGTTGATTGGCACAGTGATCAATGAAAAAAATCAACACATGTAAATAGTATTTTTTCGTTGGCATAAATCCATTTTACTAATAAACATATCAAGGGAACTGGGTGACATGTCATAAAGGGGTGACGTCGTGTCAGCCTGGTGATTAGCTCTTGTGTTTCACATTGCTGAGGTCATGAGTTTGATTCTGTGTGGAGTTTATATGTTCGCCCCGTATCTGCATGGGTTTCCTCTGGGTGCTCCAATTTCCTCCCACACGCCAAAAACACGCTGGTAGGTTAATTGGCTGTGACTCAATTAACCCTAGTGTGTGTGTGTGTGTGTGTGTGTGTGTGTGTGTGTGTGTATAAAAGTTGACCTTCGTATGTAGCTACAAAAAGGGCAGTGACTCATGAAAAAAACGGTAGCACACAAGTTTGCCTTCATGGGATTATTGACCCATATTAAACATCAAACACTGGTTTGAAAGCCTGCAACATAGTGAGCCCAATTTGAATTTTAGTGGTGAAATAAAGATGGTCACCGACACAGATCCACTAGTACTGGTAGTGAAATAGACATCTGTTTTAACTCTAGTAATTAGTGAAAAGTGATGAATGAAATCCCACATCTGACAAGCTAGATGTGCCATCAGTTCATACATTGGTTTGGATAATCACTAATGTTAGTCACTGAGTGTGTGGGCTGAAAATGACCAGTGTTGATTGGCTGAGAGCTGTTATGGACCTAGTAGATATTATTGTTCTTACACATAAATAATAATTAGGTGGATTCAGTCCTTCAATTCAGTGCACACTGATCGCAGAACAAAAAATATTTAGAGCGATCCAATAGCTGTGGATGCTTCATCCGGATCTCCGTGTGCACGCTTTCTAAGCACAGAGCTTTGGACAGGTGCCTAGAGTGCGTTAACACCACTTCTGAACTCAGCTCAGTCCATCTGTTGAAGGAGCCATTCCTCCTTGTGAGTCACATGTAAGAGTGAGTTAGTTGCGAACAGAACTGTACCTAACTCACTCGTGCAGCCCCTAACCTGGTTTTTAGGTACTTTAAGGCACTTAAGAGTGCAATAGTGCTATCTTATCTTACTGTGCGTAGTTTCCTTCTTAAGAAGGAAACTACGCACGGAGAATGCCTCTCCCCGTCTCATCTAAATCCCTCCCACTTCTAACTAAACACTATCCAAGGCAGCATTAGCACACCTCTTTCTAACTAGACTACTCCGTGCGGTCCTTAAGGACCGCACAGAGGCAATCTACATACCGTTGTTACTCCCCGCATAGAACTCTGCTTTCCGAAATTGGGACATCAGAAAGTTCCTTTTCGGATGTCCCTATTTCGAATAAAGCAGAGTTTCAAATGTATTTTTTTTAGAATGGGTGAGTATGCCGTTCGGCAAACTTCACCCATTCAACTTTGGAGAAGACGATATCCCTCTGCCGCTGATATCGCCGGACCAAGGGACAGGGGAGTAAACTATCTCTGTGGGATAGAGAGGGTTAGGGTCAGGCTGCAGGGGAGGGAGGGTTAGGGTAGTGAGAGGGGAGAGTTAGGGTTAGAATTAGGGAAAGGAGTGGGGACTATTTTTACTTACCATTTCGGAGCTTTCGGTGCTCCGTGGATCGATTGCTATGTCTCATCGAGGCATATGCAATCGAAATCCCAGCCAGTTCGCAACTGGCTGGCAGGAAACGGCTGATTCGAAAATCAGCCGTTCGGACCGGAGCCCCACACCCCTACATACCTCACTGGTACGTAGATTCCGTAAATGACCAACTACACATGCGGATATGGTCATTTTCTGAATTTCCTTAAAGACATCACCAGTTCATTTGGCGACAATTGTTACATGCAGACTGAGCAGGAATAACATTTTTAATTGCTTGAACCAGAATAGCTTTTCAAAAGCCCATATGTGGGGAAAAAAACCATTTTAATATTTATTTCTAATATATTATTTATCCGTCCAAAATAATACATTTACTGTAAATGGCAATGAAAAATGTACAATTGCCAAAACCCAGCTCAACCTGAAAATAAACAAAACGGTCAATGTCACCCCAAATGAAGTTATAAATGCAAAAAATACAAAAAAAACCCTCACAATGGTAATTAATATATGCATGCAGGATTAAAAATGAATATCAATTGCGCATGATTGATTAAAGACTCAAATGCATTGAAATGCTAAATTATCTTAAAAAGAAAAAAAAAAGGAAAAAGGCCAAGATTTACTGGTAAAATGTCAATCAAACAGATTCCTTGTTATATGGAAACTGTTTTCAAACTATTGACTTATGAAATGCATAAGAAAAAAGAATAATCAAGTGTATTAAATGCATAAAAAAGTTTAGTGATATGTTTTATATGCATAGACTTGTGTATTCGCTATAATATTTCATATTACATTTTTACTCTATGGAGCTAATTCAGAGCTGCACTTACACTTTTTTTTTTAGGTGCAACTGTGGACCTGAGCAATACCATGTCGAATTGCAAGGGGAGCTAAATTTAAATTGTGAGAGCAAAATAAGAGTTGAGTTGAAGTATTTTAGCTCAACTCTATTTTATAGATTAAACATAAAGCAATGCAGTATTTGAGTTCTATGTGCAAAAGGAAAGTATTTTCCCTGCATGCAAAAGATTTAAAATAAATCAACACCCCTCACATTGCAAAATGGTTTAGCCGAGCTGTACACTTGCGCCTGTTTTGCCCTTACTCCCAAACTCTGAATCAGCCCCTATGTGTGTGGTTCAGACAATGTCAGGTGATCGTCACAAGAGCTATTAAAAAAAATAAAGGCAGCAGGATTTGTATTCCTATATGTGCATTTATTTATCAAATACTCATATTGCACATTATATAATATGGATTTATGCCAAAGAAATGTGCACTTAAAATAAAAATGCAGTATTAGAATAATTGCTGATGGTAGGCAAAAGCAATAAAGACAAATCAAACAAATTACTAAATGGATTGGACATAATAGATCATATTTCTAAATGTGAAAAAACTTTATTTGCGGTGAGTTTTGTACACATTATATACCACATCTCATCTGCACTTACCTTTACTGGCTACCAATGCTCAGGCACAGAGTAGATTTCAGATAACACAGTTAAATCAGTTATGTCTGTGGTTATAGCCATAAGCATAGCAAACCGATTGTTAATTAAGTCATATCTCTTCTGTGTATTACACTGTTGTACACGTGATCTGAACATGATTTTGTTGACCTTTAACAAAACATCCCCCCATTAAAAAGCAAAGAGAGGACTTCCTCATCTCCTTCCCCCAAAAAGCCAACCGTATTTAATGTTTCTGCGTATGATTCTTTAAGTGCATGCATTATAATTAGAATATACAGTGAGCTTCCTGTTAGCTAGAGTTGGAAAAGTTAAGATAGGCCCTACTATAAATCCATATATGTGACAATGGGCTGAATCCAGACTTAAGTGCTTGAAATTAGTTACTCCTGGGCTAAACCATGTTGATTGCAGGAGGAGTCAAGTTAATTGTATTCTTTGCATGCAGAGATATATCTTTGAATTACTTACTGCACACAGATAACTATTACACTGTTATTTAGACTTGGGCTGGGAAACATCACCTCTCAACTCTAATACTGTTTGCAACAGATGAAATATGACTCCCCTGCAATCACCATAGTTTAACCCAGGATTTACTAAGTTCAAGCACTTAAGTCTGGATCCAGTCCAATGTCACTACTATATGATTATAAATCAATCTGAGTCTGCTGCTCAGGGATACAATCGTAACAAAATCAGATCTCAGAATCCAGTCATTTGCAATTACTTCAGGGTTCACATTCGTACAATCATGGAATATAGCAAAACATTAACTGGATTGGAACCAGTAAACGTTGACTCCATAAAAATATAAGTTGCATCTTTTGACTGTTTATCTTTCAAGATCAATTGTCAATTATTGAATGCCACAAATTTCATTCTTTGCTATAAAATTGTGGAAATTGTCTGGGGAGAGAATTATTGCATGTTGGCAGATTAGGAATGGAAATAGATTTGGATAAGGAAATGAAACACTGGAAATTAGGGATGAAATAGGCCATGGCACGACCTGTGATATGAAAAGGCTCAGCCACATTGTAATGGAAGAATTTTGGTCACTCAGCCCTAACCCAAAATTCATGCAGGGAAGTAACATACACACATGTAATGAAGTTACCATACCTGGGATGGTGGAGGGTGTGGTAGTTGTGGTGGTAGTGGAAGTTGTTGTGGGTGGTAGGGGGGTAGTGGGGGGATCTGGATGAAAAAAAACAAGGAAAACAAAAAGCCAAATTAAAAAAATAAAATAAAATAAAAAACACATCACAAAAAAAAGCACAATATCAATGGGAAATCAGCTGGATATCAATGTATTGATGAAGATCACACCAATTATGAAAAAGCAACAAGCGTTTAGCAGGATATAACCTGGAAGGCATACGGCAAAGGATTATGACATTATCACACAATTAATAGCATCATTAAAGCGACAATAAAATAAAGACAACATGATGCAAATGGAAAATGTGCAGGATATTAATCAAATACAAAATAAATGATACACAGTGCACAAAAAATTACTTGCAATACATCAAGTTAAAATTAGCATGACAGTCACTGGAATAAAAAAAAAAAATTAAAATTAAAATTAAAATATATTATTTATATATTTTGGCTTCAATATTTGAAGGGCATAATAAACAGCAAGACATTAAAAATTATTATTATTATATTATTTTTTTATTAGAATAATAATACATATTGGTGCAAATATTAACTAATACAACCACAAAATATTTTGCATAATTAGATAACTTTTTCTGATAGAGTACATACTGCACTCTCCTAAGCCCACCCCCCACCAACAGTTTTCATGAACAATGGGCCTGATTCAGACTTAAGAAAGAGCATGCAAATAAGACAGGAAAGTTACTCCTGGGCTAAACCATGGTGATTGCAGGAGAGTCATATTTCATCTGTTGCAAACAGTATTAGGGTTGAGAGGCGATGTTTCCTATCCCAGGTCTATATAACAAGTTACTCCTGGGCTAAACCATGTTGATTGCAGGGGGAGTCATATTTCATCTGTTGCAAACTGTATTAGAGTTGAGAGGTGATGTTTTCTATCCCAAGTCTAAATAACAGTGTGATAGTAAAGCTGGTCAGTATCTGTGTGCAGTAAGCAATTCAAAGATATATCCCTGCATGCAAAGAATACAATTAACTTGACTCCCCCTGCAATCAACATGGTTTAGCCCAGGAGTAACTAATTTACTCTTATTTTCAAGCTCATTCTTATGTCTGAATCAGGCCCAATGTCCTTTAACTAAACAAATGTGGAAACAGGCACAGTGCCCGGGGCAAGCCGATAACAATGGCCAAAGCCAAGATATCTGGCCTTAGTGTCCCAACTGCAGACCACTTAAAGAGACCGGAAAGACTAAGATGTCAAAGCTTTGTTTGACATTAAGATTTTGGCTCGACTTCAGCAATCCCGAACGTCACCTCACTTTAGGATTATGAATGATTTGAATTTTAAAACTTTATAACTGTGTGTTATGGATTGAACAGTAATCCAGACTACCTTAAGGCAATGCAATGACCTCTGAGAGCAAATTGTTAAACGATGGCCGAATGCCCAGCCCAAGAGCCTGGCATCCAAGTTGAACCGGTTTAGGCAGGGAGAGCCGTTCTCCATGCACAGCTTTCTTCCCAAGAAGGAAACTATGCATGGTAAGATAAGGTAGCTCTATGGCACTCTTAAGTGCCAAATAGGTACCTAAAACGTGGGGTGAGTTAGGATCTGGACGAGTGAGTTAGGTGCTGTTCTGTCCGCACCTAACTCACTCTTAAGTGTGAATATGTTAGCACCTATAACAGGTTCTCAGCCACTGGCACGGAAGCCACTGTCTGGTGGTATTCTAAACACTTTCTGTCGGAGTGTGACTGGGCTGGCTTATAAAGCAGTTACTTCATTATGAACCATTAGTATTTTAAATCGAGAGGGATACCAGAATGGCATATTTAATAAAACATGTTGGGGGCTGAATGGCACATGTACAAAAAATAGGTCTGAAAATTATTATAAATATAAAAGGGGATTATATCTGTAATAATGTCACAAATGTATAGGTATACAACAGGGAATATGGGTCAGAAAAATCTACATTTCAACAATTTTCCTATTCTATCCATTGTACAACTGAACATCCTACATGGCTTAAAACAGCTCACTCACTGAAATGCTGTAGGCATCAGTCTTCTGCTTATTCAGTCAATTCATTTGACAATAACGTCAGTATTTAATGGTCTTATCCCAATATATACTACAGGGAATTTTTTTTACTGAACCACTGGTTTTAATTGTGTAACTTATATAATAAAATCAATAAAAAAAAAATTCTATGCCTTAGAAATCTCTATTATAGGATTCTTTATTTCCCCTTTAACAGAAAACAAAGAGATATGTTAGACATGCAAGGAGTGCAAATGGAAAACAAGAACAAAAGCTTAATTGTGATTGTCAGGATAAGAGACAGGGTAGGTTACTGGGCATTGTGGGAAGATAAAAGCAATTTTGAAAACTTGGTTAATTGCAAAGCTACAGCAGGTAGCGCTTGTTTCATATATAACACGTTGCTGAATTGATGCTCTTATGTGTAGGTGTGCTCCTTGCTCACGGTTCATTAAATCAAAAGTGTTTCACGATGACAAGTATAACTGTAATTGAAGGCACAGCCTTTGATAGTGCAAAAAAGGTTTCTCTAAAACACAAATGTTGTTGGTATTAATCTGTGCTAAGGGCAGATTAGACGTAACCAAGCAGCATCGAGTCACTTTATGGCTTTAACGATTGTACAGCTGATAAAGCGTTTGAGAGTAATGCACCTTTCACACCCAAAACCCGGGTTTCCATTGTGATAATAATCATGTCTTACACAAGCTGTGTTGCAGCGGTTAAAACCGTAGCTACAACCAGGGTAAATCCAGGGTTGTAGCATTTAACACTGGACCCGTGTCTGAAGGGGAAACCAGTCCTCTCCATCCCCCAATTTACATATTTTTAATGGAACCCAGGTAGCGGACCCAGGGCAACAGACCCGAGTTGACCCATTCACATCGTCCGAGTCCATCTTGCCAATTTTAAAGTCAAGATGAGGTTGCACGCACTATACCAATTTACCAGCAGATCTGAGATCATCATCACACTGTACAGATATCTGCCTCTTCTACACAGAAGACTACCAGGAAAGTTGGACAGACTATTGTGCATGCGTACATACTACCCACATTTGTAAGATATAATACCATTGGTGATTGCAATTTTTTAGTAAGTTTATTAAAAAAATAAATCAACAGGTGTTTTATCCCAACAAATCACTATCGTGGGAGCATTTACACGCTTGCAATATCAGAACAATTCAGATTGGGTAGGTGTGTACCACAGCTTTAAAGATAAAAAGTAGAAATGCACACCTGGGTACCAAACCATGATATATTGTGGGCCGGGGTCAGGTGGGGTAGGCAAATTTCAGTTGTGAAAAGAGAATTAGAGTCACTTCCTAGTTTAAATCTAAACTACAGATTAAAAGGAAAGCGGATTGGTATTAGTGTGCAATAAGCAAACAAAAAGGGCCAAATTTACTAAGCGGCGGAAAAGGGAAAGTGGAGATGTTGCCCATAGCAACCAATCCGATTTTAGCTCTCACTTTTCTATTACATACTAGAAAAATGTCAGCTAGAATCTGATTGGTTGCTATGGGCAACATCTCCACTTTTCCTTTCCAACAGCTTCGTAAATCCGGCCCTAAGTATTGTCTGTGCATGCAAAAAAAAAATAAAAAATAAAAAAAAGAAGTTACCTGCCCTGCTAGGGCTTTTTTCAAGTATAATTTTCCACCTATTTTGCTCTTACTTATCTTAAAGAAAAAAAAAATAAGATACCGGTATTTGAGAACCCATTATTGAAGTAAAAGTGACCAGTCTATGAGTAACTGAAATAGGCTTTTTAAGCAGTTTATTCAATTGTTCAACTGATAAACAGTATGCAGGAATGAAGCCTGAACAACATTTCAAGGCATCTACCGATTCAAAGAACAGTACACAGACCCATTGATTGAAACCAAGACTATGAGCAGTGGGAAAGAATTGACAATTGCGCAAGGTTTCAGTAACAAGAGTATTTGCAATTCAAGTAAATTTTGTGCAGTCAATGGCTGAAAAGGATATTGTGTAGTCGATTGAATTCCACCTGAGAAGTCCAGTTAAACCATTCGCCGAAAATATTTAAGGAGAATGGTATTGAGCAAAGAAGCTTTATCCATGAGCCTATAATTTGCTAACGCTCAATTGTTATTATAAGAACGCACAGGATTCTCTACAAACTATATTAAGTTGCTGTTCTTGCTGATGAAATGCGGAGCTGGACTGGCAGAATTCTCTCAAACAATTATCTGTGGAGTTTTTCCGCAGTGCCAGCAAAATTCCTGATAACTGGCACAAACGTGCAGATAAATTAGGTTACTGAGCGAAAAATAACCAGTCGGGAAAGTTTTAGAATTATGGATAGAAAAATAAAGGTTATATATATATATTTTTTTTTTTTTTTTTTTTCTTTGGTGAAACATATAAGTTTATGACTTCCTATTATTGAAGCTCTTTAGCCAATTACTACCATTAAGCGGCTTTATCATCTCGGAAATCAATATGTGCATAGGCACAAGACTTCCTCCTCTGCTTAGTCGGATTACTGTTATTAACGTCTGGGTGCTTTATACGCTGACCGTCAGAAAAATGACAGAAGCCTTACTTTAGAGATGCACACTAGGTATGGCAGAATCCTTTAGAGCGCAGATTTTTCCCTCCACACGTCCTGTGATGAAATAAACCGTAAGGTGTGAAATTAGGGACTACTTCACGCTCCTGCAGCCACCTGTTAACGAACGATGGTTTCCCCCGGCCCTGATGAAAGGGATGCAGAGAAGTAATCTGGCTTTGAACTTGTGAGGAGGGAAAGGTGAGTAGGGAGTGAGGCGGGGGTACGCCACGTTTGATATGAAGCGTTAGCAGGATGTCAGTCTCCAATCAGAGGCCCATCTGGAAGTCCCTTTATCTCTCCCAGAGCCGTCCTGTCTGTAATTAATACATCAAACTCTTAATTACAGACAGCACTTTTATGAGTGTTCGGGGAATATGGCTGCAGTATAGCGTCACTGTCAAGATGACAAAGACAAATAGAAGACAAAGTGACAGCTTAATGTGGCAGAGTCTTGCTAGGAATTGCGTGTGTGTGATATAGCTATATGCACGACACCATTGATACATAAATGTATACACACCTAAGGGAAAACCATAATTTACAAATTATCTGTCAAGACCAATAGTGGTATGCATGGCAATGCAACAGGAAACACTGGTTAATGGGATTATTATTCTAATAAATACAGAATTCCATTATAGAGAAAAGTCATTCTCCTTGTCTCTGACATCCTTGATTTCAGAAGTTGTCAGCTAAGAGCTACGTGAACCGCTATCGGTGAAAAGACCACTGTCTGGCAGTGCATAGGGTGGTCAGGCAAGAATTCATTCTATCTTAACCAGGAGGGAAACCAAAGGGCTGATCGGATATTTAGTAAATTACATTAGGTTCGGATGGCATATGCAAAAAATAGCATATTTATTATATATACAATAAATGAAAAACAAAAAACAAAAAAAAACAAAGCTATTGTGATTGAGGGGGCTATAGTGAGGGTGGAGGGAGGGATAGAGTTAAAGTTACTAGCGCTCATCAAAAAAAAAAAAAAGCTGAAAACCATAGCATTGTTTAAAGATTCAAAACCTCTACTGGCATTATATTTTGGCCACTAGAGGGCAGCACGGTGGCTCAGTGAGTAGTGCCTCACAGGTCATAAGATCGGTTCCTGGCCTTATCTGTGTAGACTTGGCATGTCCATCCTGTGTCTGTGTGGGTTTCCACCTGGGTGCTCCGGTTTCCTGCCACATGCCGAAAAACATGCTAGTAGGTTACTTGGTTGCTAACATATTTTACCCTAGTATGTGTGTATATTCTAAGTGTTCTCTGTATGATATCTGGAGGGTAGTGGGCTCAGGGGAAGTTTGAGGGAAGGGTGGTGGGTAGGTGGAAAGGGCGTACAAGATGGAGCAAGTGGCTATTATCTGCCGTCAAATTCAATGATTCATGCTTCTTTAAAGCAGTTGATCCAACTTGCATTAACCATAGGACAGTAAGACTTTCTGTGCATGAAAACAATGTATTCATAAAGACATTTATTTAACGGAAAAAGTTCAAAAACATGAAGGAAGTAGCAATCTGTTTATTCCGTCCTCAGTCACTAATGTATGACTCTATTATTAGACTTCAGAGCATGTTTACCATTGCTATTAGGGATTCATCTGGGAAGTGTACACTTAGCATTTGCTGTCAAATAAAGTGCCCACAGAGTATTTGTGTCAGGAACTGTGATCATGTGGCTGATAACGACCAGTTGGATTCGAGCTATTATTTTGTAGAATATACTAAAAGATATCTAGGATCTGATTGGTTACCACAGGAAACAACCATTTTACCTTTTATAAAAGCAATGAGTGTTGTCTTGAAAAGCATTTTCTCCACGGTTCCATCTAGTGATAAACATTGTAAATTTAATTTCCACACTATTCTATGCTTTTCACTTCACAAGAATTGTGGAGAAAATGGATTCTCACAGCATTTTCTTTATGGCTTAGGGACTATTTAGGTGATGCATGTCCTCCATGCATATTCAGTAATGCTGGGCCGCATCCATACTACCAGATCAGAAAGTTTTGTGAGTGAACAAAACGTTTCTGAAAGAAGGAACAGGCTGCAGTCGCAAGCTGCTGTGACGCAACCAAAGTCATTTTACTTTTGCAAGAGATGAAAAAACTTAGACGTGGTCTCGTGATTCCGGAAATGTATGCAACCATTGCTTTAAAATTAAATCTTAAAATATGGCGCGTAACTATTATATAAGCCATTTATGCATTAAACGATATTAAATGGTGTCCTGACCTTCAAAAATAATAATAATATAGGGCTGTATTCACAGATCCGTTTTTACGGTGGATTGCATGCGTATTTTTAGGAGCGGACTGGGTAGTAACTTTTATCCACGCAAATTACGTAGTTTTTACGCATGGACTTGTGAATCGCACGTATGGAGGGGCGTGGTTATAATCCAGACGGTAGAAGTTACGTGAAAGTGGACGGGGTGAAGCATTTAAATGGGCATTTGAGGGCGTGGTTAGATAAATACACATGTATGTAAGTAACATACATTGTAAGTACACACGTAGAGTTGAGGATGCCTTATGGAGGCGTAAGTCACCGAAAACCCGCCCAGCCGAGGAGGAGTGTTATGGGTGTGGCCTTGCGAAGTGCGTGCATAAAAACGCACACATAGTAAATACGGATCTGTGAATCCGGTCCATGATGATCTACTATAAAGCTGGTCATAGACTAAATTGATAATTGGCCCGATCATGCAATTATTAGGTGATTGGGCCAATAATCACTGTAGTGTATGGTCAGCTTTGATTTTTCAAAGGCCAGTAATTGTACTAGAAACACTCTGGTGCAATTATATGAACGTTTGACATGTTTGATTTACATCAGATACTAGCACCCGATATTTTAAGCTGGGCCAATCAGCTCACTAAATGTCTCCCTCTTCTGCTAGAATTATCAGTCCTGGCAGGAAATCGACCCATTTATCAGGCCACCTCCTGCTGGGATAGAAAACCGTCCCACTCAGGGGCCAGCTTAAGATATATAAGTGCAGGTAACACACAAAATATATATATAAAAAATCAAATAGGAAAAATAGACAAAAAAAAAATCAAATATAAAAAAACACCAATAAAAAAGTAATAGCAAAGTAAAATTAAATATTTCACTCAAACTATGTTATATTATTTTCACAGCCAAAAATTGTGTATGGCAGATAGAAATCTAAAAACACGTAAAAGTGAGAGAAACTATTAAAAAAAAAAAAAAAGATAAAGAAAAACACAGCCGTGGATCCTTATTCTTACACAATGTTACATTAACATCAAGTATAACCTACTTAAAACACATGTGTTTTGCACACAATACTAAAAAGCTATGAGTAATATCCATCATTAGTGCAGAGGGCTGTATAATAGGAAACAATGGCTAAGCAGAGGTACAACATAATGGCTTACAGGGCCTGTAATTACAGAGGATGACACTGTTGGGGTGTACAGAAGCGATTACAAAAGAGATTCATGAAATGTTAGACTCCAAACATAGTCAGCATTTTACTTTACCCTGGTCACTTACCGTACACATAAAGCGTATAATCAGCAAAGGAACTGCCGACGCTATTGGAGGCTTCGCACCGGTATGTCCCATTGTCTGTCTTATTTAGGCTGTTGATAGAGAGCTTGCCATCCTTAACGTCGACATGTTCCGGAAGATCATCATCCACTCGCTGCCATAATACTCTCTCTGGCCTGCAAATACAAAATGGAGTCTTGAGGTGGCCACAATGAAACAAGTACATTAGCTAAAGCAGCCAATCAGCTACGCCCTTTAAAACAACAAGTAACCACTGGAAATCCCGGACATTACACCAGCCAGGAGAATGTCCGTGCTACACAGTTGTCACAATTCAATTATTCATTGAAATCAAGTCCTTCTGTTTCCTTATGACGTCTTCTTAATCAGTTTGTTATTTTATTCAATTACCTCTGCTGAAAAAATGATTTCATAAAATGGCTGAATTTCTAGTCTTTCTCCTTTAAATTTTTGCAGAAAAGCTTTCGTACAAGGTTAAAATTTAACAGAAATTTTTTTTTTAAGAGTTCTGCTTTTTACTTCAACACATTTATATATAAAGTAGATAGATAGATAGATAGATAGATAGATAGATAGATAGATAGATACCCATTTCACATCACAACCAAAGGGGGGGTTATTCCCGTGTCCTACCCGGGAAGGGTGGTGATGTGAAAGGTCCAGGGTTGTTTTCAACCCGGGTCTTTTTGATAAAGATTTGTCTACTGTTGCTATGGCAACCGTAAACAAATCTGTATTCAGCGTCGGATCTGTAAAAAAAAAAAAAAAAAAAAAAAAAAAATTTTAAAAGAAAGAGGCAATAAGATGT
>WWET01000006.1:1010944-1026110 GCA_011038615.1 Limnodynastes dumerilii | reverse complement strand
GCTTGGAGAACCACAAGTGCTAGCATGCCCTGCCAGGTTAAAGCTGCTAAAACCCGGGAAATGAATTGGAGATGTGAAAGGCACTGACCCGGTAATTTCCCAGGTTTTTGGCGCGTAAAAAGTGTCTTTTTTTCTTTTGACCCGGCATCTCCTCCCGGAAAAACTCGGGTTTTTCCGAGTTGGTGATGTGAAAGCAGCATAAGTCATTGCTTCAGTTATACACGGTAATGGCCGGGTGACAGCATTTCAAATACATTTTATATATAATATCTAAACTTTGCAATTCAAGATAGGGAAATGAACCACTTTCATGGAGACATACAAGACAGCTATGTTCATTAACATTAAGTTGTAAGTGTTATGTACTGATGTTCTAATATGGATAAGTATCAGCATGTCACACTGAAAGAAAGATAAAAAAAAACATCCAACACGTCAGTGTCACATCATCGTCATTGTCACCTTACTCAATGTCACTCACCAAGTGTCAGAACAGCATGGGAAGAAATGATAAATGCTCTGCGCAGCTCTATCCATAGCTGACAAATATTTATTAAAAAATATTGTTGGAGTAGGAGGCAATTTGAGAACATGTTGGAATTTCTATAACCATCATGTAACAGAGAAAAGGCATAGTCTTAGCCAAATATCTTATTTCTCACAAGGATATAGTAATTGCAGTCTACATTAAGTAATTAGGGCAGGTGGATATTATAAATTAAAGGTGGTCACGGTAATAAAACACATATGTGTAGGACTGTCCTTATACCAGGACAAAGGGCCTGATTCAGACTTAAGAAGGAGCTTGAAATTAAGAGAGGAAATTCACTCCTGGGCTAAACCATGTTGATTGCAAGGGAGTCATATTTCATCTGTTGCAAACAGTATTAGAGTTGAGAGGTGATGTTTCCTATCCCAAGTCTAAATAACAGTGTGATAGTAAAGCTGGTCAGTATCTGTGTGCAGTAAGCAATTCAAAGATATATCCCTGCATGCAAACAATACAAATAACTAGACTCCCCCTGAAATCAACATGGTTTTGCCCAGGAGCAACTTTCCTCTCTTAGGGGTAGGTCCAGAACTACGTCCGTCTTCCATAGACGTCTTTTAGACCGCATATACGTAATCTACGTATCGAAACGATACGCAGGTTACGTACAATAGCTACTACGCATGCGCAGTAGCTATTGTTCATTGAATTACGTCCGTCTATGGAGGACGGACGTAGTTCTGGATCCGGCCCTTAATTTTAAGCTCCTTCTTAAGTCTGAATCAGGTTCAAAGTTATTACTTATGTACTATATACTTCCATACCATGCTGTCTATCCCTACTCTGTATGTCTGTACTGTATTTTGTTGTTGTAGTATGTGGTGCCTTATAAATAATAATAAAAAAAAAAGTCAAGTGTTAATGCTAAGAATGTTGATGTGATGTCAACATAAGAAAAATAAAATAATATTCACACCTAGATAATGCTTAAAAATATGGCTAACGTGTCTATCAATCAAGATCAGTGTGTAAGGTGTAAAGATAGGCGTTCAGTTAGACATAGCGGATATAGTATGACATGTATATATTATAACGTTTCTGAAATTTTTTTCAAGCTGTCTGCATTATATTAGTATTACAGAGGTCACAAACAAATACTAACATAATACTCAAATGTCAACATTTTGACCTGTAAACAATTCTTATTAGGTCCTTACTATTATAAATGAAATGGATCGCACTTGTCACAGTTTCCTTTCTACGAGTTGAATAGAAAGGAATAGATAGTTTGAATTTCAATTTAAAGAGACATTTGAGAAACGATCACCTTTGGCCCTCCAGTTGTTGTGAAACTCTCAGCATGCTCCAAAGGCAAAAGCATAGCGGATACCCAGCAAAGCATCATGGGACTTGAAGTTTCACAACACTTGGATGCCACAGGTTGTCTATGACAGCTATTTGAGGTGTTACAAAACAGTTAAAAGTGTGATCGGGAGGAATCCAGAGCACTGAGAAGACCCACGCAAATACAGGGAGAACATACAAACTCCTCACAGATAAGGCCTACTCCGGGAATCAAACTCTTTACCTTAGCACTGTAAAACACAAGTGCTACTCACCGAGTCACCATGCTGCCCGTACTGAGCCACAGTGAATAGAACAGCACTATATCTACATGACTGATCTGTATTGGACTGCAATTAATACAACCTTTAATGACTAAATGGTAATGTATCCTTGAGGTTCTTTATTGTGTTTCCCATTTTTTGTGGACAACTACCAGTGGAAGTAATTATAATGCTGAAACGCGTTGGGTTACACAGATGCACACTAAACCTTTATTTTAAACCTATATCGCCATAAATGTTTCTTCTCAGTTGACCCAAAGATCTGCTCCATTGCTTCCCCTACAAACAACCCCCAAACACACCTTACCATAAGGAATTCTTAAAGAGAAAATGTTCAGAATCCCATAGATCAGTAACTACTGCATCACAATATTAAATTCCCAAATTGTATCCCATCATGATGCAGTAATTACATAGCTTCACCACTTTACCTTGGTTTGCCAACAGCTTTGCAGGTTAACTCCAGCCGTTCCCCTTCTCTGGTCAGACCTTGTGGATAATTCACAGACACCATCACCACCGGTTTATCTACAAGTGAAAGACAGAGAGGTGTAAGTTTTGTAAAGATGGGTCTTTTGCCTCCATAATATGATCAAATAATTAAAATGCTCATTACAGGTCTACTTCTATAGGAAATATATGGCGCTGTGGTAAAAATCAAACCGCACAAGACTTATGTGCAGTTAAGACATACTAGCGGGATATATAGCTGTGTAAGTATTCAGTCCCAGATGTCTAAAAAGGTTTTAATTTTGTAATGCAAAATAATGTTTGGCTTTCTATAGGACTAGGAAGACAGCCGCATTCACAGAGCCCTTGCATGGCTTTTCCAAGATAAGCCGTTAATACAATTTATTTTCTGTATGTTTTACTTTCCTTTTATCCCGTATGTCAAGGAATCTCACTGGCTGTGTCACACTATACTGTTCCGCTACCCACTCCTGAATGCACTTATCTGCATATTCCTGGTGCATATCATCACTCCTCTGTGGCCAGATTTATACTAATGCTGTCAAGTGATCTAAAGTTATCACTTGAAGCCGGCAAGGGGGAGAGACTTAAGATTTCAGATGTAGAGGGGTTTATTTTCTATTCTGATTATCTGGTGTGTGGATAGTCACTTATTGTGTGCAGCCTTAGAATTTTCAGCACAGTGCATTTGTTATTTTATGGAGAAGATAGCCCGGTTTGTCTGGTATATTTTATGTATACTATATGTGCTCTTGACATTCTTGTAAACACTTTATTTGTTCAGTCAATAGGAGACACTCTGATAGAGGACTGTGAAACAGGGGGTGGAGGCAGAGGAGCGTGAAGCAGGGGGCGGAGGCAGAGGAGCGTGAAGCAGGGGGCGGAGGCAGAGGAGCGTGAAGCAGGGGCCGGAGGCAGAGGAGCGTGAAGCAGGGGCCGGAGGCAGAGGAGCGTGAAGCAGGGGCCGGAGGCAGAGGAGCGTGAAGCAGGGGCCGGAGGCAGAGGAGCGTGAAGCAGGGGCCGGAGGCAGAGGAGCGTGAAGCAGGGGCCGGAGGCAGAGGAGCGTGAAGCAGGGGCCGGAGGCAGAGGAGCGTGAAGCAGGGGCCGGAGGCAGAGGAGCGTGAAGCAGGGGCCGGAGGCAGAGGAGCGTGAAGCAGGGGCCGGAGGCAGAGGAGCGTGAAGCAGGGGCCGGAGGCAGAGGAGCGTGAAGCAGGGGCCGGAGGCAGAGGAGCGTGAAGCAGGGGCCGGAGGCAGAGGAGCGTGAAGCAGGGGCCGGAGGCAGAGGAGCGTGAAGCAGGGGCCGGAGGCAGAGGAGCGTGAAGCAGGGGCCGGAGGCAGAGGAGCGTGAAGCAGGGGCCGGAGGCAGAGGAGCGTGAAGCAGGGGCCGGAGGCAGAGGAGCGTGAAGCAGGGGCCGGAGGCAGAGGAGCGTGAAGCAGGGGCCGGAGGCAGAGGAGCGTGAAGCAGGGGCCGGAGGCAGAGGAGCGTGAAGCAGGGGCCGGAGGCAGAGGAGCGTGAAGCAGGGGCCGGAGGCAGAGGAGCGTGAAGCAGGGGCCGGAGGCAGAGGAGCGTGAAGCAGGGGCCGGAGGCAGAGGAGCGTGAAGCAGGGGCCGGAGGCAGAGGAGCGTGAAGCAGGGGCCGGAGGCAGAGGAGCGTGAAGCAGGGGCCGGAGGCAGAGGAGCGTGAAGCAGGGGCCGGAGGCAGAGGAGCGTGAAGCAGGGGCCGGAGGCAGAGGAGCGTGAAGCAGGGGCCGGAGGCAGAGGAGCGTGAAGCAGGGGCCGGAGGCAGAGGAGCGTGAAGCAGGGGCCGGAGGCAGAGGAGCGTGAAGCAGGGGCCGGAGGCAGAGGAGCGTGAAGCAGGGGCCGGAGGCAGAGGAGCGTGAAGCAGGGGCCGGAGGCAGAGGAGCGTGAAGCAGGGGCCGGAGGCAGAGGAGCGTGAAGCAGGGGCCGGAGGCAGAGGAGCGTGAAGCAGGGGCCGGAGGCAGAGGAGCGTGAAGCAGGGGCCGGAGGCAGAGGAGCGTGAAGCAGGGGCCGGAGGCAGAGGAGCGTGAAGCAGGGGCCGGAGGCAGAGGAGCGTGAAGCAGGGGCCGGAGGCAGAGGAGCGTGAAGCAGGGGCCGGAGGCAGAGGAGCGTGAAGCAGGGGCCGGAGGCAGAGGAGCGTGAAGCAGGGGCCGGAGGCAGAGGAGCGTGAAGCAGGGGCCGGAGGCAGAGGAGCGTGAAGCAGGGGCCGGAGGCAGAGGAGCGTGAAGCAGGGGCCGGAGGCAGAGGAGCGTGAAGCAGGGGCCGGAGGCAGAGGAGCGTGAAGCAGGGGCCGGAGGCAGAGGAGCGTGAAGCAGGGGCCGGAGGCAGAGGAGCGTGAAGCAGGGGCCGGAGGCAGAGGAGCGTGAAGCAGGGGCCGGAGGCAGAGGAGCGTGAAGCAGGGGCCGGAGGCAGAGGAGCGTGAAGCAGGGGCCGGAGGCAGAGGAGCGTGAAGCAGGGGCCGGAGGCAGAGGAGCGTGAAGCAGGGGCCGGAGGCAGAGGAGCGTGAAGCAGGGGCCGGAGGCAGAGGAGCGTGAAGCAGGGGCCGGAGGCAGAGGAGCGTGAAGCAGGGGCCGGAGGCAGAGGAGCGTGAAGCAGGGGCCGGAGGCAGAGGAGCGTGAAGCAGGGGCCGGAGGCAGAGGAGCGTGAAGCAGGGGCCGGAGGCAGAGGAGCGTGAAGCAGGGGCCGGAGGCAGAGGAGCGTGAAGCAGGGGCCGGAGGCAGAGGAGCGTGAAGCAGGGGCCGGAGGCAGAGGAGCGTGAAGCAGGGGCCGGAGGCAGAGGAGCGTGAAGCAGGGGCCGGAGGCAGAGGAGCGTGAAGCAGGGGCCGGAGGCAGAGGAGCGTGAAGCAGGGGCCGGAGGCAGAGGAGCGTGAAGCAGGGGCCGGAGGCAGAGGAGCGTGAAGCAGGGGCCGGAGGCAGAGGAGCGTGAAGCAGGGGCCGGAGGCAGAGGAGCGTGAAGCAGGGGCCGGAGGCAGAGGAGCGTGAAGCAGGGGCCGGAGGCAGAGGAGCGTGAAGCAGGGGCCGGAGGCAGAGGAGCGTGAAGCAGGGGCCGGAGGCAGAGGAGCGTGAAGCAGGGGCCGGAGGCAGAGGAGCGTGAAGCAGGGGCCGGAGGCAGAGGAGCGTGAAGCAGGGGCCGGAGGCAGAGGAGCGTGAAGCAGGGGCCGGAGGCAGAGGAGCGTGAAGCAGGGGCCGGAGGCAGAGGAGCGTGAAGCAGGGGCCGGAGGCAGAGGAGCGTGAAGCAGGGGCCGGAGGCAGAGGAGCGTGAAGCAGGGGCCGGAGGCAGAGGAGCGTGAAGCAGGGGCCGGAGGCAGAGGAGCGTGAAGCAGGGGCCGGAGGCAGAGGAGCGTGAAGCAGGGGCCGGAGGCAGAGGAGCGTGAAGCAGGGGCCGGAGGCAGAGGAGCGTGAAGCAGGGGCCGGAGGCAGAGGAGCGTGAAGCAGGGGCCGGAGGCAGAGGAGCGTGAAGCAGGGGCCGGAGGCAGAGGAGCGTGAAGCAGGGGCCGGAGGCAGAGGAGCGTGAAGCAGGGGCCGGAGGCAGAGGAGCGTGAAGCAGGGGCCGGAGGCAGAGGAGCGTGAAGCAGGGGCCGGAGGCAGAGGAGCGTGAAGCGGGGGAGTCAAGTGAATTGTATTCTTTGCATGCAGGGATATATCTTTGAATTGCTTACTGCACACAGATACTGACCAGCTTTACTATCACACTGTTATTTAGACTTGGGATAGAAAACATCACCTCTCAACCCTAATACTGTTGCAACAGATTAATTATATGACTGAAAAATATGTGACTGCAGGTAAATAGTAGCGCTTGCTTTAAACACCAGGCAGCTTCTCTCTCTATATACACACTCTCATATCAATGTTTAAATGGACAGTTTAACACATGCATAAAGAGTGGAAGCACGGCTTGTTAATTGCATATGTGGCCGAGATTACCTACTGCGCATGTGTAGTAGGTAATTTACACCATCTATGTAGTCGATAGGCACGTAGACCTTTACAGACCGCACGCAGCCATATCCGTAGAAAGAGGCGATGTGATGAAACCTCGGGTCGTTTTTAGGTAGAGGTGGAAGGGGGGAGGTATTTAGATTTGCTGGGGAGGGCATGTAGAAGGTGGGGAGGTGCAATGTGCGGATCTGCCCAAACCTAACTCATTCTTATCTGTGAATCAGGTCCTTAATTTCAAGCTCCTTCTTAAGTCTGAATCAGGCCCATAGATTTAAAAAAAGGCAACACAGAATAACCAATAAGAACAAAGGAAACGGTTGCCGGAAACTTACTGGATCCAGTATTTGAAAATAAGAGGAAATTGGCTAAAAGTTACGCCTGGGAAAAACCATGTTGTATTCCAATGCACTTTATTCTTTGAGAATGCATAGAGAATACTTTGGTTTTGCTTACTACACACAGACACTAAGGGTCAGATTTACTAAGCTGCAGGAAAGCAAAAATGTAGCCAATCAGATTCTAGCTCTCACTTTCCTATTACATACTAAAAAAGTCAGCTAGAATCTGATTGGTTGCTATGGGCAACATCTCCACTCTTTGCTTTCCTGCAGCTTAGTACATCTGGCCCTAAGAATCTTTACTTTTAAACGGGAGGTTATTCCAAATCACCTTTTAGCTCTAATGTTTGCAACAGATTAAATTTGCCTCCTCTGCAATTCAATAAGGTTATGCCCAGGTGTAACGTTCCCCCTGTGTTTCTCTTGTTGTCTAACTCTGCATCCGGTCTCAAGCAATGATAAATGGAGAGAAAAAGCTTCTTTCCTTTAAAATGAATGAACGGATACAAAACATCATTTTCGTGTGAAGGTAAACTAATTTGTGTTAATATTGCATTGTTACAGACAACGGCAAATCCCCACATCATTAACGGATTCCTGAAACTATTTCCAGTCTGTAGTGAGGCCTAACAAAGCTTAACGTTCTTTCAATGCAGGAAGCATAGGGATGTGCTATGTCCATAGTCAGCCCCCTATAACCCACCATACATCTTTGCTGTCTCATGCTGCAAAATCACTACTGTTACTCTGCCAGTAAAAACAAGACCACTCCTGTCTCATGGGGCTGTGTGAAACCCCAGCTGGTAGATTAGCAGATAAACCTACCCAGTGTCTAGAAAGGGATTTCTTTTTGCTGCAGAAAGTGGAATTGCCAATACGCCCCATCAATCAACTAAAGGATTACACTATTGGCTAACACACAACGTTAATCCAGCGTCTGTGTCTGCTGCCAGTGTTTGCAGAGATCAGTACATCCGCAGACTTGGACTTTACTCATTGTTATTCCTGCAATTATGCTTTGCATTAAGCAATAATCGCTTCCCTTTTGGTAGCATTTTCGCATGACCAATACTGTGTCCCACTAAGCGTCCAGTATATAGCCTATTGCAGACTGATTAACCATATGTACGCTGATGACACAGCTCACAGTAGGATAACTGCGAGATAAAGTTTGTAGAGGTGGTCACGACCTCTTTCTAATCAGTGTACAAGCAACACTTCATTGATTGGTGTGGGCCAAGGAAGACAGTGGATGCTAAACAGCAGGGTGCTGCCACCTGAACACTATGCAGTGTTCTCCCCAGGACATTTTAGCCGGGTGCTCCACCCGGCAATTTTAGCTTACCACCCGGCCAGACCTGACCAAAATGTTGATTGTGATCTCCAGCTTTCAGTCCTGGTTGTGCTCCAATAAGCTGTAAAGGCTTTCTGACACTGCTACAAGTCAAGCAGAAGCAACAGAAACTCCGTATAGAAGACAACCTGCAGCTTTCTTTCCTTCAGTGTGACGCTGACATGACCTACGGTCACGCCAGCATCATAGAAACATAGAAAGTGACGGCAGATAAGAGCCACATGGCCCATCTAGTCTGCCCATTTGTTTATTGAAAACTATACTGACCCTAGACCCTATTTACCCTCAATTGGGGTTACAATTTAGGATACCCTTATATTTATCCCAAGCATGTTTAAATTGTTCTACTGTATTGGCCTCAACCACCTCAGATGGGAGAATATTCCACTTATCTATCACCCTTTCAGTGAAGTAATTTTTCCGCACATTTCCTTTGAATCTACCACCCTCCAGTTTATATTCATGCCCTCGTGTTCTATTACACCTTTTCTTTTGAAAAATGCCCCCTCCTCTAGCTGGTCACAACCCTTGATGTATTTGAAAGCTGCTATCATGTCCCCCCTCTCCCTTCTCTGCTCCAAGCTATACATGTTTAGTTCCTCTAGCCTTTCTTGGTATGATTTGTTACAAAGGCCATGGACCATTTTAGTTGCTCTTCTTTGCACAGTCTCTAATGTATTTATGTCTTTATGGAGATATGGCCTCCAGAACTGAACGCAGTATTCTAGGTACTCACTCGCACACAGAGAAGTAAGGGGGAAAATATTGGATGGCTGGAGACGCATGATAGCCCTGTCTCGTTGCCTCCGCCAGTAGATCACAACCAACAGAACAATATAGTTACAAGACAGGCACATTCTAATGCCCTAGAAGCTTAATTCCCAGTAGTGCAGCACCAGCGAGGCATTTTGCAGAGGGAACGTATGTCTGGATCCCATCAAGTATTATTATTGCAAAGTATTACACTGCTCCCACCAAGCTGCTATTTAATACCACCCGGCTGGCAATATTTTCTGGGGAGAACACTGAATATGCACTATTCCCAGCAACTCTGATCACCGGGGACATTGCATTGTGCACACACATGCTCTAATATCTTGTGCGGTACTAATAGGCTCAGCCCGGCAGCAGTTGGCGCGTTCAGGAATTGTAAACAATCTGAATATTGCACAGTGCTGGGTGCACACTGGCAGTGCGCTAATGTTACGATATTGCAAGACTCGAGTCACGATTGAGAGTGCAATTAGGCAAGAGAGATGCTTATATACACACTGCAGCTGGATTTGTGTAAAACTGCTCCCATAATCCATTGCTACAATGATACCCAGGCGCACAAAGACAAGACTACTGTAGGCAGATCAGAGGCGGAACTAGCGAGTTGTGGGCCCAGGTGCAAAATATATGCATTGGCCTTGATGATATCCCAGGTAACCCGGTGGGGAGCTTTGGCGGTGTTGACGGCTGTGGGCCCTTGAATCAGCATGGGCCCAGTGCCGCTGCACCTGTTGCACCAATGGTAGTTCCGCCCCTGAGGCAGATGAATAGGAATTGTTGAACTGAAGGTCTGGCTGGGATATCGCCGACTGAAAGAAAATGAGCCTGTTCTAAAGATCAAAGATCTGGGGCCAGATTTACTAAGCTGCAGGAAAGGAAAAGTGGAGATGTAGCCCATAGCAACCAGTCAGATAATAGCTAACATTTTCTAGCATGTAATGGAAAAGAAAGAGCTAGAATCTGATTGGTTGCTAATTGTTTTTATCTAACATTCTGATTTGGTTATGTCTAGGTTGACTGTACAATGATGTGATTTGTTCTTTATTCCAGTCAATTCTTTATTGTTTTTATCAACAAATAAAGTTTACACCATAATACAGATATAATACATTTAGGGCACCCTGGGGAGAATCAGTGGGGCTACAACCTGCAAGAACACCTGGAATGTAGTATGAGGGATCCAGGCATAAAGAACTTTCTGTCCATGTAGACAAATGTTTCATATCAATTACTAGATATTATGGGGCTTAACTGCAGAATCTCTGTGCATATTCTTACCAGCCGATATACTGAGCATGCCCAGAAACTAAAACATACGCATGGTAACAATGGCCGACTGTTTCACAGACACGGATGGCTAATTTAGGATTAAGTCCCGCATGTGTGGATGGCAAAGACTCTTAATGCAAATGAGCTGCACACAGGCTACTAATGTACAGTATGGGAGTTCCTCTTAAGTTAGAACTGACTCACAAGTCCAAGTGCCTTGCAGAAGTACACATACATACACACAGGAAAGTTGATTTATGTATGTTTTGGTGCGAGCCTATGCGTCTAATATATATGTTTTTAATGCCATCAGACTTTTAACACTATAGAAAACATTTCGATTTACATTAATTTTAATATTTGTAATTTTTTTTTAAAAGTTATGCATTATATAAAATAATTGAGTGCAATGAATTTTAACATTAGAACTTTGTTTAAAACATAATTGTAACAAAGTATATAAATAGCAATTAGCATACATTGCACAGGTTGCTCCAAAGCACATTGAGGGTTAAACTTACAATGTGGCATTATTGTTTAAGCACAAAACCAATTGCAAAATTCATTTAATAGTCAGATAATAGTGTAGAGATAAATACAAAGAAGTTTTGCATTGTTAATCAACATTTGCGTTTAGTTGCGCATAAGTGAATGCTGATTATCTTTATTTATTATCATTTATTAACAAGTTTTTATATAGCCCCAACAGATTACGTAGCGCTTTACAATTATAACAATTCATATAAACAAGACTGGGTAATAACAGACAGATTGGGGGGTAAGAGTGCCCTGCTCACAAGATTACACCCTATAGGACAGTGGGTATGATATATAAGGGCAAGTGCTATATATCACACAACGGAACCAGCCAGGGTGTATGGTAAAAGTGCTGTCAGTGCTCTGTATGATCCAGCCACACAGCAGTGTTAGATGAGAGAATGAGGGAATTTTAGAAGAGCGAGTGTGTGGGTTTGTGTTAATAATGTAAAAAAGAGGAAGAAGTGGTTGTTAATATGGTACATAAAGCTTAGGAAGGTTGAGGAATTTGATAAGCTTGTCTAAAGAGATGAGTTTTAAGGGAGAGTTTGAAAGTTTGTAGAGTAGTGGATAGTCTTAATGAGCGAGGAAGGTTATTCCAGAGAGTGGGTGCAGTCCGGGAGAAGTCCTGTAACCTGGAATCAGAGCATTTATGAAGTGCAGAAGAGAGTTGTAGATCTTGTGATGATCTGAGAGAACGAGCTAGGATATATCTTGAGACAAGTGAGAATATGTATGCAGGCGCAGTGTTGTTTATGGCTTTATAGGTTAGCGAGAGGATTTTCTATTTTATTCTGTAGTTTACAGGCAGCCAATGTAGAGACTGACAGAGTGGAGAGCTGTAGTTGAGCGTTTTGCAAGGAAAACGCATGCAATATAGACTGTAGAGGGGTAATTTTATATTGTGGGTGTCCAATGAGAGTTTTAGCAGTTTCTTGTGAGAGAGATTTACAAATTTTGGAAATGTTTTTTTTAGGTGTGTATAGGTGTATATCTTTATATACCTAGATGGCCTCAATGTGATTCACAATAAAGAAACACATCTGCATTTAAATCTATGCACTAAGAACCGCACGTGGCAGCCCTGAGACTGAGGGCGTGGTTAACTTCATTTTGTAGCAACTCTGAGTCTTAGCTCTTATGGATTTAGTCTGCAATTCCGCACAGACTTTTTACTCTTAAGTCTGAGTCAGCTCCTATGACTTAACTTATGGAGGTAAGGGTGAATTTGTATTTGTAGGCTGGGGCTCTTCAAGGGATAAGCTAAAGAGACAGACCAGAGGACACGACGGGATGGAAAATGTAAGGGTGGACATAACAGTCCAAGGTCCAGATTTTCCAAGCTGCGGGTTTGGAAAAGTGGAGATGTAGTCCATAGCATCAGATTCTAGCTGACATTCTCTAGTATGTAAATAGAAAGTGAGCTATGGGCAATATTTATACTTTTCCAAATCCGCAGCTTAGTAAATCCAGCCCCAAATCTCTTTCCAAATGTCAGTGACTGAGGGACAAAACTACAGCAAATGAAAAAAAAATCAGGACAGTAACATTGAGGAGATAATAATGTTATCCACAAAGCGTCTAAAACAAAACAGCCCTCTGCAAACACGTTGATAATACTGGCTGTGCTGCGGATTCTGTCTTCAGCTACTGGTCTACTAAGAGAATCAGATGGGGACATAAACAATAATGGCATTTTGACCTCTACCGGAAATAACTGTGCAAGATTATTTACCTAACTTGCTACAATTGGAGTTTGTTCGATCCATACTTCACCTAGATAGCTAACAATAGATCTCAGAGGGCGACAATCCTTGCTACATAATTGCGTTCACTATGTGTGTCACCTGGAATATATCCGGAAAGAGAAAAATGCTTTAAACTTGGCCATATTATTTCTTTTGTAACCTGTACAGAGTCAATCTGAGTTTATTACTGCAAGTATACCCAGTGTCCATACACAGCTTGTTGAAAAGATTAAATGGAGGTTGAACATGATGTGAGTAATTTTTGGAAACCAATTGCGTTATTATGTATTTCTTAATCCCGCTGCACATTATACAATGTCTGCCGACACAGAACAGATTATTGGGAAATATGTGATGTCCCCGATGTTCGGTGAATTATGTCAATCAGCCAAGCAGTATTCAGATCATTTAGGAAATATGATCGTCCCTATTAACATGCATTTTTGGAACACAAATCAGTCCATGCCATGCTTTATATGATAATTGGCCTGATCAGCTGATAATCGGCTTATCGGAAGAAATATGCCCCATAGTGTGTGGTCGGCTTCACTATACTAATAATGATTTGATTGAGTTTTTAAATATGTTTAATTTTTACATGTAAAACTGTATTTCTATAATTATTTGAGACTTCAGCAAGTAGAGTTCATTTAGCATTTATATTGTTACTGCTTATTTAGGTAGATGCATCTCCCTTTTTAAACGCTACTGAACTGCCAGGTTTTGTGTTCCCCAACAAGGTCATCACTTAACCTCACATTGGCTTGTACAGGAGGCAGTTATAGAAGATGCATTGATGAGAGAAAGGAGGAGGTAGCAAAAACAGAAAGTGATGCAGACAGAAATATGAGAAACAATGGAGAAAGGTTGTGTCCCTTTAGCAATTAACAAAACAAAAATGAATATTTTTTATGAAAAGCAATTGGTTGGGATGTCTGAAGGACAAAATCATCCCAGGTCTGTCACATGGTAGACTGATGGTAAGCACTGTTTAACCTGTAATTAATTGCAACCACTGCAATATAAATGTTGGATCTTGGACACTGCGCTATCTGCCTTGAGGATCTCAATATGCCAGGTAAAGTTAAGAGGAAATAAAAGGCTGATCAGATTTTCATCCCAGAAACATAAAATCTATTTCTGTAGACCAGGTTTCACACTTAAAGCAGCTCAGGCTGAGGGGAAACTCATTTGCCTTCATGCTGAGGCAAAGCCGCAGATCTCTGCCATGTTCCACACTGATAGATCCGTCCGAGTGTCATATAGAACGGAAAGACACAGTGTGTGCACCAGGGCTGTAATAGGCTGTTCTCAGCTTGGGTGCACGATGCAGCTCTGTTCAGTACATGGGGGAGGGAAGAAGAACACATTGCTCAGGAGACAAGACAGAGCAGGGATGCTTCGCACATAGGAGCCCTCTCAAGTGATAGATTAATGTTTAAAGCCCCAATGCAATCTCTATTTGACCTTGGACAACAGGGTGCAGTGAATAGGGGAGGAGGACAACGACACAGAGCAGAAAGGTCAGAACATTGATGTAGGGAAGGAAGGGAGGGAAGGGTCATATAAACACAGAGAAGAAGCATATTAGGACATAAGCTTTGTAAAGACAAAGGTCACAGAGCATTTATACAAACATTCTACACTATAAAAGAAGGTAACATAGTAGTATAAATAGATCAAATATATTAAATAATAAATACCTCACAAAAAAACACTCAAATCAGAAAAATAAAAATACAAAGAAAACACCCAACTTTTTTTTCCTTTAAATATCAACAGATTATGGTTAATAAAATATACGTCTCAGTCTGTCTTTTGGAAGAAAAAACTCTGAATCCGCCCCCGCATACATAAACAACAAAACAAACAATGCATGCAGCAGCAGCATCTGTGTTTATAATGTTATAAAGTACAGCAGGAAACAGGAAGCTGCCTGTGCACACCATGTGACTGATAAAGAGTATACATACAAAATGGAAGCTGCTCAATCAATCTATAGGTAAATGCAAACAGCATACCCTCCAACATTTTTTACGGTAAAATCGGTACACCTGGGGGGGGCGTGTCCATGAAAGGGGTGTGGCTTGTCCAGAGAAGAGGCGGGACTTTAATCTAATTTTATTTGACACCTTTTTATATGAGCTTAGAACTCACAGGAGAGGGTCCTGTCACTATAAGCAGTGCCGTGGGAGTCTATCCTTGCAGCTCTGCTATAGTAATCAGATGTTTTAGGACTGGAAGGTGAGTATAGGGTGGAAGAAGGAAGAATTGCAGGGTCAGAATCCGGTACAGGAGCCCTTTTAGCCGGTACAGACCACTAAATAGGTACAGTTGGAGGGTATGCAAAAAGACACAAGAAAGGCAACAACAGAAATAAAAGGAAAGGAAATGCCCCAGCAACACTGCCATTAACCAGTAACAGACTATACCGTTCTATCTGTAACATAAAATGCAGAAATGTCCGTTACATATATTTGCGCAAATATATGATAAGCCACCGTCAAAGCCTTTCTGTGCCCCTGTGTACATAAACAACAACAAAACATACATTGCATGCAGCAGCATCTGTGTTTATAATGTTATAAAGTTCAGCA
>WWET01000006.1:991362-1010917 GCA_011038615.1 Limnodynastes dumerilii | reverse complement strand
CAGGAAACAGGAAGTTACCTGAGCACACCATGTTACTGATAAATAATAGCCTGTACCTGCGAGGCAGAAGCCAGTCATAAGTAAATGATTTGAAGGGAGTCAGAGTGATGGGATTTGAAATAAATCGTCAGCATTAGTTACATCAGATAAGTCATGCTTCACAAATATGAAAAGCCTTTATGGGAAAGGAAGATTCAGTGTGGAGTTTGGTAGCACAGTTTGTGTGAAATACTTGTCCTTTGTGACAGTTTTAATAATGATCCATAGAATAGTCTGCTACATAGCACTGAAGCACAATCCAGTAGAAAAAGTATATAAATTGGTAAAGAACTCATTAAAAGGCAGAAAGAAAAAAAGTTTTATGAAGAATATATTCAAACTGGGCTAAACTCAAAGTAGTGAACCGATAAAATGTCACTATTTTTTTTTATTAATGATGGAGAGTTATTAGGGAGAGTACTTACTACAAAATCCTAAATAATAAAGTGGGCTTGTGCACTTATGTTGAAGAAATAACTATTGGCATATTGATAAATTATAAAATATATCCTAGGAAACACGACCTGATAGACCACAGAGTAAAAACAATGGTATGATTATGGAGGATGCTACAACGCTACTTTTTTATTATATATAAGTCATCACGTAATAAAGAACATTTTGCAAAGGAAGAGGTATATTAGAACACTAGGGCATATGCATAAACTGGAGGGTGGCAGTTAATAAGTTGAATAACCTCTCATCTGTAGTGGTAGAGAATAAAACAGAATAATTTAAACATGCTTGGGATAAATATAAGGATATCCGAAATTTTTATCTTAAACTGAATCTAGGGTCAGAAAAAAACTGGAGGGGCCATATGGCTCTTATTTGCCATCATGTTCAATGGTTTTTGGGATTCTGGATAGGATGTAGGGTACTTAGCACACCCTTACTGGAAAATTTAAAGCCATCACCCTTCACACTCGTGATCTCTCCTGTCCTGTTGTTGGAAATGACCCAAAATTCAAGAGACTGACATATCTGTATTGGGACTGTAGCACACATTCACACGCTTATGAAAATGCATGCGTGACAGTCCATAGAGGCCGATGCAAAAAGCACAATAAGGCCACAAAACATGTTGCAATCTGAGGGTGCAAATGAATTACAATCTTGTGCATGCAGGGAAAATACTGCATAGAAATCCTGAACAGCTGTAATTATCAATGTTGTGCTGACTTTTCAAGTGCTCTCTCTCATCTGGATGGATTCTGAGGCTTTTCATGGCACGCTGACTTGTAAAGCAGTGATTGGCATCATAGCACAGCCTCTCTCCCTGCAACCCCTGTGTGCTGACCAACACTAGTCTCACAGGGGAGCTGCAAGCAGGGATCTCCCCATTTACCACACTCTGACCCGCCTGAACTTACAGCACCCCTATAAGTGTACAGCAGAATCCCTTTATGGAACCTCTGAGCTACACACTACATAACAATCAGGCCGGTCAGTTGATGGCTCCGATCACATAGTGTATGGCATGGATCCCTTGGTCAGAACACTGATAAACCGCCCTCATCCAATAATTGGATCGTTCAGATCCGCTGGGCTCATGCCGTTAGGATCAGTAAAAGGCTGAGCGCAGACAGCTCGATTATTGGTATTGTATTTAACTCCCACCAGTCACAGGATCAATATCTCCCAGCATTCTCAACTAACAGCAACTAAGTCCATAATGCAGCCAGTGAATTATTAACCATCTCGCCAACCCTGACTATATATAAATAAATATATTCACAATGTGACTGTGTGAAAGTCCAGCTTAGAAAATGTGTTGGGAACGTGTGATTATTATTTTTTTTCCCCTTGCAGCATGAAATTGCCATAGCCTCTTGTACAGCGTGGAGCGAGAATCTCTTGTCACATTTAGATGCGCTCCACTGGATTCATTCCAGAACCGCTGCTCTCTACGCCACCACCTCTGACACAAAGGGCAGAAAAAGGCCGAAGACATCAGGAGCCAAGGAGGTCTTATTATCTGACGAGCCTTCATTTCTTTGATCTAAATCTGGCTTTTGGTGGCTGAAGCTAAAGGTAGAAATGCATTATTAAAGCTAACGAGCTCTTGCAAAATGTTAATGGACATTAAGTTTGAATAAATGAATTACACATTAAGAGTCGCTGCAAATTCCAGTACCTGCCAATTTAAGAAGATCAGATCATTTCTGTTTGCCAATTACCGAGGCATTACTTCACAATACTTTCAATTTAAAGGCATTATGGAGAAGAGAATAAGCAGCTCTATGTAGTATAAGGAAGCGCAGATGCTTTATTTAACAAATTGATAAAAAGTGAAGAGAGACCGAGGCATTTAAATACTCCTACATGTGGATTTCTTTTAATCCAGAATACTCGCAAAACTCGCACTGGAACAACCTCCGTGGCTGTATTGGGTATGCGCAGAACAGCCACCTGGACAATGGATTTTCAGAGCGACTATGCCATATGGAGGGGGCATGAGTTGCCCCCGGATTTCTGCTGGCAGCCTTAACAGTAAGGGTAATACATTTTCTTTTCCATTGTTTTTGGGATGCAGTTGCCGCCACATAGGGCTGGTTTTTTCGAGAATTTGTGTGAATTTTTCCTGTTGGCGCACTTCACTCGGCTTTCGAGAATGTTGCAGCCGAAAGCTTCATTTTGGTTGCAAAATTCTTGATTACGTTTTAAAAATGAAGTAATGGGCACCATTACGAATAATTCATTTTCGAAAAAGGCATCTGTTCTGGTTAGTGTTAGGCTGAGGGGACAGGAAGGGTTTAGGGTTAGGCTGCGGAAAGGGTTAGGTTGTGGAGAGGGGAGGGTTAGGGTTAGGCTGCGGAGAGGGGAGGGTTAGGCTGCAGAGAGGAGAAGGTTAGGGTAAGGCTGTGGGACAGGAAGGGGTTAGTGTTAGGCTCCGGAGAGGGGAGGGTTAGGGGTTAGGCTGAGGAGAGGGGAGGGTTAGGCTGCAGAGAGGGAAGGGTTAGAGTAAGGCTACAGGATGACAATGGTTAGGGTTAGGATGTGGAAAGCAGAGTGTTAAGGTTACGATTCAGGGAGGGTTATGAATAAGGATGCTTAGGCTTATGCTGTGGACAGTAGAGGGTTAAGGTTAGAGGAGGGTTAGGGTTAAGCTGCAGGATGACAATGATTAGGGTTAGGATGCAGAGAGCAGTCTCTTAAGGTTACGGTTCAGGGAGGGTTGGAATAAGGAAGGTAAGGGTTATGCTGTGGACAGTGGAGTTTTAAGGTTAGAGGAGGGTTATGGTTAAGGTTAGGATGCAGAGAGCAGAGTGTTAAAGTTATGGTTCAGGAAAGGTTAGGAATAAGGATGGTTAGGGTTATGCTGTGGACAACGGTGGGGTTAGAGGAAGGTTAGGGTTAAGCTGCAGGATGAGGATGGTTATGGTTAGGATGCAGTCAGCAGAGTGTTAACGTTATGGTTCAGGGAAGGTTAGGGATAAGGATGGTTAGGGTTATGCTGTGGACAATGGAGGGTTAAGGTTAAGCTGCAGATGGTTAGGTTTAGGATGAGGTGAGCAGAGTGTTAAGGTTACTGTTTGGGGAGGGTTAGGAATAAGGATGGTTAGAGTTATGCTGTTAACAGTGGAGGGTTAAGGTTAGAGGAGGATTAAGATTAAGCTGCAGGAAGGTAATAGTTGGGTTAATTAAACTTTTCAACCTTTTGCCACTCCTCTATTCAAAAACTGTGTGGTTGCAGTGGCCATCTCTTCTCAGAGCAGACTGCCAAAAATGGACGACAGTTGGCACCCGTCTGCCACAAATCAATCTGTCACAGTGCAAATTTTGTAATCAGCAAAACAAGCCCATCATATTTTGCAACCAAACACTATAACACCTCATTTTAAATAGGAATATATATTGTCATTTTTTCAGCTCCCAGAGCGCACTGCATAGAGATAGTTTAGTATTCAGCTAGCATCCATTGTCAACCATGGTAGCACCTTCCTTCATATGATCAGTACACTATTGGCTAAGGAGTGGTTGCCAAGGATATTTACGGATTGGTGAGATTCTTTATGGTGTTCGGCACTATTTTCTTTAAAGATGTTAATTTGATTAGAATATTACAATGACTGGGCAGGAAAGAAGGAATGTGTGAATTATCACATTTAATGGGGTTAAACCTATATCTGAGGCAGAAGTAACAGAATTTGCAACCTGCCCACACTGGACAAGATCCAGAATATAGGAAAAAAAATAAAACAAAAAAGAAAAACAGGTGGAAAGTAACACCCGGGCAAAACCATGTTAAATTTAAAGGGAGGAAAATATATTAGTTTATTTTGGAAGCCTGCATGGCTGCTGGATACGCGATACCACAGGTATCCTGGGTACACCTATTGCAACACAGTTAGCGACTCACCTAAAGGAGTCGATATAGCTATATTGTGACTTAAACCTCCTATTTATGTTATGTGCCGACACACCGTGCTATATATTGTTTATTATGGAGCACCGGATCTGTTTTTCATTCCAAGAAAACGTCATCTGTTGCAAACATTATTAGCATTGTGAAAAGATGTTTACTGGCTCCAGTTTAAAAATAAAGTTTTTTAGTGTCTGTGTGCAATAGGCAAAAGCAAAGTATTTGCCTTGCATGCAAAGATTAAAGACATTTGACCCCCTCCTAAAATTCGACATGGACTTTCCCAGATGTAAATCTCCAAACGTGCAGGTGTGTGTGTGTGTGCGTGTAAACCTAAAGTGGCGTGGTGGATCCATGCATCATTAAATGTAAGGGGTGCCATTACATTACATCCATTACCATGCCATCCCAATAGATAATTGAACCCAGGAAGGAGACTGAAGCATTTTATTCATTCATGCACTGCATTCAACAGCAGGGGTAGGCTGATGAAGTAGCAGTAAAGTGTAAAACACAAGTGCATTATGGGCCGCCCGACCTAGAGCGATATCCTGTGCATTACTTAGGCTGTGCTGTAGTATTCTAAGCCTGCAGCAATTTTTTGCTTATTAATACTATAAAGGTTGGGCAGTGGCACTTGTATATGAATACTAAACACACAGCACTGTGGTCATGATTAATATGCTGCAATATAGAATCGCATTATGGTTAAGCATTACAAGTGGTACAGAGAATGGATAAACGGAATACAGTGAGATACACACACAACTGAGCTCGGATTATGCTGCAGTATTTAGCTGTGCTCTGCTTATGTGTTTATTGAGAAATGCTATGCAGTATTTTATTCAAACCCCATCATGGTGATTTTCTATCAGCCGTTTCTAGGAACCTGACACTCATTCTCACTTGCCTATACAGCCAATTTACTGCTAAATAAACATTGCAGTATTCAGACCATTAAAATAAAAGTCCAGAATGCACAAGAACATATGTTTCATACAGATTGTGAGTGCTATATTTATTATAAATACTGGGAATGTCTGTGCACATCCACTACGCAAGCTGATTTTGTGGAGCTGAATGTGCGACAGAACAAAAGAGCCAAATCATTGTACAGACGAATACCAGGAATAAAATTAGTCATGTGTTATTCAGCAATAATCTAATAAAGCTCTCTTATAATTCATTTTACTTGTCATCTACTAATATTAAGACTTCTGAATGCAGCTCATTAGAACCAGATGCCAGTCACTTTACTATCTCAGGCTCCCTTCTCACTAATGGCACTAGTTTGCTTACATGTGAATGTGAAGCAGCAGAAATTGTGAGCAGCCAATCAGTTTTCAGGTTCAGTGTTCTGGAATATAATTGGTTGCCCAGCCTTTATAATGAAGAAAAATGGTGTGAAGGTTAGTTGTTTATCACAGATATTCACAGACAGGTTATGTAAAATTAAGGCAAAAATAAAAACCACCACCCTGGCAGAAATATACTGAGTGGATAATAAAAAATACTTTGGAAAACAGGCTGATATTATATCCTATGAAAAGGGGTAGGGGAAAGAGACTGATTAAAGTGGTAGCACTTTAAAGATAAAAAGAATGGTTTGTGAAAGTAAATAAATCCATGTAATTTAATATGTTTTTCTGCATATTGATAAATCAGATAAAGAGCAATTGGCGCATAGTTATATCCACAGGCAAGACACAAGACTATGTTTCTCTTCTAGCAATCTATTACTCCAGTCATTTCCACACCTGTATATTTTAGATCCGACTGCTCACGCCCTCTGGTGGCGGAAGAGTCCAGATGACAATTTTAAATACAGGTATTCAAGTTCTGCCTAACAGTAGCCATAAACATTCGCCACTACTATATTTTCTCGACATTGCCATCACTGCTAAAGGATTACGTCAATAATTATTTATAAATGAGCGTCCTTTAAAAAAAAAAGTGATCTGCTTCATTTCGGAAATGGTCTTTGGTTGGGGGCATTTTTGTTATAAATATATTTAGTACTGCCCCTTTTATGAAAACTCAATAGGAGACATAATAGTCAAGTATTCCATAGCACATTAATAATCAAATCAGTAATAATGCAATGAACAAAAGGAAAAATGCAAGTGTCAAAGTGTTGTTGATTTTTTCCTAGTTAAAGGACAGCCGGCTTTCTCATACATTGGGATATCTTACAAAATCTGCTTAGGCAATGTGAAGACAACAGCACTTTAGAGCATAACACAGATCTGTCTATGTCCTGGAAATAAATAAGAGTATATCTTATATATAAAACAGAAGATTAGGTGCTTTTTGCCACACCGTGTCAATGGTAAAGTATCTACCAGCTATCATGATTGTACAAGTAGTTCAGATTTTACTACTGTACTTAATGAAACCAATTTACAGGTCCTTGCAAATCCTGACATGCAAGGCATGTGCCTGGAGGTGCTAGCTCTGAAATACGCACACACAAAAAAAATAAAGAAAAAAAATACAACAAAACACAAAAAAAGACAAATCATTTCTGTAAACATTTGTAAAACGTAACAGAATTCCCCAAAACCTGCGTGTACTAATCCACAGCCCACACCACTGACATTCTCAATAACGTTCCTTAAGTTAATCGCAGGAACTGACAGCGCGTCTGACAGATGCCATGAAACTACTGTGTGCAGTTAAGTGTGTGGTTAGATGGCAGCACACTAATGGAATTCAAGTCAGCTGACTTACAATGTAACTGTACAACACGCCAAGTGTAAATGCAGAGGTTAAATTGAGAAGCTAACCATGAAAAACCACAACGAGTGTACAATATCGTGATCCTCATGAATTCCATGCTAATAGCCAAAGTTACCCAAAGTAACTCCATTTTACAAAACATTCCTCCATGCTTCAGGCTTACAGGATGTACGGCTTTGTAATCTGTCAAAATGAAGAGACAACGACAAGGCCAGACCAGCCTGCGTTTCCAGTACTCACACTGCACTTCAATGTACTGTTGTGTAGTAAGGTCCTTCACAGCTGGGTGGTCCACAAGACATACAAAGGGGACATTGTCGTCTTCCCGGAGAACAGTGACTGATATCTGACTGCGTACTCTGAACATCTTGTTGTCCACGGCCTCCACTTCCGTTTCCCCACCTGTGAAAATAGAGTTGTTTTAGTATTCGCTCTTTCTGCTTCAATTTCTTTGTAAGTCTCTTCTAATATACTTGATTTAGCCAATCACACACTTACCTGCTGCTTTCTCCCTTTATATTTTGCAGCCCTCTGCTTTGTGGTTATTTTACTGCTGTAAAGTGAATGTCCCAGTCTGTGAGTGCAATTACCACACAAAGCAACACTCACATGATCTGTTGTTGAGATTCTTTCTGTGTAATCTCTATGTCCTTTTTCCTAATGTACCGTCTTGCAGAGCTCTATAGTAAATAATGTTCCTTTTCAGACAAATAATTACCTAGGTATTTTTCTACGTTCTATAGTAGCAATCTAGATTACTGCTCATCTCTGTGCCACTTGCTAAACCAGTACCATGGCCAAACAGCATTATAAGGAGCCCAGTCCATCTTTAAAGCTCATCACTGATTTAACAAATATCTGTAACTTAATCAAATCACTGTAGAATTTTAGTGAGATAGATATTCAATAATATGGGATAGGTAAATAGCTTTCATGTTCAAAAAAAGAACATTTTAGTGCACAATGAATGAAAAGTACATCTCATCAGTTGTTACAGGTCACATTGGGCTGGATCCAGACCTTGTTAAGTGCATGAACTTAGTTACTCAAGGGCTAAACCATGTTGATTTCAGGGGGAGCCAAGTTAATTGTATACTTTGCATGCAGGGATATATCTTTGAATTGCTTACTGCACACAGATACTGACCAGCGTTACTATCACACTTTTATTTAGATTTGGGATAGGAAACATCACCTCTCAACACTAATACTGCTTGCAGCAAATGAAATATGACTCCCCTGAAATCAACATGGTTTAGCCCAGGTGTAACTAAGTTCATGCACTTAACAAGATCTGGATTCAGCCCATTATGTTTAAAATATCCCAATTTATCATTACCTAAACATTTCTGTTCTCATACACATATTCAAAATAAAAATACTTCCATTTGCAGAAATCCAGCTGTACTTTGCAGCCACAACACAAGATATCAGATATAGGACAATACTAAGACCTTTAGCTTTATCTCTCTTCCCCCATAACACAGTTGTTACCTGTATGCTGGCTACATCCTATGTGCAGTAGCTGCTGGGGCCATCACATTGTGCACAGGTCAAGTAGTTCAGAGTTCTTATTATGGGACTGAAGCATTTATAGAATTGGTCCACACTATATAATATGTAATAATCGAACCAATCACCTGAAAAACACATTCCCTCTGCAAAACATTTCTCTCACTTCTCTCGTGTTTACATTAAGTACTTGCATCAGCAAAATTTGTCTCATGAGAGCAGACTCTGGTAATTAACACCTCAGGAGATTAAGTTCCACAATACAGTAACTGTCCAACATCCACCCCCTGCTGAGAGATTGAATACAATCCAGAACAGGACATATTTACAACAACAGCCAGGAGAAAATACTACAACCCAAGGAATCTCTGAACCTCTTTCATTAATCAACAAAATATAAATATATTGCAGGCTAAAGATGGCCTATCTATGCTTTACAGGTGTGAGGGCCCCCGTCACGAACTGGCTGGGAAATCGATTGCTTCTGCCGAAGGGTAAGTAAGTAACCCTCCCTTCCTCGCAGTCTGACCCTAACCCTCCCCTTCCACAGCCCTAACTGTAACCCTCCCCCTAACACTAAAAGTCAGTCCCCGGAGAGGTTACTCACCTCTCCTGCAGCGGGTCTGGCGGTACTTCCGAAAACGAATAGTTGAGTATGGCAATCGACATACTCACCCATTCAGAAAAAAAAAAAATCTAAAATGGCCGCTATTCGAAATAGAGACAGCCGAAAAAAAAAATTACTTTTGGCTGTCTATACTTCGGAAAACAGGGCTTCGTTGCGGAGACTCCCAACGGATTTACAGTATCAGGTATGAATTTACAAATTAAAGTTAAGGCATTGGTTAGAAGTAAACAAGGCATTAAGTATTGGTACAAAAGATTGTCTAACGCTGGGTAAGCTTTTCAGGTTGTTTTTAAATGATCATTGTGCAGATCACGCAATAATCGATTGTTTCCAGTGACATCTTATCAATGTGAGCACTGCAGTGATGCTTTAAAATCATTTCAGAGGGTATCATATTGTTAGTTACATATTATAGATGTCTGTTGGAATCATCAGTGTGTACGCTGGTCTGACATTCTGTGTAACAAATCTGCATCTACTTGCTGGACTTTGTGGGCGGATATATTAAAATTTTATCTGAGCAGAGTGTTATGGGAGAAGAAAATTCACGGATCTTCTGTAAATCGTGTCTGTGTGGGATGTGGGTTCTCCCTTTCAAACTGGATGGGATATCGATTGCTTATGCCTCGATGAGGCGTAGCAATCGATCCCCAGAGCACCAAACACAGTGCTCCCATACGTAAGCCTAAAAACTAACCCCAACCCTTCCCATAATTCTCACCCTAACCCTTCCTTCTCTCAAACCTGACCCTAATACTCCCTTTTCTATAGCCCTAACCCTCCCTTCCTAAGAGCCTAACCCTAAGTCCCCCCTAACACTAAAAGTCCCTGAAAAGGTTACTCACCTCTCCGGAGCTGTCAGTGGTGGGTTGGGCAAAAAATGAATGGGTGAGAATGCCAATTGGCACTCTCACCCATTCATATAAAACATTCTAAAATGGCTGCCTATTCGAAATAGAGACACCCGAAAAGGAACTTTTGGCTGTCTCTATTTCTAAAGGCAGCCCATCGAAGCGGGGACTGCAACCAGTATGTGTGTATACATTAATTGGCATCAGGACTTAAGTCGTTAGCATGTCTTATATATATATTAAGGTCAGTGTGTGCCCTGCTTTAGTACTAGTGAATTTGCGTTTACATTTCCTGACCTGTTTTCATATTTGAAAAATAAGTTAAAAAAAAAGAAACACATTGGGCCTAGCCAGAATCCCAATGGCTTAAGGGGTTTCGGCCTTCCTCCTTACTGCATATGCCCAGAATTTAACAGACCACTGCAGTAGCATTTTACCTACCAAACAGCCTGTAGGACAACACTTGTAGTACATTCACATTATAATATAAGTGCACACATAAAGCATAACCACCACTGTTCTGATGTGTAACAATGAACTATCTTGCATTTGGATACCGGTTGTAATGTGTCTGTGCGCAACTTGCCATACTTTCACACGGATTCCGAGCTGTAATTGAGTTTGCGATTGTGTCTTAACCTGCTATTATTTGAACAGGGTTTTACAAAAAAAGAATGTGTTCATTTCAACATTACAGACTGGATCATGCCATATTTGTCTACATAATAAAGACTCCGGGCCCGATTCAATTGCCGGCGAAGTTTTCAAAAAGTTTGCGTCGGTAAAAATACGACGCCTTCGCCGGCAATTGACCGATAAAAATTCGCCTATTCAACTATTTTTTTTACCGCTGCGCTAAAACAGCAGGCAGCGCTAAAAAAATAACCAGAGGAAAAAAAAATCTCTCTGTTAACGCCACAAATCACCTCCTGCTAGCAGGAGGTGACCGGCGCTACTGAGAGACTATTACCCAGTGCCTGAAATCACGTTCTCACGATACTTCAGGCACTGGGTAATAGCCTCAGTAGCGCCCGGCACTTCCTGCTAGCGTTAACAGAGAGATTTTTTTTTCCCCTAGCAGCTGCTCAGCGGTCCCTGGATGGCAGGGCATGGTGCCTAATGCCCTGCCATCCATGGGCATGCTGATGCTTGTAGTTCTACAAGCATCAGCATGCCCTGTTGGGGCACAACATAGGGCAGCGTTAAAAATCCGCACCTCTCATAGGTGCGGATTTTTAACGTTAAAAAAATGGCGTATTTTTAACGCAATAAAATAATTGAATCGCAAAAAAAAAATAACACCGGTAAATAAAAAAAAAAATGCGTTAAAAATACGCCGGCTAATTGAATCGGGCCCTCCATGTTTAGGATTCCATAATGACACTAGTCTCCTGTGTGGCACGACAGACCACAGTCCAGACCAACTAAATGGCATATGGACTGATGCACATTAATTCGTCATTGCACACATCTAAGGCTGGGTACAGACTGGGGCTTTTCCAACAGATAATCTTTCCAATCACACAATGTACTGTCCAGAGATGCTCAAAAATCTTTTGAAACCATCTGTGATCTTTTGATTTGATCTTTTGGAGCTCCTGATATGCCTGATCAATGATGGAAAGATATCTTTGCTTTTTAAGTGTGTAATATGTCTATTAGGAGATATTAGGACAGTACACACTAGTAAGATATCTTGTGAAACAGTCTATTGATTGAGTGATTGGAAAGATTATTTGCTGAAAAGTCCATGTGTGTACCCCGCTTAAGTCTATTTCATCTCACCTTCCAACTCCTGATTTCCCTTGTACCAACGTATTACTGCTGCTGGTTTGCTGGCCATGGCTGTGCAGTTCATCTCCACTTCATCTCCTTCAACATAAGTGTCCTTCTGGACATCAATGACAAGGTTGTTTGGTGGAAAAAAAAAAAAAAAAAAAAAAAAAAAAAAAAGGATAGTCACAAAATAAAACCTGATTACAAGTATTCAGAACCTTCTCTTTAAGAATAAAATAGAATTGGTCAATAGTTATACCCACAAAAGAGACACTATAATTTTTTTGGTAAATTTATCTAAACAAACTGTCAACACCAGGGTAAACATCTGGTAAGCGCCCGTATATAATTCAGGCAGAAAACAAATATTGTCATTGATCGGACAAACCTCTTCATTTTGGTTAACCAATTATGAAAGTGATCTGCTAAACTGAAAATATGGGGCTTAGTTCTAATCCAATCAGATTGCTAAAACAAACGGGGTCAAATTATATACTTAATTGCCAATTACACTACGTAAAGCAGGACACACATTATATAACAATCAGGCAGATAAAGCCATTGTTACTTGGTCGGTCTGATTATTTGTCATAAACACATTGACCCAATAATTGGTTAATTCAAAATTCATAAATGATTAAACCTCCCCTAGGCCAAGGCTGTTACAATCGGGACAGGGCGGTGGCAATTACTGGACCATGTGTGTCCACTATATGATGTCCCCAGATAAGAGAGCTTTAAGTCAGTTGCTAAGGACATCTGTGTGTGGCTGGCTAAACAGAAACCAAAAAAAATAAAAAAAAGTAAAAAAACAAAACAAAAGCAAAAAAAATAAATAACCCGAACAACATTAATACAAAATACAAGGCAGATTGCATGGGAGATAACAGATGCAGATTACACGTTCGTTGACAACGAAGGTCAGCAGAATTTAGCAACATCAACCTTCCGACAGTACAATAGAATAAATGAAACAGAGGGCAAGACTGAAGTAAACAAGAGAATACAAATGAAAGGCTGAAAACCACAAAAACAATAAATGACCAAATGACCAAAAGAGAAAAGTATTCCTTACTAAGCACAGTAATCGTTGTATATGCCTCTTGTGGGGGGTCCGTGTAAAGCTGGCAGAAGTATCTCCCCTCATCGTGAATGGAGACGTTCGTGAGAGAGACCCTCAGCTCACTACTGGAAAAATTCACCAGCTGAAATCGGGCATCCTTCAAGGCTGAAAAGCAACAAAACAAAATACACAACTAAGCAATAAAGCAGGTTTTATCATCATGTCTGCCGGTGTGACAGAATAATTAAAACAAAAAAAACACACACATTAAAAGGCATTAATTTAGGAAGCAGAGTTTAAAAAAATATAGTAAATCAATGTTGCAAAGCTTTATTGATCAACAACTCATCAGAACGTATTTACATTTGCAGAGTCCTTGGGATAGCGTGTTAATCCGTTGATTAATAGCTGTTATACACAACTCCCAGCATGATTTGCCAGTTGCTGACAGAACCACAGGCTTCTACGGGCTTGTGCACATGAGCGTTAGGCAAGACTCTCTCTCCTCTGTTCCATTTTGAACAAAAGGCATACACTCACATAATGATCATTGACCTCTACAGAGAAGAGCTACTGTAAGTGCTCATGTCCATCTCAGCAAGGCAGATGAAAGCAGTGTTCTTACTTCCCCCATTCCTTGTTCTGACAATCTCCTAAGAAAGTTGGTTTCTAAACTGGACTTTAGATTTTGAAATCTAGAAATGGAGTTACAGTAAGATGCTTAAACCTGCATCCAAGGTCGATGACTGTGTTTCCGTGCATCACTGACTGCACAACTTTTATGTTGGAGGCTGGAATGTTAGAAGGACTACACATACTGTAACCTCACATAGAAAGTGACGGCAGATAAGAGATGGATGCCCCATCCAGTCTGCCCATTCACCTTGGAAGATTGGGTTTTAGTTAAGCCCTTGTAAATTAAATGATAAAGCTGTGAGCAGTGGTAATGAAAAACAATTGTCTCTTGTTACAGATTACCAAGTAATAAATATAAGGGGGTGCTTTGTAATACAATCCTGGCTTTAATGAATAGTGCATTTTAAAAATAAGGTTTAAATTCAATTTATTACCTTGTAAATTAGAGCTGCAGCTAATTATTGTACCACTAGGGGCAAAAGTGGAGACAGCAGCACCTTAAACCTGAACTGGTAATTATATTAACTTTACGGGCCAGATTTACTAAGCTGCGGGTTTGGAAAAGTGGAGATGTTGCCTATAGAAACCAATCACATACTAGAGAATGTCAGCTAGAATCTGATTGGTTGCTATGGACATCATCTCCACTTTTCCATACCTGCAGCTTAGTAAACCTGGCCCTAAGGATTAGATATATAAAACTGTTAAAAAAGAAAAGTGGAGATGTTTCCAGTCAAATAGCAACCAATCAAATGCTAATTCTCACTTCTCACTAGAATCTGATTGGTTTCTATGGGCAACATCTCCTTTTTCTTTTCCACAGTTTAGCAAATCTAGCCCTAAATCTTATCTTACATACAGCCCTATTAAGGGCTGGTTCTCTGGGTTCTGCTTTTGCACACTGCTAGATATTGGCGACCATACTACCCCCTTAAACTTTTATTTAAACCTTTAAACACTGCTCGTAAATTCTGGCTATCCAGCTTTTTTTGTTTTGTTTTTTTCCCATCTAATGATACTGGAACGGATCCAGAGTTTGAAAATGCTTTTACTAATTGCACACAGATACTAATCAACTAGAATCAGCATCAGTTAATAAATAACACTGTGTACAACAGATAAAATTTGCCTTCCTTGCAATTCAACACTATTTTACCCAGGTGAAATTTCAACCTGTTTCCTTTTTCTTCCAAACTGTGGTTCATTATTCGGTTCATTATTAGGAAGAGTTGTGTACACTAACTGAGCTGGTTATCAATGATCTTTGAGGGACTGTGTAATAACTGAAAGAAAGGAGGAGGGAGGATCGTTTAGTCCACCAAACAACCCAGAAAGTATACATCCCTAGGACACTTTTATAATATGTAGAGCACTATAGCTAATAACACGTACTTATATTACTGTGTATCACTCCATGTGACCTTCAGGGTTGAACCACACATGCAACATTAGTGCATTTAACTACTATTTACTGCAGACACACAAGCCAAATGGATCTGAAGCATTACGGAAAGTAAATACATTATTAAGCATCAGCGAGTAACAGCGCTGAGGAAATAAAGGAAGCACCACTGAGTAATGTGTAACATTACCTGTAATAAGTCATTGTGCAATGCTGGGAAAGTAATAATGCGTCACAGTAATTCAATGGATAAAAGAATAACTATGACTATAGCTGTGCTGTGCTGGGGATCAGAACAGCGTTATTACAGACTGTGGCAAAACAAAGAATGAAAAAAAAAAATACATTTGTCAAATAGTGAACGAAAAACATCCAGAACGATTTTTGATCATTCCAAATGACAGACTAGTTTTCGGCAGCCATCAATAAATCAGAAGCAATTTGTGATGAGCTGGCAGATGTGTGTAGCCACTTGATGTATGTAATATTACATGCCACACGCTGGTGGGATTGCACAGCTGTCAAAACAAGGGAGCAGTGCAAAATAATGATATGGGCACAATGGACTGGAATCGGAGACTGAGGAAGACTTAGACCTGGGCAAAACCATATTGAATTGCAGAGGGTGCACATTTCTGTTGCAAACAGTATTAAGAGTTAAGAGGTGATGTTTCACAGCCCTTGACTAATACCCCGTTCACACTGAGCCAAAAACCCGGGATAATGCAGGGGCAAGGCCAAACAACCCGGGTCGAGGCTCACACCTGCCGCTAGGTCAAGAGACCCGGGAATCAAACATGGGTTTTAACAAGGGTTATTCCCGTGTCGCCGGCAGTGTGAATGGTGCGACCTGAGTTTTTCAAACCCGGGTCGCACTGAAGAAAGCTGATTGGAGGGTAAGAGACGCCTGGACATGACGTCAACATTCAATGTGAACACGGTATAAATAACAGTTTAAAAGCAGGGTTCCCTGTATTCTATTTCTTCCCTCCGGGAGATTTACGGTAAATGCTGCTATGGGGGGTGGGGCTTAATGATGCAAATAATGTCATTAAACCCCGCCCCTGCCAATCCCTACTGTTATTTACAGTGTTTCTGGGGGTGGACAGGGGTGATTTAAAAAAGCCCCTCTCTTCCCTATTAACACTAAGAATTGCTGTAATGACAGGCAGACGGCCGAGGCTTGCGGGAGATTTACTTCTCTGGGGACGCGATACCGGGGGACCTGCCCGAATTTTAGGGGATAATCCGGTAGAGCCAGCAACCTTGTTTAAGAGTAAAGGTAGGCAGGGTAGTATCTGTGTTCAACAAGCAAAATCAATGTATTTTCCCTGCATGCAAAGAATAAAATGAATTTAACTCCCCTTAAAATAAAGATGGTTTGTTCCAGATTTATAATATCCACCTGTATAACTCAACTCAATTTTTTTTTTATAGACTACAGCTGGCTACAAACTCTAAGGCTGATCGTCCACTGCAAGCGACTTTGAGCGACTAACAATTGGAGCGACTATAGGAGACTTTCAGTATGAGTTATCTGGATAAGAAATGAATGCTGCTATACTAATAAATACTATTGTATGGAATCATAGAATACCCAGATTTCCCAGCCTGGATATTCATTGTAGTGATGGCCTTTTGGGGCTCATTTTTCTATCAATAGGTTAAAAATGAAAACTGACTAAAAAGTCATGTTTTATGAATCCTGGAGCGTAATTATTTAGTCTGTCCCTGTCGTCTGTAGAGTGGGAATGTGCCCATATGCAGAAATAACCCTTTTTATTATGGTCTAAGTAGCTTTATTTGCCTTCATACAGGCTACTAGAAGCGGAAAATCCAATTCCTGAACGATCAGTCGCTCGTCGCCTGTTGTCGCCGAAAGTCAGTCGCTCAAAGTAGCTTGCAGTGGACGACCGGCCTAAGATGTTCCTAGTTGCCAACAGAACACAGTGATTACCAAGAATATTGTACAGTGGCCGCACAGTACTCGATATCGGGGCCATTTCCCCACCACCCTAGTGGTATCAGCACAGTGCAGCTGGAGGGTCCAGGCAGACAGAATTGCGCAATTACCAGGTGGGAGCAGTTTAGGACTTTTATTGGGGTTCTATCAAAATCTGTCCTTGCCATGCACTGCGCCATAACGGTCTGATTTATGTATAGTGTGTGGCCAGCTTTAGGCTATTTACACACAACGGACCGAATTCACACCTCCGGCTTCTTAGCTGCGTAATTTGCCGAATGTAACCAGTTAGGTATCTAGTTTAGTTAGAAAGGGGAGTGTTTAGTTAGCTGTGGGAGGGGGAAAGGATTTAGGTTAGGCGGGGAGGGTGGGGGGAGTCATTGTCCGTGCATATATAAACAAATATAAATGAAGATCTAGCGCTTATAAAATAGCTGCTGAACTTAGAGGGAATTAGGGTCTATATCCCTATTTAGCAAACTCTAACAAAATATAAAATTCCTTTAGTAATTCTGCGCTAGAAAATATGCTAAGAAAATACACTATGTTAAAATACCTTAGAAATAATAATAAATTGTATCAACAAATAAATACAATTACATACAATATAGACACAGTTTAAAGCGTGGCAGGCAGCAATAGAAACTTTCAATATTCAAGTGTTCTGTGTATATCCGGATTCTCCAATCAGAAACACAGTTCAACTCAGCGTCCTAGATAAAGTCTCTTTTGTGGTCCGCGGCCCGGGTTTCCGAGGTCCTGCTGGGGAGATGAGGTGCAGATGCTTGTCCTGGTGAGAAGGGTAACAGTGGGATGCACCTATACCGGCTGACGCGTTTCAAGCCCTGTCGGGGCTCTTTCTCAAGGTCTCAAAGTTGAACTGATCGGAGAATTTGGATATACACAGAACACTTGAACATTGAAAGTTTCTATTGCTGCCTGCCACTCTTTAAACGGTGTCTATATTGTATTTAATTGTATTTATTTGTTGATACAATTTATTATTATTTCTAAGGTATTTTAACATAGTAAGTGTATTTACTCAAGTCAAAGTTTGCAATGCTGTCAAGAAAGAGAACAGATTGACTGGATCGCTGTCATTTGGTCTCATATGCAGTCAAACACCTCATTAATCTCCTTATTGGCCAGCTATGGTAAAAATCAGTTTGTACTATACATGTAGATATACAGGGAGGTGCTCCACTAATCGTACCATTATCTGAAACAATGAACATATCGCTTTTGTTCAGGTATGCAACTTATTTAAGGAAGCCAATAGCTGCACAAAACACACCAGTGAGGCGATTTGAAGCACTACCACTGTAAGGCAACAGAGGGCCTCGTTGAGGTGGGCATTAGTCACTTACGTCTGAAGTCCCGAAAGTAGATGGTTTGTCGGTTCGGGTTGAGCAGCTGGATTACAGAGTCATCGTTGTTTTTTACCCGGCAGCTAATGGTTGCGACCTCTCCTTCCACCACCGTCACATTCTCTGTCTCCAGATTTTGACGCTCTCCTATGAAACAGAGAAGAACCAGGGACAGGTAAGACTTGAGCAGGAATAGAGAGAAGACGTGTTACCATAAGGTCATCATCCCTCGGCTGTTCACATTACAGCGCAGCTAGCTCCCTTCAACAGTAATCTGATCCGACAGCACCAAAGAAAATCACACCTCGGCACAACAGGTGTATAAACACACGTACAGAACGGAGCATTCAGACGCTCGTCTTTTTTCCAAACTTAAATTTTAATTATTTAAGATAAAAGTCTGTTCAGTGGGTGTCTTACAAAAAAAAAATGACATTCACTGCTGCCGGGCACCATTCCAAGTACATTCAGTAGTGTAGAAAGATGCAGTTCCCTTCCCCCTCCTTTACTAGCCACCTGCTACGGTGTGCCAGGACCAGTGCATTGAACAGCTGAAGTTTGTCGTTTTAAGGTACAGCTCATTACGCCTTTTAAACCCTCCTACACACCTCCATTTAACAAAAAACAACAGATTACAGGAACAAGAGCTCCAAAACGGAGAGGAGCATAGCTTAACTGGTATAACCGTCCTCATGCACTAGCACAGGCCTGACCAACTTGTGGCTCTTCGGGTTTTGTGTTCCAAGACTACAAGTCCCAGCATGCTTTGAGCGCAATGGCAGAGTTGATACCCGACAAAGCATGACAGATCAAGAAGCATTCTAATAGTCCCTCATTAATTAAAGCACACAACTGGCCTGATTGTGACTTTCTATTCTACATCGTATATATACGGGTGTGGGTCCCCGCAAAGAACGACCCTATTTCAAAGCATAGCAATCAATCCCCGGAGCACCGAATCAAAGTGCTCCGAAAGGTGAGTGGCTAAGCTAAACCCAACCCTTCCCCTAATTCCAACCCTAACCCTCCCCTTCCATTACCTTAACCCTCCCTTCCCCACAGCCTGGGCCTAACCCTCCCTTCTCCCTAGCCTGACCCTAATACTCCCTTCTCTATAGCCTAACCCTAAGACCCCCCCCCCTCCCCCCAACCTGACCCTAAACCTCCCTTCCCAAGAGCCTAACCCTAACCCCCCTCCCCTTCTTAAAACTAG
>WWET01000006.1:951907-975754 GCA_011038615.1 Limnodynastes dumerilii | reverse complement strand
AATGCAATGCAAGATGATGCTCCAATATCTCAGCAAACCCCAAGTAGATCTCTACAGACTTGACATCCTCTTAGGCCAGACATAGTAAACCTGTGGCATCCTAGGTGTTGTGAGACTACAACTTCAAGCAGCATAAGGCTGATCCCTAATAATCAGTGTGAATAACTCACAAACTCTTGTTCTTTGCATTTGGTCAGGATTAGTCATCGCAGTTTACAGAAAATATGGTTGAATATGACCAATGCGTAGCTGCAAAATGTAACCCTATTGAAATTATTAATATAACTACAAGACAGTGGTCGAAGTAGAAATTTAGAAGTGGCGGTATTAAAATATAGAAATAATAGAAGTGAGTGGAGAATTATAGCTTTTCAATTAAATTAGATAGAGAAGTGATGGTATGGTATACCCCCATATACCCCCCTCACTTTCAGCCCTGCAATAAGAATCCCATTCCTATAGAATTTCTTAAAAAGCCCAATAAGATTTACAGGGTCGCTATCAGGGGGAACAGCTGGGACTACTGTCCCGGGCCCCGAAGCTGACGGAGCCCGCAGACACTAACCATGGCTCTAAAGAAGCAGGTACCTCCTGTATCCTACCACCGATACTTTCTGCTTAGAGCTGTGCACTAGCGGGCCAATGCGCATGGAAGCTGCTAATGCAGTTCCGTGGCACTTTACTGTTTGCTATGTTACCTGAAAGGATCACTATATCGTTGATCATAAACCTAACTATTCACTGTGGACTGGATTTACAGTTAAGAAGTTGGTGCTATTTCAGTGCGTATTTTTAGGAACGGTTAAACTGCGCATGTTTAGTACCCTTATTTACACAATCTACGTAAGTTTTAAGAATGGTAATCCCTTAAGAGCGATTTACAAAGCCTTTCGTAATGAGGTAAGAATGGGCGTGAAAAAGTTAAGGAAGATAATAAAAGTGGTGGGGAGAGGCATTTAAATGGGGCAGCTAAGTATAGTCTTTAGCAACTTAAGAAGCTAACTACGCACAGGAAGATAAGGCAGCCTTCGGCAATCTTAAGTCAGTTAAGAACAACAAAAACGAGGGTGTGTCAAGGGAGTTGCCATGCGTATAATTGTGATTCGTTTCGTTCTTATCTCCCTTCTTAACTGTGAATCAGGTCCACTATGTTTATGTCTAAAATCGTCAATATTCAGTCACTGAGCCAAAGTTCCCACTAGTTAACAACCTAAACTACAATATTAAACAATAGGGATCTATTTAAGAAAATTGAAAGTGGATAAATCAATGGGACCAGATGGGATACATCCGAGGATACTAAAAGAGCTTAGAGGGGTGCTGGCAAAACCATTAACTGAATTATTCAATCAGTCACTAATAACTGGGGTAAGAGGAGAGGACTGGAAAATGGCAAATGTCGTCCCTCTGCATAAAAGTGGAAATAGGGAAGAAGCGTCAAACTACCGACCAGTGAGTCTAACATCAGTAGTAGGGAAATTGATGGATGTTAAAGGAGTAGTAGGGAAATTGATGGAAAAACTGTTAAAGGAACAAATTGTACAGTATCTTAAATCCAGTAACACAGGATCCCAAGCAGCATGGATTCACTGGGGGAAGATCATGTTAAACAAATCTTATTGAATTTTTTGACTGGGTCAGTAAAGTATTAGATAAAGGGGGAGCTGTAGACATAGCTTATCTAGATTTTAGCAAGGCTTTTGACACTGTGCCACATCGAAGACTGTTAAATAAGCTGGAAACTTTAGGGTTGGACTTAAAGTTAGTTGCATGGATACAATCTTGGTTACAGGATAGACAGCAAAGGGTTGTAGTAAATGGAATCTCTTCTGGGGATGGTAAGGTAACCAGTGGAGTACCCCAGGGTTCTGTACTTGGACCAGTTCTATTTAATATCTTTATAGGTGATATTGTCTGTGGTATTGAGGGGAAAATATGCCTTTTTGCAGATGACACCAAGATATGTAACCGGGTAGACACGCCAGGTGAGTTACAGAAAATAAGGGGTAGTCTAGGTAGACTGGAGGAATGGTCAAGAGTGTGGCAGCTGCAGTTTAATGGCAAAAAATGCAAAATCATGCACTTAGGACATAAAAACCCAAAGGCTCAATATTTCCTTAATGGCATTACATTAGAATGAGGAGGGGAGGAAAGGGATCTAGGAGTCATTATTTCCAGTAACTTGAAGGTAGCCAATCAATGTAACAAAGCAATGAAAAAGGCAAGTCAGATGCTTGGTTGCATAGGGAGAGGAATTAGTAGCAGAAAGAGAGAAGATGCCCCTTCCCTTTATAAATCATTGGTACGCCCTCACCTAGAATACTGCGTTCAGTTCTGGAGGCCATATCTCCAGAAAGACATAAATACATTAGAGACTGTGCAAAGAAGAGCAACTAAAATGGTCCATGGCCTTTGTAACAAATCATACCAAGAAAGGCTAGAGGAACTAAACATGTATAGCTTGCAGCAGAGAAGGGAGAGGGGGGACATGATAGAAGCTTTCAAATACATCAAGGGTTGTGACCAGCTAGAGGAGGGGACATTATACAAAGGAAGAGGTGTAATAGAACATGAGGACACGTGTATATACTGGAGGGTGACAGGTACAGGAGGGACATTATATAAAGGAAGAGGTGTAGAAAAATTACTTCACTGAAAGGGTGATAGATAAGTGGAATATTCTCCCATCTGAGGTGGTTGATGCCAGTACAGTAGAACAATTTAAACATGCTTGGGTTAAATATAAGGGTATCCTAAATTGTAACCCCAATTGAGGGTAAATAGGGTCTAGGGTCAGTATAGTTTTCAATAAACAAATGGGCAGACTAGATGGGCCATGTGGCTCTTATCTGCCGTCACTTTCTATGTTTCTATGTTACTTACTTGCGTATATGTATGCCATATGTTCGATTCTATGCAACCGCGTCCTCAATGGCTCATTTAAATGCCTCCCCCCTCCCTCTTTCACGTATGTATTTCAACCCCGCCCCTCCGTACGTATGTCCCCAAGTGTGACTCACATGTCCGTACCTAAAGCACTTACGTGTGTATAGTCTACATTACTTACGTAAATAAAGTTACTACGCATGCGCAGGTAAAACGTACCTAAAAATACGCACGCAACTCCACGTGAAAACGGATCTGTGAATACGGCCCTGTATCTATAACATGGTTTCAGGGTTGTTGGCTGTGCCTATGAAAGCAATAAATAAACCATTTTTTATGCAATGTAAATGATTTTGGCAGTTACAAAAGCATCAGAAATCCTTACAAAACATACATGGATGTAAAAGCTCAAATTTTGTTTTGCATAACTGCTTTTAAATGGGCTGTCCAGCTGTGCAGGGTAAAGCACAGTCTCCCGTGGGTAGAAAGGTTTACAAATCTATTAATAGGCACACTGTTCAAAAAAATAAGAATAAATAAAGCTGTAGCAATTTGCCCAGAGAAAAAAAATCACGGGAGATATGGAAAACCTACTGAAATGGCTTTGAGGCCGACCCTCCCTACTTATCAATACTTTGTTACAAGGTAGTAGGCAGGAATTGATGAGTTAATTTGTGTCAACAAGTCCTGCCCCATCCCTAGTAACACTATGGGCCAGATTTACTAAACTGCGATTTTGGAAAAGTGGAGATGTAGCCCATAGCAACCGACCAGATTCTAGTTCCCATTTTTCTATTACATACTGGAGAATGTCAGCTGGAATCTAATTGCTTGCTATGTGCAACATCTTCACTTTTCCAAAGTCGCAGTTTAGTAAATATGGGCCTGATCCAGACCTACGCCTGCGAGCGTAGCGTATGTTCACCCGGGTGTATAAACTTTCACGCCCATGACACTCCCATTGATTGTACCGACTTACGGCGGCTGAACCCTACCCTAACTTTTTCAAGCGTCCGTGCGAATTTTCATACCGATACGCTGGTCATACGGGGCTTAGCACGCCCATACTGTACAATTTAAATGGCTATCCCCGCCGTAACTCGAGCGTCCGGACTATCGTCGTACAAAACGCACGCCCCTTGGGCGAAAAATACGCTGAAAATACGCTCGCTGTACGCTCATGTCCTTCGGACGACCAGAAGTTGTCATACTGCACATGCGCAGTGCATTTTTTTCTCCCGTTTTTACGCTCCCGACCGGCGTACGATCGCTTGCGGGCGTAGGTCTGGATCAGGCCCTATGAATGGAAGCACTATTTGACAAGGAGAGGGGTCTCAGAACGCAATTTAAATGAATTGTGTCATTAAGCGCCCCCATACTGGCCACATTCACTTCCCTCCAAGATTTTCCAAAGAAAAGTAATAAAAAGTTGTCAACGCTGGCTCGTCCTATCAGGAATAAGTTTATTAGTGAGTGGGTATTAATAGCAGAGAATATAATACTTACATTTACGACTTGCAAGCCTGAGCCACTTTCATAATAAATATTTGCACGCATGGTTAATTACATTTTATAAACATCACATAAAGCTACAAGAACGGACGATTGACAAAAAAGCATAGTTAGCGGATGGCAGCATTAAAGCAGATATTACATTTATTGGGTGGAAGGCAAAATATGGTTGGATGAGAATGGTAAGGGTTTAAATGGCCGCCTTTCACACGATAAGCAAAATGGTTTGATGAAACTAATGTTAATGTAAGCAGTCACTACCTAGTAACACAGACACAATACAACGTGTACACATACAGTGTCACATACCAGAGCTTTGAAGTTGCTCATAGAAGGAATCAGGTAAGGCAAAGTTTTCTGAAGAGCCTTGGAGACTGGAACTTCTCCCTGACAGAGACAAGATAGACTGTAAACGCTGTCTACAAGTGTATGCAGCACTCCTTTTGACACCACGCCACACACGACTTCAGTCACACGCAGAGCGTCTTCGCGGCGATATACGGTTTAACAATGCTTTATTCAGACTATTACTCGGTATCCTACTGTTCTTCACTTCAGTGTGCAGACCTTTTACCTCCTACTAGAAGCAGTAGTAGTTCATTTGTGCCACATACAGAGCAGACCAGAGGATCCACAGAACACTAGATGTAGTAGTAATCTGTAAACTGTACGGCAACGAAAACAAACCTCAAACAAAAGCCCAGGAGAACCATTACGCACACTTACGGTTTAAAAAAAAAAAAAGACAGATTTCAGGACTTACACATTGTAATCCATTATATAGTCCAGATTTGTGCTATGTATTAGTACATGTTATATTCTCAACCCGTCATGCTATGTGGTACAGTAAGCCAACTATCCCGACTATGCGGTACAGCGAGCCCAGAAGTACTGTGGTACAGTGAAAGAACCAACCCAACTATGGGGCTCAGTGAGCCAATCATCCCTATTATAGGGATTAGTGAGCCAACCAGTCCTAATATGTGGCACTGTAAGACAACGATATGGCACAGCGAGCCAACCAGCCCAACTGTGCCACACAGTGAGCCAGCCAACCCAACTATATTGCACAGATTCCACCAGCCCAACTGTGCCACACAGTGAGCCAACCACCCCTACTATGTGGCACAGTGAGCCAATTAGCCCTACAAAGTGGAACAGTGAGCCAATCAGCTCTAGGATGCACCATAGTGAGCCAATCAGTTCTAGGATGTGGCTCTGTGCGTCTCTTCAATCCATTTTTCCATCATATTTTCCTTGGCATTTTCTTTGCTTATTTAAAGAATTTATTTTATTTATCTCTGCCCGTTACCTTTTAAGTCAGAATTCAGCCAGTCAGTCGCAGCACTATAGCACTATGGCTCCTGGAATACTGCAGCTACAGATTACTTGTCTTTGCAGTGCTAATAGCTCCAGATACCGCTGGAACCATCCTAATTAGTAAAGCAAACTGGCTGCCCAGGCTGGATATGAGACCTCTCACATATAGGGATTCTTTCGAGAAAGTGCAGCCCACGTATTCCCAGTCAGAAAATTAAATACCAGGCATGAATACCTGCCAAGGAAAGGAGCTGGCACCAGAAATTGGCAGCAGCCATCAGCTGGTGGTAGTAGTAGTAGTATGTAGGTATGTACGGCAGGTGCGATCGACTATCTAATTCAGATACTGCAAACAAAGACATGAATAGAACACAGACTGAAAAGAACACTGTACACAGAGGCATATTTACAGACCAGAACTACACAATGAAGCACAAATCAACAACAAGAATTATAGGAAGGTTTCATTAGTACAGATTGCAACACTTTATAACACGGAGTCAGCCTCCTACACCATAGAAATCTGATCAAGCAGACTTAGTATTTCCAAGGAATAGGGGGTCTTTGCAGCTAGCTGCAGAATATGCCCACACTGCTGCCAATATTCTGGCATTGTGATCAGTCTCTTTATAAATAATAAAAACGGCAACAAAGACGACCATTTCTTATCTTTGTGCCTATACAGAAACAATGTACCAGTAAAATAAAAATGGAGAAACGGATTAACCAGATTTCCCAGGCACGCTGGGAAAATGACCCTTGACACGCCTTGCTCTAGATCGACTACACTCATCCCACACTATTTTGTACTGAACTGTAACTATGTGTAGATCCTGATTAGGACCTATGCTGCCGATGCCATACACCCAAGAGGTAGTAAATTAGTCCTCAACTCGGAAACTTGTGCAAGCCAAACGGTGACTGGATCAGTGACATTAATGTGAAGCAGCAGATCTCTCCTCTGCTAGGACGCCACACAGCCACAGGCACTTTATAACGTGTCTCCACAAGGTATTCACAACTATGCTCTTGTCGGGTTGATGGACTAATGATTAAATAACATAACACAGAATAAATATTCCTCAACAACCCAAAAATAGGCAACAATCCCCAAAAATCAAGACCAACACCAGCAAGAGAAAATAAAGAGGGAGAATCATAAAAACAATAAACATTTCAAAATGCAATATACATATTAGCATTACTAGATCAGTGGCAGCAGAGATGCAAAGCTGGAACCCCACTGTATCCTAACTCCTGTGTGTTTAAAGGGAGGTCACACCCCTCACAAGCAAGGGGCTTACAGCCACAGGTCCCTGTCTTAATATTTACACGCTGACCCCACGTAAAAACGGGGGTGAGCAGAAATCTGGATAGTGCATAAGGGTTGAAGCTGGCCCTCACTGTGCAATTAGCATAGCTCTACTCTCTCACCCTGATAACACACTGGACACATCTGACACCACCATTGGAAGCACTACGCACACACCAATATGGGGTCATTTCCGCACCCTGCAAGCAAAAAATGACCTTCTGGATAATAATAATAATAATAATAATAATAATAATTACACACATCCTTCTCCTAAAGGTTGGGGTCTTGTGTTGCCTAATACAAGAATTTCAGACTATGCTATATATCAGGCGAGGCTCTCCAGGTGTTATGAAACATTTCCCAGCATGCCTTGTCAGGTATTAGCTATGCTTTTGCAATTAAAGCATGCTGGGACTCATAGTTTCACAACATCCGGAGACCACGGGTTGGCCAGGCCTGCTATATATGTATCCGGAGTTCAGGCGTACACTAGCACTGGGTGGAAAGTTTGCATTATTTGAGTACTACACATGTCCCACTGGGTACACCTGGTCCAACTAACCCTTTTCAGATCAGGACAAGGCATGTCTTCTTAATCCACTAATTGTGGGGGCATTTGTTAGCGTTCACCCCAAATCAGTTACCACCAGGTCCTGTAAACTAGCACTAATTACGGATGTTGTTCACTGCTGAGAACGAAAGAGCCATTTTCAACACCCCATTTGCGAGGACGGAGCTGAACCGAAACTTCCTCCCCCTCCATAGACCGGTAAAGGACGATCCTTATTTCCTCAACCCTAAACTTTGTGCTAAACCTCAACTTAACTCCCTCTTTCCCGCAGCCTAACAATAGCCTTCCCCTTATCCGATCCATCCCCTCCCTGCAGCCTAACCCTAAATCCCCACTTTTCTGATCCATCCATCCAATACCTGCAGCCTAAACCCAAGACTCCCCTGCTACACTACATCCCCTCCCCTGCACTAACCTGTCAGTGTGTCGGGGACCGTCACGTCCTACGGTGGGTCTGCAGCGAAGAGCGGGTCCTGTGGCGGGTCTGCAGTGTAAATTTCTAGTTGCTGACATTTTCTAAACAGACATAGCCAACAATTAGCTGTCGGATGTGTGTATTTCAATAAGGCCATTTTCACAGCGGCTCACACAACCATTACACACAATTATCAGCTGCCCTCAATGACTGAATCCGCACTTAGCACCAGATTCAGGGTTTGAAAGTAGGGGTCTGATTCAGATAGAAGAAGCTTAAAATATGAGAGGAAAGTTACACCTGGGCAAAACCATGCTGATTTCAGGGGGAGCCAAGGTAATTGTATTCTTTGCATGGAGAGATACATCTTTGAATTGCTTACTGCACACAGATACTGACCAGCTTTACTATCACACTGTTATTTAGACTTGGGATAGGAAACATCACCTCTCAACTCTAATACTGTTTACAACAGATGAAATATGACTCCCCTGCAATCACCATGGTTTAGCCCAGGAGTAACTTTCCTCTCTTATTTTCAAGCTCCTTCTCAAGTCTGAATCAGACCCTAAGACCCTAAGAGAGGAAAGTTACACCTGGGCAAAACCATGTTGATTTCTGGTGGCATCAAATAAAATGTATTCTATGCATGCAGGGAGAATAGTTTGCTTTTGCTTACTACACTAACCGGCTTCACTTTTACACTGTTATTTAGACTTGGGCTGGGAAACATCAACTCTCAACTGTAACCTTCCTCTCTTCTATCTTCAAACTCTGAATCAGTGCCACAGCCAGGTTTCAGAAGGCTGGCACACTCTAGACAGAGTCCATTGTGCTTACTGCCCAGATACGCTTCTTCAGTTTAGAAAAAGGCTTCTAATAAAGACGCTTTATTAAGTCTGGGTTTACTTACATGAACGCTCAGAGTACTTCCTTCTCTCTATGGCATTCTTATACACAGCACACGTCGGAGAAACAGCTCAACATCATCATCTCAGGGGGTACAAGCCTATTCTGTTGTCAGTTATTTGTGCAAAATCTCCAGTCTTATGCCCTATGGATCCCCCGATGTAACACAGTCACAGGCTCTGGGGTCACATGGGATGACAGTGAAGTCATTTATTCCACAGGTGTGCAGTAATGAGCCACCCTCGGGTTTCACTTATCCCCTTGGTGTCCTCATTGCGTAGTAAACAGCAGAGCAGTGGCTACTCTCACAGCACTTTACATGTAAGACAAACACATACCGAGATAAAAAGTCCCAACTGACAGAGTAGCATCTACGATGCCTCTCACCACATCACCTTCACACAATACATGCAGGATTGGGACAGTTGTGTTGTTAAATTAAAAAAAAAGGTATTCTACAAGATGCTAAAGCATCTACCATATTACCCTTATTATTATTAACATTTATTTATAAGACAGCACATGGTATCCACAGCACCGTACAGAGGCAATAGCAAAGCCAATAGTTACATACACAATACAATAATTAACATAAGGTATAAAAGCTTGAAAGAATACAATACATGTACAATGCAAAAATAAAATACAGTACAAAAATATCTTACATAACGATATGTAAGAGAAATCAAGATGCTGGATGTGTGTGTAGGAGCAGTTGAATAAGGAGAGAGATAGACAGTAGACAGAAAAAGGTGGGAAGTGATGAGGACAAGTTAGAGGGGTAATGACAGAAGGAAGGAGGACCCTGCTCATAAGAGCTAACATGCTAAGTGAGAGAGGGTGAATAAACGGGAGACACAGTGAGGCAGATAATTCCCATCCTTCCAGTGTTGGGAGGTACATCACTATCGAGCTAGTAAGATCAGAGTGTTAAGGCTGGGACGCACACTGGGAGTTGCCAATAGCTGATCTACATTGGTCGCTGGTCTGTTTTGGTATGGATGAACTTCCTAAAAATCACCATTACCCACATTTGTCCTACATTGGTGGTATGTACACAGGTACACCCTGTCTGTCCAACCCTTCTGGCAGGCTCCCGGAACTAAAGTTCAATTTTACAAATATAGGCAGCCAAAAGCTCATTCACAGCTGTTTGAAAATATTACTAATATATCTCGAATATAAACTTTTACTAAGGAATGGGTATGTATGAAGACTTTAATTTGTGGCATACTTACCCATTCATTCATTCAGAAACCACTACTGCAGACCCGTCGAACCGTCAGATCACCTGCACCGGACCACACAGGTGAGTCTATGGGTCAGATTTACTAAGCTGCGGGTTTGAAAAAGTGGAGATGTTGCCCATAGCAACCAATCAGATTCTAGCTGAAATCCTTTAGTATGTCATAGTTAAATGAGATCTAGAATATGATTGGTTGCTATTGGCAACATCTCCACTTTTCCAAACCCACAGCTTAGTATATCTGGCCCTACGGGTTTTAGGGTTAGGCGGGTGGGGAGGGGAGTCTTGGGGTCAGGCTNGAGGGGAGGCTGGGGGTGAGGCTGCGGGGAGGGGAGTCTTGGGGTCAGGCTGTGGGGAGGGGAGTCTTGGGGTCAGGCTGCGGGGAGGGGAGTCTTGGGGTCAGGATTAGGATAAGGGTTGGCGTTACATAAATACTTACCATTCGCCACTGCATCTTTGTCCTTCGGATGATCAATTGCAGAAGCAAGCAATTTGATAGTCTGTTTGGAACTGGCTGGTATAAAACGGCCCTTTCGAAAAAGTGCCTTTCTAACCGCAGACCTTCACCCAGTGCGTACAGGTGAACTGGCATAGTCATCGGACTTGCAATCATCAGTAACACTGTAAGACCTGTTCGCACAATCATCCTAAATTTTAAGCTCCTTTCTGCAAATAACTGCGATACTAAACAAGAAAAATAGGAATCCTATTACATGTGTGTGTTCTGAATATTATACTGTAATACAGGCATTTTTAAAGAATCAGGAATTAATTCATTCAATTACGTGAGTCACACTAGCTGCATAAACTGCAATAAATGAATAATCCCTGGGGCTTATGGTAAAAATGTAATATTAACGGATTGAGCTCTATTATGTACCTTTAAGGAGCGCACATGAATAAACCTATTCACACATGTGTACACAGATGCAGGAACATCGCCCAGGAACAGGGAGGCGACCCTGCTTGTGCTTTCTCCCGTCTCTCTACCTCTCGCTGACAATCAGAGCCGCCAGCTTGCACAAAGGCTGGATAGGAAAGGGTTGAGAGCAGAGTCCAGCACAATGCAAACTCATTAAACGCGCAGAGAAATAGGAAGTAGAGGATCCAGCTGACAGTCATTTGGCTCTAGTGTTAATGGGAGGCTGGCAGCGGCCATGCAGAGACCGAGCAAGAGGAAAAACACAAAAGGAGCCGGAATGAAATGTGCCCAGCGCCTCTCTCCACTTAACAAGCAATCTTCACTATTCATAACGAGGAATGTCTCCGAGACAGGGGTCACTCGGTAACATCACGAAACCTGCAGCCTCTCCCTGCATCGGCACAAAAGAGATGTGACAGAAAGCAAAAAGCCCCAAAATATAGCATGGTAATGGGGGGAATAAGGGACAGGACATGCCCTATATGCCAGAGTAATGGGCACACTTGTCCAACACTGCAGCACAAACCCCCCCCCAAGGTGTACCAAATCTAACGCATGTATTCTCCAAGAGCCAGATTTACTAAGCTGTGGGTTTGGAAAAGAGGAGATGTTGCCCACAGCAACCAATCAGATTCTAGCTGACATTCTCTAGTATGTAACATCAAAGTGAGAGCTAGAATCTGATTAGTTGCTATGGGCAACATCTTCACTTTTCCAAACCCGCAACATAGAAAATCTGGTCCCAGAAGAGCTGCAATAAACTCCTACTATATACATATTATACATAACAGAACCTAGGACTCTTAGCCTGGACTGAAAACCAATATAGGTTTTGATCTAATCTTACTTATGCCTCCTTCAGCTTTGTACCCTGGGCATATGCCCCTCTCGCACAGCAGTGATATACAGCCAGCCAAAATGGATACTACTACTACAAAAGAGCTTGTACCCTATATAAACTACATACAAAAGTAATTGGATACATGCTGTCAAGTACCTGAAGCAGAATCCTATTGCATCCCATGATAATGCAGGGCTGCCGACTCTCCCGGAATATCCGGGAGACTCTGGGAATTTGGGTAGTTCTCCTGTTATCCCGGGAGAGCCGGCAAAGCTCCCGCAAGTCCCAACCAGCTCAATTACAACTGTAAAATCCCTAAAGTTACTAGGGGTGGACCCCGCCAATCCCATGTAACGCTAGAGATTTCATGAAGGATTGGCAGGAAGCGGGGCTTAAAGACGCAATTTGCATAAATCACGTCATTAAGCCCCGCCCCCTTGCAGCAAGCTATGACTTCCCTCTGGGTTCCTCTGGAGGGAAGCTTTACAAAGTCGGCAACCCTCTGATAATGTGCCAGTAATGGCCTTAGGTATAAGAGCCAGCTCTGTGGGTGCCTGAGCACACCAATATTTGTGTTGTTACTTATAATTATGACTGGCATATGGAGCTAATGAGAGCACCCAACATGCATTTTAAAAGGTTTGCTCCATTGCCTTTGGTTTCAGTGTTAATTATTTAGGCGTGTGAGTAGACCCTGTACCCTCACATATCAAACGCCTGCATTTCCTAATACAGTGTGAGGTTGGGAATAACTTGTGACTCAGCAAAGGATGCTGGGATTGCAGACAAGCAGCAACCAAGGAGACACAGGTTGTCTGCGGCTGATCAAATGACACAAATTGAAGACAGTTTAGGTAACAGGAATAAGAAGCTCTCTTGGGGCCCATTAGAAAAGGTGCATATTGCAGAAGAAAAAATAGATTCTCAATCCATACAATAGTGCCAAGAGAAATAGGCAATAACTAAAAGGAATAGCCCATACTTGTGTTCTAAATAACGATTGCTAATGAGGTATAAAGAAATGCATGGTGATTTGGCATCCCAGGTGAAATTATCAGTCTGCAGACACTTAGCAGCTGTGGCTCAACATCAGACCCGAGAACTGGACTAATAAGCCAATAGCCATATCGGCAACAATACAATATTTAACAAGGGCAATTAGGCAGCAGAAACAACAACAATGGGCCGTATGCAGATTACCGGACGTATAACATATATGTCTAGTGTTTAGCGTTTTTTCCTACTGCGCATGCGTAGTGCATTTTTACGTTATCTACGTATCTTTTCCTTACATAGATTGCAAAAATGTGGTCTGAAAGAGGTAGATAACGTAAAAAATTTACTACGCATGCAAAGTAGGAAAAACCGCTAAACACCGGATGTTATATGTTATAAGTCCGGTAGTTTGCATACGGCCCTATCATCTTTATTAATAAGGATTCCATACTGCTCGCTGCCTCTACCAAAAAAAAAACCACATCTTAAATTGCTAATATTTTTGTGACCATTAAATATAAAAGAAAATGGACAAATACCTCCCAAAACCTTTTTGTAACCAGCAAACACTGTTCTGCTAAGAATGTCAGGTACCAGTCACACTAACGAGAAAAGAACCGGCTAAATTGCTGCTTTTCCAAATACAAACAAGCAGTCATGTTGTTCCTATTAATTCAATCTCTGAGACAACAAGATATAAATAGAGATACAGAGAATCACCTCTGGGTCATTTTGGTAGCAAACATGGTCTCCCAGTGTTATACACAATCATGTCACGATTGTCTCCAATAATACGTCATTTATTATCAGGTTTTTAAATAGGATCCTCATAATACAACCTACTTTATCATCTAAAACAATCATTCAGATCAATGGGGGTTACAGTCTAAATTCCCTAACACACAAACAAGTTAATATTAGTCAGTACCCCATTTAGCCACTAGCATGCTTTTTGGAGTGTGGGTGGAAATCAGAGCACACCCATGCAGACGGATGTGGCTTGCCGGCCCGATGTCCTGCATTTCGAGAGTGGACGTGCTGGCAGCATGCCGGAACGGCAACAACTTCCACTGGTAGAGACGGGAAGGACGTGCAAAATTCACACATATAAAGCCTTGTCTGGGAATCAAACTCATGACCTTAGTGGTGTGAGGCAGAAGTGCTAACCACTTCAGCATGCTGCTCAGAGTAAATATTTGAACACTCACATTACATGCTAATCTTCTTTAAATTTCTTCTTACTGTCAGTCTTACTGACTTCGTCACCCAGTTACATGCGGCATGGCTATGCTCGAAAAACTGGAGTTTTCATCTGCAACTAAGATAACAAACGCTATAAGAGACTAAAGAGTCACCAAGGATGCAACTGTCTGTTACCCAGAGAAAAGCGTATCAAAATGACAAGGGGAGGGGACATGAATTAAATCTGACCTATGGGCAGGATATACACTTTAGTATACGCACATACCTGTCCGGTCCCCCGCCATGCCCCCCCCGTCTTTATGTGCCTAATGGCACTTACGAGTAGGCTACCTAAGGGATAGGAAAACTGCGGCTCTCCAGGTGTTGCGAAAGTACAATTCCCATCAAACCTTGTCAGGTACCAGCTATGCTTTTGCAGGTAAAGCATGCTGGGACTTGTAGTTCCACAACACCTGGAGAGCCGCAGTTTGCCTATCCCTGGGCTACCTTATCTTCCCATGCGGATTGGATGTGGATCCCTGCAAAGAAAATCTGAAAAGAAACTTTCGGATGTTCCTTTTTCGAAATTCAGAGTTTCTTTGCAGAGTGTGTAACCGGTATTTTCCCTCTTAAGGAAAATATGCCCAGACATTTTTAACACCTCCCTCGCAGACTAATCTAAACGCTCCCCCACCCACTTCTCCTAAATTCCCCTGTATTCTGCCGTGGCACGCCTCCTTTTACTTTAAAAACTACGTACCTAAAGGCTACATAGATTACGGGAGGCGGGGCTAAACATACAGATTATCGTAAGGGGGTGATGGAAATAATCCACAGGGATCTGCATTTGGAAGGGAGTGACAGGTGGGTTAACTTCTCTCTCACGTGCAGACTTACTGACCTCTGTGCATACAGAAAACACTTCGAGGTCAGGATCAGGTCCAAAGTTGTTAATTATCGGTGTCTACCTTCCACTTTAGACAATGTGCTCTTAAACTGAATTCAGTTAAAAATCCATTGATATAGAACTCTCTGACCTTCAGACCTTAGCTTAAAAGCAAAAAAAACATTGACACGCATACAAAACGTTGGCAAATAAAAGCTTTTGACATGCATTAGTAGATGTATAAAAGGCACGATTTCATATTTGCCAAGGAAGAAAAAAAAAAAAAAGAATGATAACATAAAAAAAATAAAACTGAAAAAAAAAATGATTTCTTTTTTTCTTGTATATGAGAGAGAAAATAATGCACAGAATATTGACACAAAATGTATAAACAACACATTCACTAAACAGCTCTCTGACGTAATCTAGATCGGATCCATCAAATATCTTCAAGGATGCATGTTAATAGGAAATAATAGGCTGTTCTTCCTAGCAACAAACATATAAAAAAAAAAATCTCAAAAAGCAAACACAAAAACACATCAATCATAAAAATAAAAAAATAAAAATAACAAACAAAAAGAGGAAGTTTATGTGCTATCATACCTGCAGAGAGCTAAATGGAACATAATTACAATTTAATTAATCCGAGCCACCTTAAGTGTTTATTCTTCTTAATCATGTTGTGCCACCAATTTAGTCAACAGAATAGTTCGGAATGTTCAAGATCAAAGGGTGGTGTATTTCATGATATGATTCCGCAGCCCATGGCAACCAATCAGCTTTAATCTGTCTAGCAAGAATGAGATTAATGGCAACACACATCTAATGTGTTACATTAGGGTTGTCACACTGGGCAAGATTGCATTAATCACTAAAAAGACGAAAGAGTTAAATACACACAGCGATACACAGATCGGTTTCCCTCCTTACTCCTCAGGTAAAGTTTCTATGTTCATTTTAGAAACAGATGGACAAGGTTAGGGATATACTCTGACTTCTTCCTCCCTCCCTCCATTTTGTTCGGAGGGCTAAACACCATCTGTTGATGATCAGTCTCATGCAGAGGGCTGCACACAGAACTATTTAAGTGATCAGCTTGCCAACAGAGCTGACAATCAAACCCATCACACACTAGAAAGTTTTGTTGCAATGCAATCACAAAAGTGCAAATTCGCCTTTCGTAGACTTAACGCGGTAAACGGCAGGGGACGACGGTATAGTAAAAAGCCATTTGATGAGGGATGGGAAAGGAACAGCACACGCTTTACTGCAGGTGGTGTACAAATTCGTGCTCCCCTTGTACAAGAATGGGATTTATTTGAGGAAGACACATTGAGCTTTTAACAAATTCTGTTTAGAGCTATATTTGACATACTTGTTTTTCATTGAAGCCGAATCCTGAGGAGCAGAAAAATGTGAGGGACAATAGGATTCATTCTGTTATTCGACAAGAAAAAAAAATCCCTACAACAGGGGAACGGAAAATACACTACCCCCAAGGACATCTCTTTTCAAGGTTTCTCATTGTACGGCATGCAAAAATTATTTAACAGGTTTCATTTTCTATGGCATGTTGAAAACCATGAGTCGGAAGCTCTAAATGATTCTCTAGTTCATGATATTGCCTCTGATACTTTTATTTGTGGGAAGGGGAATTATTGTGTAGTTAAATCTGATGTCAAACAAACTTATATAAACTAAGACAGTATAGATCACAAATCATATTATTCCACAGGCAGTTAAATCTGAATAAAGGGAACATAACAGGCCTGGCCAACCTGTGGCTGTCCAGGTGTTATGAAAATACCTCCCAGCATGCTTTGCCAGGTATCAGCTATGCCCAGAGTTGCCGACTCTCTCGGAATGTCCGGAAGACATCCAAAATTCAGGCAGTTCTACCGGTATCCCGGGAGAGCCAGTAAATATCCAGCAAGGCACTTGAGGCTTGTGGTTTCTATGAAACCACGGCCTCAAGTCCTGCCCCCCGGCCTGTAGTATCCTAGTGTTGCTAGGGACCCACCCCCAACCTAGTTAGACAAAAAAAAAATGGGTACTAGTCAAGAGGCGGGGCTTAACATGATTTGCAAAAAACACGTTATTAAGCCCCGCCCTTCCTGCATGCAGCTATGGGATCCTTTTAAAAGTTGGCAACCCTGGCTATGCTTTAGTAATTAAAGCATGCTGAGGACTCGTAGATTCACAACACCTGGAGAGCCAGAGGGAGAGGTAGGGCCATAACGTAGAATCAGGGTGGGCATCTGCTGATGCAGAGGAGTGGTTGCTAAAGTCTGATACATGCTCTGACAGGGGTGCCATTTAGTGGCCATATGGTAACAATTTTAGCATTGCTGCGTCTATTACATAACAATAGCCAGAACCAGATACAGAAGATGGACAGAAACTCTCCCAAAAAGTCAGGCCTTGACTTAGGATGTCTGTAGATATGTGCATATTATTTGCTGGTGAAGGTATGCACATGACTCAAACACAATTAGCTTGTGATGATGCTCGAGTTGTATGGCCAACCAGCATTCGTGTGTGCTCAGACTTGCACCAGGACCAGACACCTGTAAGTCAGGAGGCTTAAAGGTGCCGTATTTCAATATCTTTCAACTGAACATTGCATGTTGTGCACATAAGTGCCCTCTCTCATCATCGGATCACCTATTTGAACGCAAGGTGGCTGACATCTAGATTTCTAAGACACCTTTTACACACACACACACAAACATCTATAAGCCTCTTTTCGGCCATGTGTAATTTTAAAAACCAGTTACGCATGTTAAAAAACAAATAAACAAACCCCTATTACAAGGAGGTCGAAAAAGTGATTTAATTCCAATGTGGTATTTATCACGGCTGCCAGTCTTCCTTTTAAAGTCTAGATATGTTTAAACCATCCAGACCACAAATTATTTACTCTATACTTCTCAAGGTTCCCAGAAAACTGGTGTCCTCATTCAACGCCTGTCTAAATGTCATCTAGCCCAAACAGGCATATGCAGAGTTTAAGAATTCAACAGACAATTCGTATAATGGATAAAAAATATTTCCAGGGCAACCAGGAGCCTATATCAGTGGCTTCAGACCACGATCCTCCCTGCTTCTTCCTGCCGCCTGCACTGTGATTGTAGACCGCTAACATCGTGGACACCTCCCGGGACTTGTGTGCTTCACATACGGACCTCTGATCAGGACAGTGCGGAGCTGGGATTGATTAAGGGAAGTTCCCTGGTGTTGTTTTTGGTTATATTTCGTTTTTTTTCGTTTTTATTTGTTCAAAATAAATGTTTTAATAGTTTTTATTTCCAGGAAAAAGGACATAGAAATAAAGTGGAATCATTTTATTAATACAGAGCGGTCTCCCTATTGATTTTATAGCCACTCTCATTTTGTTTGGACTTTGTATTTATTTTGTTATTTGAGATATATATATTTATATTTTATTTTTATTTATTTATATATTTTTGATACTATTTTTCTGATTGCTTATTACTGGAATAAGGGTTTGTTGGTCCGTGATTTTGGTATATTTTAGTTTCGCCAGTGCAAATTTACACATCCATACACATATACTTTTTATTTATTTATTAGAAGAGCGGGGTTTCTTCTTTTGTGTAGGTTGAGCTGCAGGTTTTTAGCGCTGTTTAGTGTTCCTAACTTATATTTCTAGGAGCCTATATCCCTCTGCAGTCACCCAGAGAGGATAGTCATTTTGCAGACCAGGTATAAGCTAATGCCTTGTCATCAAGAACCCTAACAATGTCCTTCACAAGACAGGATCATGATCGACTGCAGCTTTCAAATATTTTATGCTACATAAAAGACCCCCTCAAATATTAACACCTGACACATTGAATCATCCCGTCTAGCTGTCTGTAGACACCTGCACATCATCTGCAGCTCATCTCGTCTGTTATTCAAAGTCACGGAAAGGCTACATCACAAGCATTCTAAGCGAGAGGTGGGCATTATGGGATATATCTGGGGCTGCACAAGATGACAGATGTGCATTCGTTTTAGTAAGAAGCATCAGGTAACAAATATGATCAGTTGTGTGGCTCTAATTAGAACCTTTTTGCTAGGGTTAATGACTAATCACATGCAACAGCTGCATGAGCTGTGACACTATAAAGCCAACCATACACGGAGCAATAATCTGTCCGTCCCACCGCACAGGAGGAAAACTCCTGTATTTGCCGCTGATTGGCTGAAAATGGGGGCCGGATAGCCTGACATAACAATTCATCGGATCAAATCAATTTTCCAGGCTATGGATAGTCCATCGTCAACGTAATTATTTTATGTTAAATAAACATGGGGGTGGATACAGAAGTTGTCCACACTGAGCACTTCAAGGAGCTGATTCCATGAGGACGGAATTAGGGGCGAAGTGCGCATATTTACATCTATTACAGTAGCTGATTGATTACAGATTCTGGGCTGTATTCAGAGAACCGTCATGTGCGCATTTTTAGGAACGGATCAACTGCGTATGCGTAGTAACTTTATTTAAGCAAGTCACGTTGAATATACGCTGGTAAGTGTTTTAGGCTCGGACATGTGAATCGCACTTGGGGACATACGTACGGATGGGAGGCGTATAAATAGTTTACTGAATAAGACCTTTTATCTCTCAGCTCTGAAGTGTAGGAGATAAAATCCGTGCTGCAGATTCATACAATGCGCCATGGTGCAGAACAGAATATGCCCAAGGATTGTGAAAAGCCCACTGTGCTTTTCCACGTACCAGCTACGCCTATGCTGTAGGACAAGTCCTGGCAAACCTGTGCCTCCGCAGGTGTTGTGGAACTACAACTCCCAGAAAGCTCTAACAGTGTTGACTTAGCTAAAACCTGGCAAAGCATGCTGGAACTTGAAGCAGTCCAACCAGTAGAAAAGCGAAGGTTGGCCAAGCCTGCTGCAGGAGCATGCTGGGACATGTAGTCCGCACACCTGGAGCGCTGCAGGTTACCTTTAAAATATGAAAAGAAAAGACTTTCCTCACCTCACCACAAAAAAACGCTTCATCAGCTCCTCATATTAACCGCTGCCTCACACAGGCGATATTCCTACACGTTTGTAAGAAATGTATAGTATCAAGCCTGGGAGCCAGGAATGTGGACACACTGACACTGAGCTGTCACCTCTATCACACAGCTTGATTACTGCGCTGATGGCTTTCCCAGAATTCAGTTAACTGTAAGTGGGGATCATGCCCCCCATCCATACAACAAGGCGCCAGGGGGGAGAAAAGCAAGGAGAAGAGATTGGACGAAATGACACAATCAGGGAACCTTCACACCTCTCACAACAGGGGGGACATTATTGAAAGACCTTCCAGAGAATAGCAACAATCAAGGCTCATTTAGCAATATGTAATGTGTATATTATTAAATAGACAATATATATATATATAAATTTAAGCTTTAAGCATCACATAGTATTATAGCGAGCAGGCTGCACAACATCCAAGAAGAGAGTAAGACGGAACATGAAAAGAAATTCTACGCCGTTTCAGGCCAAAGTTGAAACACCAGAAATAAAGTGATGTGTGGGCAGCAGAGACAGACCACAGGAAAGAACAGATAAACTGTAATCTCCCCTTGGGTTGCCATGGAAACGGAGGAATCCTGCATCATCGGCATGCACAGTGTTTGCGCTGTAGGAATCAGACGCGTCTCTCAAGCGATAAAATCAGTAACATTACCGGGATTATCTGACACAGACAGAGATCAAATCTCATCCTTTGCAGGGCGGGGCCCCATCTTCAAGCACAAGAAGCTGGGAAGCCTGTGCTTTACGCACCAGGAGAAGGCAGCTTTGCGAGGCCTGTGATCACCTTAAAAAGCCGGTCACACAGCATATAATAATCGGTCCCATTCAGCCCCACAAAAATGTAGTGTTTGGTATTGCTGACAAAAATGCTCTAAGCAGTCTGGCAGCATAATGTGACCATTGCTGGATGAATGGAAAGGAGCAGGGCAGTAATTCTAGGGCAGTGTGTGATCACTAAAGCTGGCCACATACAATGCAATGTGTCTGCACTGTACAGTAAACAGCCACTAGCTGCTAATAGGGGCTCCATACCCATCACACTACGCCACTCCTAAGAGGATGGGCCCAGTGGCGGCCATGTTGTAACCATGGCTTCATTATATTGCTTCCCTTAAGACATTCAAGAAGCAAACTGTAGTTTTTAATCATTATTAACACTTATTTATATAGTGCCACAGAGATCATTAGACATTCACATCAGTCCCTCCCCCTAGTTGAGCTACATACTATGGTCCCCAACGCATACATAGACAGCCACACTAGGGTTAATTTAGTCAGCAGCCGATTGACCTATCAGCATGTTTTCTGAAGTGTGGGAGGAAACCTAAACAGACACGGGGAGAACATACAAGCTTGACCTCAGTGCTGTGAGACACAAGTGCTACTCACTACTGAGCAACCGTGCTGGTAAAATACAAAACTATTTGCTCACAATCACAATGGGAATGTTGCCAGCTTGTGCAAGCCAAAGCCCCTAATCGCTCATTGTAGGAACTCTCTAAGGCAAACCGCACTTGTTATTTACGCGGCTTAATATCAGTCTAAGGCCTGGAAAATTTGTACGGTCACCACGGATACATCCGAGAGCCTGAGCTATTGTCACACGACCAAAAGGAACTTTCACTAAACAGTCTTATTATTTACAGATACTACCCATGAACTAGAGGGGTTTCTTTCTCATTATTGAAATGTCACAGAAGAAGAGACGCAAAACCTCTAAGGCACTTGTAGCGTTAACACGTTTAATTCATCAGTGACAAAAGGTCCTACTAATTCCCAGAGATCCTGGAGTGGAGAGAAAGAGCTCGCACAGCACCCTCATTAACAGCTTGCCCTTAATTAACAAGCTAATTGCAAGTTGTTTCATAGCTGCAATTACTTCCTGTATGCTCCACCAAACTTAAAGGAGCAACTAAGGCCTGTAGACTCAGAACACTACGGAGCTACTTGTTATGGGAAGGTCAAGTCTAAAACGGATCACCTGTTTAGAGAAGGTTCATGTTGAGGCAATGGGGAGGCACACTTTACATAAAAGTAATCATGTATAATTATCCTGCATATCCAGCCTCTTCATGATAGGGTGTCCTACCTGTTCATTTACATCTTCTTAAAACCTCCAATCAATCTACATAAAATTACGGATACTTTTTTCAATGACTTGAAGTCTTTAAAGCACACCAGCTTTCTCCAAAATAAAAATAAGATGACAGAAACAACACTGCGTGACTAATTAGATATTCAGGAGGTATACTCCTCTAAGGGCCTTTCTGATCTCGCAGGAGATAAATAGGATGGAGTGCTGAGTTATTCTGTGGGATTATCTTTCAATATCAAAACTAGCACTTATGTGTGATCCGCTGCAGCAGTTTTCTAACGGTTACATCAAATGTGTCGCTGCCACTATGACCACTATGAGTTGCTTGAGGTACAGCTAAGAAACGACACACACTGGCCAACACCGCTTTTACATCACCAGCCTTGAAAAACCTGAGATTTTGCTGGGCAAATTTCCATGACAAAAAAAAAACCCCCAAAAAACAGATTTATAATTCCACCTATAACCCGGTCTGACCCTTTCACATGTGCCATGAATTTTCCAGGACTGCCCTGGCAAGCAATTGTCAATCAGCCTAAAGCCTTTTGGCTGAAAAAATAAGGGGAATTTTTTATTTTTTTTATTTTTTACAAACTACGGAACTTTAAAAAAAAAAAAAAAAAAAAGGTTAAAAAAAAAAAAAAAAAAAAGGAGGACCTGAAAGGAGACAGGCAGCATTTTGCAGTATTTGTGGGTCTCCTTTCTGATCCGCCCGCAGGCAGTGAATTTAGTACTTGTATGTCTCCTTTCTGGTCCGCCCGCAGGCAGTGAATTTAGTACTTGTATGTCTCCTTTCAGGTCCACCCGCAGCCGGGTGATTTTAGTACTCGTATGTCTCCTTTCTGGTCCGCACGCAGGGGACCAGAAAGGGGACATACAAGTACTAAATTTATAGCTGTGAACTGCAGGCAGCTGGACCAGAAAGGAGACCCACAAGTACTACAAAATGCCACCTGTCTCCTTTCCCTGCACAAGGCTCCCAGTTTCAGAGATCTTTACTATTGCCATAGCAATAATAATGAAATCTGTCCAATCAGGTGTCTTTTTGAAGGACCCATGTTGAAGAACAACACTATAGGTGCACACACGCTATACAATTATCTGGCAGATTATCTGAAAGATCTGGCTGTTGGAATGAATATGTGGTAATGGATGAGAGCACCTGACAATACCATTTGCTCTCATCTATTACCATTTTCATTCCAACTGCCAGATCTTTTAGATAATCTGCCACATAATTGTATAGTGTGTGTGCATATTTTTTCTCTCCCTGTCTAACTCACTTATGTATACACTATGCACTATGCAAAATACTTACAGTTGGAACCAATCTGCTGTTGTATTCCTCCTGCCTATATCCCGAAAATGAATCATGTCCGCTCAAATGCTCAAGGGGTGGGGAAAGCTTGAGTTGAAATTATGTAAGAAAAACAGTTAGCCTTGATGGTCATATTCGGTTTGCAAAGGGTTATGGGAGATATAGCAACAGGTCTGACGGTACTGTGTAAGCAGGAATCATCGATACTTTGAAACTTTGGTAAAATTGGTGCCAATGTTGCATGGTGTGAATTATTATCTAGTATATACCCAGTTTTAGAAAGTCCATTAATAATACCCCAAAATAAAGGACAAAGGCCAGGATACACAATACATAACTTTCTAGGGCAGCTACAAATTTTATACCATTTAA
>WWET01000006.1:937322-951728 GCA_011038615.1 Limnodynastes dumerilii | reverse complement strand
TATATATCTGCCTAAGCATTAAACTGCCCACAAAACATTGCACTCAGATCAATCAATGTGCACTTGCACAAATACAAGACCTCCAGAGAGAGTTTGGAGCCGATCCTTGGACTTTTACGAGCCTTGGAAATAGTGGCCCAGAATGCACAGTGTTGGGAAAGATGACAGTTACAGTTGATGCTAATTAATGGGAGAAATCTGCGTAAGCAGTTTTTCAAAAGCACAATTGTATCTGCGAACAGACTTACACAAATTAATGACACATTGTTGTGTCCCATGCTGTGCGCTACACACCACAAAAAGAGCAGCATACTGTAAATAGCGCAATACACCGTGAGAAAATTAGCTTAAAGCAAAACAATCCTCAGAACACAAAAAAAGCCAAAAATTGAAATATTAACAGAACTTGTTCAACAAAACATAGCTTTTAATTACTGCACTAACCAAATTGGTCCACATTGTTGCCAAACTAGAGTTTAAGTGGAAGCACCAATGAGAATGCACAATGCCTTTCACTGCAGTTAATCTGTTTATCAAGGGGGATAAAACTGTATACAGTAACACTCTAATATAGCAGCTAGATACTGTATAAGAAATGATATATCCATGTACTAGCAGCAGCCCAACAAATAATATTCAAGTTTACATAGCCAATGAGGAGAACTCTCGGGGATGGAGAATTCCCTTTAATTGGGTAACATTTGTCGGGGTCCGTTCAGTTGCCGTATGTGTAGCATTTGAGATCTGCAATAATGTAGAGAAGTGACCACTACACAAGTCAACAATGCAGATGTTTGGGGGGGGGTAAAGGCCTGTTATCCAAAAGCCCTATTATGAAACATGGGGTCAGACAATTGTCCTCTGAGAGCACAGTGGTCAGCATTGCTACTCAACAACATTTAGACCTGGAGCTAGATTTACTAAGCTGCAGGAAAGGAAAAGTGGAGATGCTGCCCACAGCAACCAATCAGATTTTAGCTCTCTCTTTTCCATTACATACCAGAATAATGTCAGCTAGAATCTGATTGGTTGCTATGGGCAGCATCTATATTTTCGTCTTTCCCGCAGTTTAGTAGTTCTGGCCACTGGCTTCTTTCTATTCAAGACAGGACATTTGTATTGTTCCCATATGCTTATATGGATTGTATATAAAAGTTGGGATTAATCCCACTTGCTGGTATATGGTCCTATTGTCTGGTAGGGAAATTTAATTGTGAAATCCACTGGGGAGAAACCAACATCTATATTTTCTTTTCATTCCTGTAAACTGTGGTGTTAGTACATAAAGCATGTAATTGCAATAGACATAAATAAGTAATAATAAATAATAATAATAATAATAATAATAATAATTCAGATCATCTGTTTACACCCACACAATGGAGATCTGCAGCCAAATCAGTGAGATAAATTAATTAGACCTCATTGCCACAGGAATTGGAATCCTAAATATGAGGGAACTGTACTTCAATCTCAGTTACAGCCATTTTGAACATATCATTTTATTGGTTCTACAGCATTTGTGCTCTTTAATGGCCTCAGACAGCTACATAAACAAGAGAATTGCTTTCACAGATTGTTGAAGCCCATAAACAATAAAATCTGACAGAGACCCCCAGCTTCTAACAATGAAGTAATTGTACCCTGTGTGGCAGAAAATACCTTGGGATGCCAATATCTGAATGCAAGATGTTTGTGCGGAATTTGTTTTGGGACGATAAAGCTTGTTTGTACATTTGGAAGGGCTCCCGACAAGATGGATTATTCATGCCCATCGTACATCAACACATCCACAATTTAACAGCCAGTAAAAGGAAGTGTATTTCATTTTGATTATTTCGAAATGTTGCATTAACGAGAGTGTAAGTGAGAGAGCAGCGAGAGATATTAACCTGGGACACTAAATATGCAGCAATTAGCCTTTTTAAAGCAGATTCCAGATAATTCATTTCTTAAAAGCAGTTTGTGATTCGGATGGGGCCCCTAACGAATAGATCCCATCTGCCTGCAGCAGCAGCTTCATTCAGCTATTAATCAGACCACAGATCGTTAGCCAAGGAAGGTGCAGATTATTTTATAATTACAGATCTGTCAAAATGTTATGCTTTAGTAATCTAGTACTAAAATCGAGAATTTACCCCCAATGTATATAGGGAATAAAACCATGTAATACATGCTACAGCAGGGACAGGCACAATAGGTGGGGTGGAACAACAAATCCCAACATTCTTTGCCAGATATGCCTAAGTGGCTGGAGCATGCTGGGATTTGGAATACTAGTGGTCGCCTAAGCCTGTGTTTTTTTTTCCCCCAGAAGCCCGCACTGTTACAACATCCTTATTACTCAGGTTTGATTGGTGTGAAATGAAAAGGAAGTCAAATCCCCAAGAGACGTCGATACAAGATATATTCCCAGATAGTTGTGGGTGACCCAGTTTGTCATTTGCTCTTGGACACCAGGCCATCCGTGGGAGAAAGAGAGGGGCATTGATAATCGCAGCTGTTAAAACAAAGACAAACTATCATATTTACCTAAAAAATGATCAGCATGACAGGAAGTTTCCATACTCCCGTGTAGACCATTGTTTCAGCATGATTAGATATCTATATCTTTCTATAGTGTGTTCTGTTTAATAATATTAAGGTCAACTCGTAGTTTTATGGAGTGAACTACAAGTCTCAGCATGCACCAACAGCATGGGCATAATTCAGATGTAGAAAAACATGCATGGATATGTAGATTCTAACCACCTGGCATGGCCTGATTTAGTGCGTCCCACTTAGGGCCTGATCCAGAGTTCCGATGCCACTACACTCATAACCCTGAACCCAGCCTTCCCGTACAGACAATAGGAGGCCTCTCCATTCACTCGAATGGACGCATGATCCAAGGACCCTAACAAAAGACATCTGTGCTTTACTCACTTAAAACAGGCATCACGCTTAACTCTGGATAGAATGGAGGCACATGGCATGCCCTCCCTGTATTATCTACCTACTCCTATCCCCTGCCACCCATGCTTTCCACCCCGCCATTGGAAATGGTCCCAAAACGGAATGTTGGATCCCAATCTGCCCTCGGAATGCAGAGCACAAGCATGCGTAATTAACAAAAAATGTGCGTTTCCCAATCAGAAATCATTCATTTTTCGGAAGTCTGTATCCGGTCTATAATGAGGAAGATGGTGATTATTGGCATGAAAATACAATTATTTTGAGTTTGAGCCAATGATCAAGTGAGTGGCCAGGTTGAATATTCCAAATTACATAATTGAACCGGAAACGCTCTGCTACGATTATTTGATCATCTCTGGCCAGGAGGTGCAGGGGCCACACTCTACTGACTGGGCAGTGAGCCAATCAGCTAGCTGCATGGGTCTGTGCAAGCAGTCAGTGCAGAGACTAACAGATTGACAGGAGGTCAGTGCAGTCAATCAGTAGCAAAGACCTCCAGTCATCTTGGCAGTCCCTTCCTCTTTAGCATGGATCATCAGATCAGTACCAGAAAGAGAAGCGAGAGGCACAGATATCGCCACATTCTCCCGTGGGGAAAAAAAAACTGCTTATTGGCCACCACTTGCTGGGAGCAAAAACTGCTCTAGTGTATGCCCCGCTTTAAGTGATGCAGTGAGGGTTGATAGTAACTAGCAGTGACCTATATCCATTAACTTGACATTTCAGAAATCCTGCTCTGAATAGAAAGGGCATCACATAAACCAGACATCTGTTGCATAGATCTCTAAGCCTATGCAATATGCCTAAATATTATGACTAGTCTGTGCTCTCCCAGATCTCAACTGACAACCGTCTTATACATAATAATTGCCCTAACATCCTGGATTCTCTTTCTCGTTGTCATATTGATGAAAGATCACTGAATACCAAGAGGTGGCTTGCACAAGCAAAACAAACTCTATCAAACAAAAAGCAAAGGCCTCAATAAATCTCTGCAAGGGCCTTAGCTGCGCAACCAATCAGGTACTAGCTGACATTCTCTAGTATGTAATAAGTGTAAGCTAGAATTTGATTGGTTGCTTTGGGCAACATCCCCACTTTTCCAAACTCGCAGCTTAGTAAATCTGGCCCCAAATCCAGTTTTAGCAATACCTTGGAACAGGGCCAAGAGGAGAATATGTGACCCAATTCTGAACAAAACACACAGTGTAAAGACTGGAAGGGTAGGGGGTGGATTGCCTTATGTGAAATCACTGGACCAACAGCGCTACGTGCACCAATAGGATGTGAGGAAAGTGTTTGAACTACAACGGCCACAAGCTGTAATGAGTGTTACATTTAAGACTTACTGAAAAGTAACCATGTATAAAATAATTAGCATTTATGCAGAAACACAATGTAGAAACAGAGTGAAAGAAAGGTGAACATTTTCTAAAGGTAGGTTGACAAATCCAATCACTTGATAGAGACAAAACCAGCCCCATGCAACTAAAGGTCATCCAATTCCCATGGCACCCTTGTATAGTAAAAAAAAAAAAAAAAAAAATCCCCTTGTTTAAGAAAAAAAAAAAAAAAAAAAAATAGGCAACTTATTGCCTTATTTAATGTTTTCACCCAGAACGTTTCAGGACTGGGCGGATCTATGCCGACACCGGACATTCTTCCTGAAGGGCATCATCCTAGAGATTCCACTCATTTCTCATCTTCTGCAAAATTAACGATGATGGATGCTTGATTAGGGCCATTTATTAGTCCAATTTAGCGCGAGGATTCATTTTGTAATTGATATCTCAGTTCTGTAGCCTCTCATTTATTTCGGTAGTGGAAAGGTGACTCCTAGCAGCATGTTAATGGAATCTGAGGGCCGTTCAGGAAGTTTTCAGAGCTCTTCGCAAAGAGGTCACATCATCCATCAGACCTGTCACAAATTCCAGACGGAGCCGGTGGGAGCCAACAAACAAGTCTCAATGCAATGCGGTAATGGCCATCCACCAGGAAGCTTTTCTCCCTCCATCTTAGCGCATTTTATTTATATACTCTCCCTTGAGACTGTGACACTCATATTTAATTACTGGTCCCCAAAGAGTTGTCTCCACGGTAACATTCACGCCATCGAGTGGCTTTTTTTTCTTCCCAGTCTACCGTTCACTCCCGTTCCTATTAGACATTACATAAACCTCAGCAACGTGAAGACCCTTGCCAGATTTATGAACCTCCATCAGTACCAAACACGACAGATTCATCGCCCCCCTTTCCTCCCCTCCTCGTGCTGCCAGCCCTAGGATATAGTTCTGTATCACTAGGCCCCGTCTGCTATTCACAGACTGCCAAGGATTTAAATAGACGTGCAAGACTAAGTACACAATGCTTCGAAAAGCTTTGACTCGACATTTGGGAGCAGTAGGCTGCTGCATGAGTACCGGAGCCATCACCAAATCCCATGGGAACAAAAATAAGCAGATCAACGCACATCAGAGATACTGGCCTCTAATATACACACACACACATACAGGCTACACCCACACAGACAATATTTCACATATACACAAAAACAACAACAGGGGACACATCCTCCGGAGATTCTCACAGACACATTCTCCCTGCACAGAGGGAAACACAAGTCTCTGGGATATATATTATAACAGAGAACACAGATGCACATAAGTAATAAAGGGAAAAAACACACTCTACATACAGACTCTAACAACATCCGTGGGTTTTGATCTATCATACCCTCCAACTGTACCTATTTAGCAGGCATAGTACCAATTTTTAATGGTCTGTACCGGCTAAATTGGCTCATGTACTGGATTCTGACCCAGCAGTTCCCTCCCCCCTATATTCACCTTCCAGTCCAGCAGCATCCGATCACTATAGCAAAGCTGCGGGGAAAGACTCCTACTTCTTTGCTAAAGTGACAAGACCCTCTCCTGTGTCACTATAGTGACAGGACCCTCTCCTGTGACACTATAGTGACAGGACCCTCTCCTGTGACACTACAGTGACAAGACCCTCTCCTGTGACACTACAGTGACAAGACCCTCTCCTGTGACACTACAGTGGCAAGACCCTCTCCTGTGACACTATAGTGGCAAGACCCTCTCCTGTGACACTATAGTGGCAAGACCCTCTCCTGTGACACTATAGTGACAGGACCCTCTCCTGTGAGTTTTTAGCTCATATGATAAAGGCGTAAAATAAACTTTTTACACCTTATCATACATGCAAATGAGAGCAGATTAAAGCCCCGCCCCTTCACTGGACAAACCACACCCCTTCACAGACGCCCCTGGGTGTACCGATTTTCCATAAAAATGATGGAGGGTCTGATCTATTCACCCCAACATTCTAATCTGTTTATTATACCCCGTTCACACTGAGCCAAAAACCCGGGACTTTGCCGGGGCAAGACCGAAAATCCCGGGTCTAGGCTCAGTGTGAACGGTCACACCCGCGTCGACCCGGGTAGAGAGACCCGGGAATCAGACACGGGATTTAACGAGGGGTAATTCCCGTGTCTGACCCGTGTCGCCCTCAGTGTGAACGGTGCGACCCGTGTTTTTTGTAACACGGGTCGCACAGAAAGAAGCTGATTGGGTCAAAAAAGACCCAATCAGCTTCGTTTCTTTAAAAAAAACACTTAATTAAAAAAAAAAGTTTTAAATAAATAAAAACAATAAATTAATTTAAAAAAACACTTAAAAAATATTAAACAGAACTTACCTGTCCTGCGACGTGGCTGACTGCAAGTCCGGCCGTAATGGAGGTCCTGCGCATGCGCAAGACTTCATTCTGGCATCGCGTGAATGAAGTCCTGCGAGGACCCAGAGGATCATCGCGGGACTTGCAGGAGAGGTGAGTAGCGTAGTATTGTATACCCCATTCTAGTCTATAGTCTATACTATTCTATACCCTATTCTATTGTATAGAATAGGGTATGAAATAGTATAGACTATAGAATAGAATGGGGTATACAATAGTTTAACAGCATAGAACCGAAGAATCCCGAGTCAGTCCCGTTCAGTGTGAACGGGCCTGACCCGGGAATTTCCCGGGTCTATGCTGCAGTGTGAACAGGGTTTTCCCTGTTTTTCTGCTGCATGCCCCGGCAACGGGTCGGGTTAAAAAACCCGGGTTTTTGCCGGGGCTTCAGTGTGAACACGGTATAAGAGTCAAACCCAGTGTCCCCATAGTGCAGAAGTTATGATTAAATGAAACCAACAACTGCCTCACTTCTAAGATACACTTTAATGACCGTATTGTAATTGTGCTGCCCAAGGAGAGCTCCTGTCAACCTGAACAGAGTTCAGAGCAGTCACACTTCTGACAGAGGAGCTGGGCTGAGTTTCCCCCTTTACCCCTCCAGACTCCCCTACTTCTGAGAACAGGTAAAGTGGCTAAAATGTAAATGCACAAATGTCTGGATCGTGTGCCACTGTGCTTCCAAGGGCCAGATTTACTAAGCTGCGGGTTTAGAAAGTTGGAGAGGTTTCTTATATTTCTCATTCTCATCAATGTCTACTGCATTACAGCCAAAGCAAAAAACAAAAGCCATTCTCCCATATCAGAATGTTATGATGACAAGAGAACCAAAGTTGAGGATACATTTATACAATTATATTACTGTTGACTGGGGCCCTGTGTCTGATCAATGCAGGGTTGTCAACTCTCCCGGAGCATCCGGGAGACTCACGAAATTCGGGCATTGCTCCTGGTTTCCCCGGCAAATCTCCCGCAATGAGCTTGAGGCTGTGATGTAATATAAACCACAGGCTCAAGTCTCCGACCCCTGCGTATCAACATTACTATTCCTAGCGATACTCTGGACTGGGCAGGACTTGATCACATCGTTTGCATAATCAAGCCACACCCCCATCCCTAGTAATACTATGCGATTTGCATAAATTGTGTATTCAAGGCCTGCCTTCACACCAGCATCTACTTCACAGAGCTTCTCCTCTCTTACAGAAGCACCTAACAAGCCAACCAGCTGCAAGGAATGAGGAAAGCACGACAGTCATATTTAGCTAGGTATAAGGAATAACGCTGTGTACCATAAACTGCTTTTAATATACATTAAAGATAAATGGCATTAGGCGCCCTTTAAAAACATGTCAATAGTAGACAGGTCTGTAATATATCAGGCCAATTACAGTTTTGAAGGTCTGCAAAGGTATATGCAATACTTAGTAAATTAAAATCAAGGATGGTAAAAGACTGGCAATATATTTTATTAATGGGTGTAATTAAACAGGGAACTATTGTTGGGAGAAAAAGTCACTGTTAATCAACACAGCACAGATTATTGGTTTAAAAAGGATCAGTAATTATTTAAAAACAACTAAAACACCAAACTGTATACAGCCATAAATAACGCCCCGTGTTGTTTTCCAATGAAATCAGTCCTCTCACATTTACTAATGGACATTCTGTAAACCTTTATTTTCAGCCTCTTGCCCTTTAGATGCAGCCTGAATAAGGGTTTGGCCACAAGTCCACCCGTCAAGGTTGTGAATAGGCGACTAGTTCTGTCAGTTAAATCCCTGCAATGCTCACCAAGCTGCAGCTTAACATGTTCATACATATGTAAACACATGCTTGCCTGCAGTATCAATCATACATATCTAAGCAGAAAGCTCCAGATGCTTGTGGCTTGTGTCCTTTACAAGGTAACTGGGATCAGATATATAGGTCGGAGTGATCTCTGCTGTGTAACTCGACAAATGGTAATCCATGACGCAATGAGAAGGGTGGCAAGTAAATAAGAAAAGAATGAAATAAATAAAATAAAGTATTTTGCATGCAGTAGAAATACTGGTACATTGCTTGCTCTGTGTTTAGATCATCAACTCTCCAGGAATATCCAGGGGGGCCCACAAAACTCAGGCATTTCTCCTGGTATCGCAGGAGTGCTGGCAAATCTGCCACAGTCCAGTACCCACAAAGCGTTTGTAAGAGTAGGCGGGATTTGATGCCACAATTTGCATACTCAAGCCCACCCTGTCCCAAGTAATAACATGATTTGAAGCTGACAGGAAGTGGGCGGGGCTTAAGTACACAAATTGCATCAAATGAGGTCACCAAGCCCCACCCCCACCAGCATTTCCTTCTGACCTCCAAGATCTATCAGAGGGGAGAAATTAAAAGTCGGCAACACTGGTTTAGATCTTAGAATCCAGTTCCAGGGGCAGATTTATTAAGCTGCGGGTTTGGAAAAGTGGAGATGTTGCCTATAGCAACCAATCAGAATCTAGTTGTCACTTTCTTTTTACATACTAGAGAATGTCAGCTAAAGTCTGATTGGTTGCTATGGGCAACATCTCCACTTTTCCAAACCCACAGCTTAGTAAATCTGGCCACTAAGGTACTAGCCCAGAAAATAATGGTCGGGTGGTCAAATTTAATATAAAGCTTGCAACAAAATGAATAAATCAATTTATACATAGTGCCTGTTACATAATACAAGTGCATGATCTTAAGACTGCATTACAAGCCTACCACAAGCAGTGTGCAAATGTCCTCACTGGGCTTGGCAGCAGTTAGGATGAATGAATACGCTCACACAACTGTATGCATAGTCCCTAGACATGACATTTGCATACAGTGCAAATGAGGCTTAGTGTCCGGAATAAATTGGTACCTTGGCAAAACCATGTGGTGTGGCAGGGAGAAAGACAACCTGACAGATTGTGAGTAAAGAGACGTGACGAAGATAATTGGACATTGACTTGAACACTAAATGGGAGTCACAGTGTGAAAGTCACAAGAGAATGGAGAGTATATTGTACCATAACGCTGCAAGGAAGTCTGTTTACTTGAACAGATATCTGGGACCAGATTTACTAAGCTGCGGCAAGGAAAATGGAGATGCTGCCCATAGCAACCAATCAGATTCTAGCTGACATTTTCTAGTATGTGATAGGAAAGTGAGAGCTAGAATCTGATTGGTTACTATGGGCAACATCTCCACATTACATTTCCTGCGGCTTAGTAAATCTGGCCTCTGGCTTTCTCTGCTACCAGTTCCAGGCCACAGGGCGATTTTCTTTGCAATCCAAAGATAATGGAAAAATATCCAATAAAGTTTGTCATATTCTCCTCAAAGAATCTTGGTCCATAATGTAATGATCTTTGGCATGAAGCCTGTAGTAACACCTGATCTGATTGGCTATGGTTTGTGGTCACCGGGCATCACTGTATAATAAGTCTCATTAACAAAGTTTCTCATGTTTCAATATTTGTGATTATAATAATGGTTTTCAGTGTATTTGTCATATTAATTACAACTTACTTATAGAATTTGGGTATGCATTATAATAAGTATATACGTTTGGCAGATATAACAATAGTTCCTGCAAAGTGCAAATGAGGGGGTTGGTTTTGTAGTATTTCACTAGAAGACACCGCGAGTTGTGTGGTAACCAACAAATACAAAACAGACTACACACTTTCAGAACAACCCAGCTGTTGTGTAGATGTATGCCATGGACAAACGTGTGAACCGAATTCAAAAACACGTTCATGCATACACGGTGCCCAAGTGTAAACGTAGACACATATTAGAAGCCTAGCTACCCTGACAGCTGCATTGACAAATAAACTAATTCCAAGAATGCAGAACCCAAAGCAGCGTTATCTCATGATCTCACGAATACGACTCTTCTGTGAGTTTAGCCAAAAGCGAGCTTTATTTGTTTGTTTCCCTGCTTGCTTCTCCTCTTTTCAGTTTCTGTTTTGACACACACTTGTGTAATATGTAGCGAGATGACTCCATTCCCAAAATATAAGAATACCATTACACAGCTAACTCAGAGCATCAAAATCAGTGCAACTGTGTAAACCTACAGCTGCTGTACATGGGGTGTGCGTCTTGCCTGCAAACGGCTCTTTTTCGAATTCGATTGCTTTTGCCTCAGAGGCAAAGAAATCGATAACCGGAACAGCGAAGGACGGACCTCTGAATGGCAAGTCTAAATTTTACCCAAATCCTTTCCCTAACACTCCCCTTCCATTACCCCAACACAACCCTCCCCTTTCCTTCCATTACCCTAACCCTCCCCTTTCCTTCCATTACGCTAACCCTCACCTTCCATCACCCTAACCCTCCCCTTTCCTTCCATTAGCCTAACCCTCACCTTCCATCACCCTAACCTTCCTTTCCCTGCAGCCTAAACCTAAAAGTTCCCGGAGAGAGTTACTAACCTCTCTGGTGTCCGGTCTGTGCAGAGGATCTGAAGGGTCTCCTGCAGCATTTACAAAACATGAATGGGTAAGTGTGCCGTTCGACATAATTACCCATTCGAAAAAAAATGCTAAAATTGCTGCCTTTTCAAAATAGAGACCATGAAAATAAGCTTTTAGCTTTCTCTACTTCTAAAAGACAGCATTGGCGGCGGTGACCCCCACCAGTGCATATGCCCATTGATCTGCAGAGGAATCACGTAATACCCCCATTCGGAGTCATGAGAGAACACCCACATGACTTCCACACTCATTTCACTCCATGTAAATTGTCACAGCTTGTACCTAAGAGCCCATGTCTGTCCCATAATGCCCCAGGCATGCCCTTTAAGCTCCAACTTACCACAAACCAGTCCTAAGCATACTGCGCTACTTTCCTCTGATTGACCCGTACGTCTAAAAGGACACTCCAGCTACTACTGACCTCTAGTAACCACAAATAACCATACATTACAAATTTAATTGCCTTCCATTCAATCATTCCCACATAAGGAGTCAGCACAAGTGTTATGCGTCTCTCCTAGCTTGTGTCTTAAGAGAAAAGCAGCCGCTACTCTTCAGATCCTACTTGCTTTACGATATGCTGTAAACATGAGCTTTGTCACATCATATGGAGCCATAACTGATCTTAGTCAACCATTTGTGATGCTGCCTATAGGGACAGGACACTCCAGCTCCTGTCACAATATATGCTTACAGAACTTTACTGTTATATCTTTCTTCTGCAATACATATGAAATTGCTGAAACACCAATTAGAACAGATTAATGGACAAGATAAGCGAAAAAGCACAATGCCAAAATAAAGACATCCCATTAAAACTGGGACCCGTTCCTGTCAATTAAGAGTTGCTAAGTATGGGAAATGAGTTACTGTCAATGACGTAGCAATATATAACATGGGCATCTATTCACACAGACAACTGCCTGTCATTCATATCACAAAGCTATACTCTCTGAGTCAATGTTACTTTATATGTGATAAAAGTCCTTTCTAAAGACGTTTTTGTGTTAACATGGGAAAGAAAATGGAAATTCCCTAGTTGCCTCGGGCTAATAACAGGCTGATGACATGTTACAACAATATGCATCCACCACAGATCTTTATAAGGAACATTAATGGCTTTGCACATCTTAAGGATAAAATGTAAATAAAAGAGCATTAATGTCTTAGAGATCTCAACTAGTACAATTAATGGATCCAGAGGAAAACCAATGGAAATGTACACTTATTTACCACAATAAGCATATTCTATTCAAAGAAAAATAAATAGTTTATCCCACCTGTAATACAAAATACAACACAAGATGTAAACATCCTGTTATTGGGGGGATGCATTTCAACCACTTAAACACACTTAGGGCCCGATTCAATTAGCTAAAAAGCGTTCGCCGGCGCTATTTTTTTGTAAAATTACGGCCAATATTTTTTTTGCCATTCGATTAATTTTCTAGCATTAAAAATACGCCAGTTTTTGAACGATAAAAATCCGCACCTATGAGGTGCTGATTTTTAACGCTGCTCTATGTTGTGCCCCAACAGGGCATGCTGATGCTTGTAGAACTACAAGCATCAGCATGCCCATGGATGCCAGGGCATGCGGCTTCATGCCCTGCCATCCAGGGACCGCTGAGCAGCTGCTAGGTAAAAAAATAAATCCTTCACTGAACGCCGCAAATCACCTCCTGCTAGAAGGAAGTGTCGGCGCTACTGAGGCTATTACCCAGTGCCTGAAGTATCGTGAGAACGTGATTTCAGGCACTGGGTAATAGGCTCTCAGTAGAGCCGGACACCTCCTGCTAATTAATCCCGTTAATTTTTTACTTCGCTGCCTGCTATTTTAGCGCAGCGTAAAAAACTATTGAATTAGGGGATTTTTTGCGGGCGAACGCGTCGTATTTTTTCCAACGCTAATTTTTTTAAAATACCGCCTGCAATTGAATCAGGCCCTTAGACCAAATAAATGCATTTATTCAAAATGTCTACTTAAAAAAAAAAAATTGCAGATAGATATGACAAAATGTTTGAGGCTTATGCGATTTTATTTATTTTTATAACTGATATTTTGCAGGCGTCTGAGAGCCTTTGAAAATATATTCCCTTTTATAAGCTTAGCTGGTCCTCTTTGAGGTACGCTACATCTCATAATAAATGGCTGTCCTATGGGATAAGGACAAAACGATAAAGGTCAACACTGGTTTTCCGCATTATAGAGAGTATTTCATAGCCAAGATATCTGCAGTGTAGCACAGGCTTCTCTCAAGTCTGATGAACAAGTGACTAACTGGATGTGGACGACATTGTCCCAACTATCAAAGAGCTCCAATCCAATCATTGCGATTTGGATCTGGGCCAAGCAAAGGGCTTATAATAAAGGGAGTTAGATGTAATTGGTATGTATCCCCCCCATATCAGTCCAGTGTTATGGTTCTTTTTGCAGTCGTGCTTTTCGGAAATTTGAATTGTAAATCTTCTTAAATAACCAAAAACTTTTTCTTCCATAATATCATAAACTAATATAACTAATATATCTGTCCTAAAATTTATATACATTTAAGGGCGTAATGTACTGCTTTTAACGGTCAAAGGTGGTACCTCATAAAACGCCTGTGGTGGCTACCGTAAGTCATAAATCAGCACACTATGGGAGTCATTCTTACGGGCCTATCCTCAGATTGTCAATTTTAACAAACTTTATTCTTATTTTGGAATACAAACAATCTATAGTCAAAAGCTAATAATCTATATAGTAATAGGTGAATGTCTATCTGATTATATAGCAGATCAAATATCACGTCTTTGGGGCGTGTTCCACAGCTCCCGTTGGATCTCCGCAAACACATGAACGAAAAAATGATATGTGTGTGTGTGTGTGGGTGTGTGTGTGTGTGTCTGCAGGTCCCTAAATGATTTAGGTGGTTAGAAGAACAGTATTCATAGGTTAGGCATGATGTATTTTAAATGATCTATATGAATAGAGGAGGGGATTGAGGTATAGTGTGCATTAATATGAGAGTTGTAAGCACTGGATCCACAGATACCCGTTTTGAATAAAATATTTGACACCTGTGGGCCATGCACTATGACTTCTAATAATTCCTTTAAATATTTAGACCAACTTAAATCAGAATTTCCCGGATTTAAGAATGTCAGAAGGAGAATAGTGAAGTATAAGAGATAAAAAATGAATGAGCTTTAAAAAAAAAAAAA
>WWET01000006.1:925606-937314 GCA_011038615.1 Limnodynastes dumerilii | reverse complement strand
AAAGTTTAAAAAAAAAAAAAAAAAAAAAAAAAAAAAAAACTGTTTACAAAGCGTTCCTTGAACAGTCCACAGGGTACATCAAAGCAAACAATAGAAACGGGTCTTTGGACACCAATATCCCCTTAAAATGCAATGTACTGTATTTATATTAAAGTGTCAAAGTTAACTTCTATTAAAGAAAAAAAAAAACATGTTGAATATATATATTTAGGTAATCATCTATTCACTAGAGAATAGAGGACATTAATAAAAAATAAATAAATACAAAGCAAGAAAGTAACGCAAGACCGGATTTGGCTCCAAACAAAAGCAATACACAGAGTATATTAATGGGTCTAATGCTAAGGCCATTTATCAAATCCATAGAAACACAGATAGTGACGTCAGATAAGATTGCCCATCCAGTCTTCCCAGTTGTTTATTTAAAACTATACTTACCCTAGACCCTATTTGCCAATTAGTTTGAGATTTAGGATATCCTTATATTTATCCCAAGCATGTTTAAACTGTTCTACTGTGTTAGCCTCAACCACCTCATTTGGGAGGCCATTCCACTCCTTATCACCCTTTCAATGGAGTCATTTTTTCACACATTTCCTCTGAATCTACCGCCCTCCAGTTTATATTCATGCCCTCGTGTTCTATTACATCTTTGAAAAATGGTACCCTCCTCTAGCTGGTCACAAGCCTTGATATATGTGAAAGCTGCTATCATGTCCCCCCTCTCCTTTCTCTGCTCCAAGCTATACATGTTTAGTTCCTCTAGCCTTTCTTGGTATGATTTGTTACAAAGGCCATGGACCATTTTAGTTGCTCTTCTCTGCAGTCTCTAATGTATTTACCGTATGTCTTTATGGCCTCCAGAACTGAACACAGTATTCTAGGGGAGGTTGTACCAACCATCTATAAAAGGGGCATCACTACTTCCCTCTTTCTGCTACTAATTTCTCTCCCTATGCAACCAAGCATCTGACTTGCGTTTCTCATTGCTTTGTTACATTGCTTGGCTACCTTTAAGTCACATGAAATAATGACTCCTAGATCCCTTTCCTCCTCAGTAGATTATAATATAGTGCCATTAAGGATATACTGAGCCTTTGGATTTTTGTGCCTCAAGTGAATGATTTTGCCACACTCTTGACCATTCATCCAGCCTACCTAGATCATCCCTCATTTTCTGTACCCTTCCTGAATCACAGATCAAGGACAAATTGTGCAGTACCTATTGCCTTCCAGTAGCCCAATGTTGCAAGCTATATTCCAATATTCCAGATGAAAGTTTATATCAACTTCTTGCATTGAACTTTTCACTTTACTTGTTCAGAGAAACATGTGAAAGCAGCTGTTCATTTTCCTGCAGACTATTTTTCTCAGGACAGGAAACATAGATTGCGTAATAGGTTGTGTTTACTGCTTAGACAAACACAAAACAGAATGTTTCACCAAGACGGAATCCTAGCAAACAGTTTAATAAACAAACAGATTACTAAAGTCATGTACAAATCAGGCATAGGCAACTTATAGCAATTTGGGAGCTGTGAAACTACATGTCCCATCATGCTCTACCAGCTTTTAACAATATTTATGCTGTTGAAGTATGCTGGAACCTGTAGTTTCCCAACACATACGCTGTCACAGGTTGCCTGTACATGGGGATTAATAGCACAGGATGGGATTTGCCATCTGGAAAGGCTGCTTTTAAAAAGTTGAGACAGCCAAACACTGATTTTCAGTTGTCTCGATATGGAAAAGGCAGCCTTTTCTAATTTATAGTCTAGAATGGGTAAATATGCCGCTTGGCACACTTACCCATTTATTTTTCGCAAGCCGCCAGAGAGGTGAGTAATGCTCTCAGGGGACTTTTATAGTTAGGCTCTGGAGAAGGAAGGGTTAGGATAATTAAAGGGGAGGGTTAGGGTCAGCTTGGGGAGAAGGAAGTCTTAAGTCAGGCTACGGGCAGGGGAGACTCAGGGTCAGACTACAGGCAAGGGTTAGGGTCATGGAAGGGGAGGGTTAAGGTAAAGGTTAGGGAAAAGTTTGGGGTAAAACTTAGACTTACCATTCAGAGCTTTGTCTTCGCTGTTCCGGTTATTGATTGCTTTGCCTCTCTGAAAGCTAAAGCAATCGAAATCCCAGCAAGTTCAGAACTGGCAAGAGTAGAACGGCCCTTTCGAAAAAGGGCCGTCCGTACTGGAGACCCACACCCCATAGTATTTACTGACAAGTCATTATCTAGAACTGGATCAAATTATGTGGAAACTCAGAATCCAGGGGCCAGTTTACTAAGCTGCAGGTTTGGAAATGTGGAGATGTAGCAACCAATCAGAATCTAGCTCTCACTTTCCTATTACATACTAGAAAATCTCAGAATCTAATTGGTTGCTATGGGTAACCTCTCCATTTTTCCAAACCCGCAACTTAGTAAATCTGAGCCCAGGAGTGAATCCAGACCTCCGTATGTTAGGTACTTACACAAGCTTCTTGCTTAAGAAACCTAATTACACCTGTGCATACTCACTCCAGATGTTATGTTGCGGATCTCTTGGTGCATGGAACACAATTACGTACACTAAGAGATCTGAACTACAGGGCGGCCTATCTCCTCCGCTCGCCAAAACTCTGCAAGGTGGGCGGAAGGACCATTTATTTTATTCAGTATTAGCGGATCTGCACAGGAGACTTAAGGTTACTCTATGGTGTGCAAGTGCTATAAAGTCTGCACATGAGAGGGATGTGACCAGGGGAGGGGTTTATTTCCTTCACACGTGTGAACTTTCAAGCTTACGTGCGCATGGAACACGTACGGAGGGGGCTGGATCTGGTCCTGGTTAGGATTCTTGGCCTACTCTTCTCACATGATCTCACATAACCATTAAATATTTATAAATCCATATAAAGCACTAGAGCTATTCTCTTGTCAACTTTGCTTCTGTCTTGTTTTACTCTATAACCCAGATTGAACAGACAGCTGTGCTCCAGATCCCAGTGGAGAAATTATTTAATCAAACACATGGACAACCTTCACTCTCTTCCTATTCAAGAATGTGTGACTAATGAACTGGCATCAGGAATAATAAATGCCAGGGTTCCTTTCAACAGAACAAGACAATGCTTCCTACTCTTTGGCAATAATGCAAACAGCGTTGACCATTTCAAGAACGGTTTAAGGACTTGAAATGGTCATCTGTAGCCTTGGTCAATGCATGAAAGGCAAGAAAAGTCCTTCAGAAACAGACACAATGCGGAAGCACTTTACTCTGAGATTGTTGGATGTTGGCCATATTTTAATGACTTCTAAGCTTAACTTTGTTATTAGAAACAAATGATCTGCAAATAATGCTTACAAAAGAGGTAATACAAAATAAAAAAAATCAGGACTGTATCACTGGAGACAAAGATCAAACCCAACAGGATTTTTAGTTACATTTTAATAGAGCCCCTTAAAAAATAACACTAGTTACAAAAACATTGTACGGTTTACCTGATTTGTACTTTTTGTTGTTGTTTTTCTCTTGAACTATTGTTGTGTACTTTGTTATATTGTATGGATCCTTACAAATTAAGGATAATAATAATTAAACAATTGACATGTAATAAAAAAAATATTAGATCCAAACATGTTTATCAAAAAGACATCGATATATGGATCTTGCAAAAGCCTTTACCAGATTGGAAGCACATGTATTTAGTTTTACCATGCTTGCAAAAAGAACTTCCATTAGGACCTTTGAACCAGAACCCCGCCAAGTGTTCTGAGGGCCCCAGTGCGCTTCTGATAGAGAGATGCTCATCCGCTACAGGAAATTAGCCTGCTTTGTGGATGGTGCCATGGAGGAGCAGCAAGGGTCAGTCGGAAACACTAGCCGTTGTCATGGACAGCAGCCCAGGCTTATCACCGTCACTATTAATCCCCAGAAGCATCATACACAGAGCCATATCCCGCAAAACGTTGTACTGCAGCAGACAGGCCACAGCTCTCTATGTTAAGTTGAACGTGGCTGGGGTAAGTTAGTCATGGATGACAATTCAGTGCTATTGCTCCTTGTGACAGACTGAGAGCCAATGGCTGTGACACCAGAGTCATTGTATTACTGTACACCTGAGGAACAGCAGCACCGGTCAGCAGAATTTTATTATAAACAGCGCTCAGTGCACTATATGCTGTAATTAATGATTACAGGACTTCTCCAGGGCTGCACCCACTCTCTAGAATAACCTGCCTCACCCATTAAGACTATCCACTACTTTCCAAACTTTTAAAGTACTCCCTTAAAACTCACCTCTTCAGACAAGCTTACCAAATTCTTTAACCTTCTTCAGCTTTCTTTACCATATCATCAACCACTTGGCTTTTCTACTACATCATTAACACAAACCCGCACACCCTCTATCAATTATAAAGTTCCCTCATCTCTGATATTAACACTGCAGAGTGACTGAATTATAGAGATTACTGAACACTTACCATACACCCTGGTCGGTCTATTGTGTGATATATAGGGTGTAAGCTTGTGAGCAGGGTCTCTTACCCACCCAAACTGTTTGTTACTACCCAGTCTTGTTTATACTGATTGTTAAAATTGTAAAACACTACATAATCTGCTGGCACTACATTAAAACCTATTATTAATTAATAATAATAATAATAATAATAATAATAATAATAATCTATATAGAAGAGTAGGGTGGCACTGCTTGTAAAAGTGTCATAAAAACATATGCAATAAAGTTTTTTGTGTTTTTTTTTTTTCAATACACATCCAATCATGTCATATATGAAGAGAGACTGGCATAAGAGCAGACTATTAATCACTTAGTCAATTATATATGAATAAATTGTGCTGAAGTAGGTGAAACCGCTTTCCGGGCTCAAATTTATGTCATGAACACAGGCCAGACAAAAGGCACTTGATAAAGAGTCCAAGAAGAAAAGGGGAGAGCTGAATGGGCCAATTATTACCCCTCTAAATATTGTTCAGCAGTTATGAATGGTGTATGAATCATTTCCCATCTCCTCCTACTTCTTACAGTGTCAGGGGGCACGCACAGGAAAGGCTAACCTTCAGAGCAATGAAACCCAGTTTATAATCGCTGCTGACACAAAGGCTCTCTGAAGGGCGAGTCACGGAGTCACCCCCCTCCCCACACCATAAAACAGGACCCCAAAGATTCCAGACGTGCCTGATCCACATTATTGTTCTCCAAATACCACTGATTTATAATGTATGGGTGAACTTTAATCTGCAGGCCAGTCTGCCCTTTATGATAAGGATACAATGAATCTCTAAAGTGTGAGCCACTGTCACAGACGTACAAAAATGTCACATCAACAAATGTATTTATTTCCTAAACTGAGGACACCAGGGATCAAGGCTTAAAAAGGAATTATCCACCATCCGCCTCCTCGCCAGCCAGAGAGATCTATTTGTGCCGAGAGCATCAGTCACAGATAAAGCAGAAGCACTGAATGATAAGATCATAAAAAGGAGATTAGCTTTGAAACCATGTCTCTCACATATAACCACCTTTTTGGAAGCTACAGTAGGTAATGGGGCAAGGAGAACGAATGTTGAGAGCCAGGTAAAAAAAAAAAAGTCTGGAAAGGAGAAACAAGGACACGGAAGGTGGCACTACAGAAGGCAACGGTTGCTTAAACTGGACCTTTCAATTCCATGCCAAGACATTTGGAGCTTAAACATCAACATTATCTTGGTGATTATATTAAAAACAGAAAAAAAAAGCTATGACTACAAACTAAGACACAAAAGAAAGGAAATTGCTGGTTTAAAGTAACATAAAATAAAAAGTTTGCCATTTTGCTGTAGAAGGCTGGCAATGAGGGCAACCAAGTATTTATGTATGGGGGGCAGGAACCATGAGACAATTAACAAGCTAGCAATTAATGGAGAAAAGTCTGTGTATAAAACTATTGCAGCTATTTATTGAATACCACAGGCTCACACCCAACCACAGACTGTAAAAACTGCCATGCAACTAGAAGTGAAAAGCCATTTGGTGGCCCCTTGGCAAAGACTATATGCTAAGTGAAATTACTAACGTTATACCTGGTCTATAATTAGGGCTGTGTGATACAGGCAGTTGCCCAGGGCACAAAACCGAGTGGGGCATCTAAGTTCATTTTTAAGGTTTACCTGGTTATTAATTTGAGGTTTTTTTTTGGGGGGGGGGGCAGTTTTAAACAATCCTGTAACGCTGCGGATCTGCATGGCAATCACAGAGATACAGAGGATCAGGCGATGTTCCTGACCTGACTGTAGTCACTGGGATTGCTCCCAGCTGAGCAATACAAGCTCGACTTAAGGTCGCATCAGTGTCATCTAGATGGAGCCATGGGATGTAGAGAAAGATGAAAGGTGACAAAGTTAAGTGAAGGCAGTTGGAGAGACATAAGGGGAGGTGGGGGACTAACAGGGAGTAGGGAAGATTAAACAGACATATGGATATTAATCCCTATGGAAGCATTATAAGCTATTTATGTGGGAGGCATTTAAGCCCTGTTATTTGGCCCTTTATGAGGCATATATAACCTAATTATTAATAGGGTCCCCATAAGAGGTTATAGCTGTGATTTATATGGCTCAATACACTGCCACAATAACCTATTTACCAATAGTACCTCTTTTTGCAGTCAGCACCTGCAAAATGTATTTCTTGAACAGTTTCGATGACATCATCCTGATTCAGGAAGGTCACTAGCCATGTAAGGGGAACAGAGAATTACTGTGCTAACATTATAAATGGCATACAAACTTTCTGAAGACAATTTGGTTGACAAGTAGAATGATATTTCATCCTTAAACCACTTAAATCCCTGACTGACTTCACACTTTGCCAAACTCTAACTGAGCTGCCTGAGCTACGTCTGACTGTTCTGTGGCTGGCCATTTCCTCAGAGACCGCCAATTAGAACATTGTACAAAAATGGAATCTACACAAAGTGCTGGCAGCCATATGTTAAGAATCCAGCCCATCACAATCCCCCAGGAACCGGAGACATCCCCACTGCAAAACCTCTCTCATGTTTCAGTGATCCGACTAGCTCCTAATGAACTAATGGGCTCATGCATGTTAAAGCAGCTCTCAAAATGGCTGCCACAAGTGTTGAGCAGCACCACAGAAACTGTCAAGGGCATCATGGCTGAAAAAAAAAAAACTGTGGCTGAATGCAGTTGAGCGATATAAAAGTGTACTCCTAAACATCACAGCAAATCTGAAGCAACACCCTCACAAACGTCTCTCCCTCTTAGGGCCTCCTAAAATTTTCCTCCTCCTATGCCGCTGCAGGACATTCATTCTAGCAGCTCATGCCCATTCTTAAGCCCACATTTGACTGGCAGAAAGGGATTAGGACCTCAGCTGCTCTGACGTACGGGCCTGTGCACAGATGTGAGGGATATAGAGTACCAGGAAATGCTCCGTCTCTCTGAATACCGCACTAATTAGCAAAATTAATCTTCACGCTTTGCATCGGTTGCCATTGTGTTTTAATTAGCAGCTTCCATCTCCTAGCGACGTGCGTGCACGAGTATGTAGAAATATATATACGTTCACAAACCTCGCTGAGCTGTACGTGGATGCGTCTTTTCAATTTTTAATGGTAGATCATAGCATTTGTACCTTTGGGTGAATTCATAAACATAAAGAACAGGTTCAGCCGGGGGCACCAGGATATCTGATGCTGCAAGAAAGCCTTGCTATTGTTGCCTTCCTTCAAAGACAAACGCAAGGCCTCCAATGTATCTTTGACTGTAAGCATTTAAGCGGCCATTTATCATTAGGAACTTTAGACAAGGTTAATAAAATCTTTGCAGCTTTAATGACTCACCTACGTTCATTTACAAAATGTCACGTGCCACGACCAAAAGAAAAGGGCAGTTCACAAACACACCATAAAGTTTCACCCTTGGGACTTCCAGGTAATTGCACTCGCTCATTAAAAACGGTTTTAATTATTAATTGACCGTGTCAGAGTTGTTCTTTCAAGTCAATTTTATCTTTTTCTTCCTTTTGAAAAGCGTTTATATTTGCAGCTGACCTACAGCGCACAGCCTGCGACCGGGAAAGAACACATAAGGAGAATATATTCCGCTAAATACCATATATGAAACATATTATACATAAATGGCATGGGCTCATTAGGATGACGATGTCCAATTTGAGCGCCCAACGGGTCTACAGAATTACTGGAGCTCAGTAGCGGACAGGTTACAGCGATGCATCTTCCTACTTCTTCAAAAGGAATTCTAACTTTATGGACGGGTAAAAAAAAAAAAAAAAAGCGGCTGTAATACCAGACTAACAGGTTATTCGACATTCAATTCACAGCACTCATCCAAAAATTTGTATGTCCTGCAGCATGGAGCCGTCCTCACCTCCTTGCCTTGCAATTCTCAGAGCTCCATCTACCCTAAGTAACACTGCGGTCATTTAAATGGCAACAATCCCACTGATATGGGATCCATGGACAGATGCCCCATATACAACTCAATGTATTTATGTCCATTTCTATAAATTAAGCTGCTCTAGGATCAGACAAAAAAAAAATAGTTATTTTCAAATACTAAAGACATTAGTCACAAGTGAATTGCTTCAAAGTTGCAAATGTTTCTTTTCTCTACAAAAGGTTTTCTGTTTTGTTACACTAGGTTAACCCAGAGTCTCTCCTATACTACTATGCACTGCTTTAACTAGTACTGTAGGTTATACGTTCTAAATAGTTGGGATGACCTAGATGTGTCAAGAGAGGAGAGCGAGAACCGGGGGAAAGAGAGAACAGGGGGAGAGAAGGGCCCCGATTCACAGTTAAGAGTAAAATTGCATACATACCTAAATATACGCACATAAAAATTCTGCAATACCGATTCAGATAAAATAAATAACCCGGTTAACCACTCCCCACATTAGGAGTGCAACATAAAGATGTAAATCTTTCCTGCGTATAATTAGGTATGTACGAATTTTAATAGCTGTGAATCGGTCACACGCTTAGGTGTTTAAAATTGCTTAGGATTCAAAGATAAGTAATTGGGCTTTGGAAAAACAGCAAGTACTCATTAACATACGTAAACAAAAGTAACCATTAAAAATATAACTTGAAATAAGAATAATCATGACATACTTTGCAATACACAAACGCATACTGCATGAAGTTAGAAATACAATGATCCACTACATATAGACTTTCTTAAAATGTTTAAAAAATAAGCATTTAAACACTTAAACCAATACAGTTAAATATAACTAAATGTAATGGTATGATTTCAAAAAAATGTTAAGTAAATCATTTTTTTTTTCAAAAAAAACCTTCTTAAACTATAACCAAATGATGGCACCTTTACAGGGTTAAAGTCTTGCATAAAATGTAAAATCAGCATAGGATTAAATAAACAATCTTTTATTTGTTCCATTGATTATAAACAAGCAGCAGGTATAGCCTGAACTAAGTAAGAGAAGACGCATGGTCTCACAGCAAACAATACGGTTTATCAATTTAAGAGTGGTCAGGGCCACCTTAACTTTTCCCGTGCGTCTGTTAGTTTCCGCAAGGCACTCCTACTTGTCAATCAGTCCTAACTCTGTTGGAACGCCCATACTGTACATTAGTAGCCCGTGTGTAGCTCATTTGCATTATGAGTCTTGCCCTTCTAGTCACGCATGCGGGACTCATTCCGTGCCAATGTGTGCACCAGTCCTAAGTCTGACGTCTGTGTATGTGAATCAGTTCACCAGGTTCTGGGCATGTGCAGTTGAACTGATCGTAAAAATATGCACGTAGATTCTTACTTAAGTGTGAACAGGGTCCAAGGACAGAAGAAGAGAGAGAAAAGGAGAGAAGGAGAGAGAAAAGGAGAGAATGACAGGAGGAGAGAGAAAAGAAGAGAATGACAGGAGGAGAGAGAAAAGGAGAGAAGGAGGAGGAGAAAGAGAAATCAAAGGCTCCAATTTAAGACACCACCTGCCACTTTTACCCCGAGCTGTAAAAGGTATAGCACCTCTGAAAAAGCCAAGATTATGCAAACAGTAAAAGGTGCGACATGAAAGCATGTAAGGATTCACCTCTAGTTAACATTAGAAGATCCTGTTATTTTGGCTATTTTTAATGAACAAGGACAATTCTAAATAATAAAAAGACTGTACAACATAGAAGGGCTATGCTTTTTATGCAGAGATTCATAGCCAAAGATTAGTAAGCAAGGATGAAACACAAGGAACAATGGTAATGCTCATGGTCATGTTAGTATGATTAAATAGACATATGACACAGAGGACGGCCATTTTCTGGACAAGGTCATGGGATGTCAACCCATAACATGGTAACGTATACGCAATATGCACATGAATATGACATTCTCTTGTAAACCAGAGAGAAAGGATAGGGCCGTATATATTTAGAAACCTGCAGAAATGTGTGTTTTTACTTTAAAGATTCTTCATTAATCCATAGTCAGAATTCAATAAATAATAATTACCACTGTAAAAGACATCTGGTAATATGTGTCATACTTGCTAAGAATCAAATAAGACCATTGTTCAGTGGTCAGTTGTTATTGGGTGATGTTCTGTTTGTCACTTGCAAGAGAAAGGACATGAATTCTTCATTAAAAGCAAATCTCGCACTTAAATGCTTTTGTTCACACGCTTCAGGCAGAGAGTATTGTATTAATGGCCTTGTTGTTTTAAATGATAAAATATCTTCTGCAGCAGCGCGCAATGAATTTAGAAACAATCTTACATGCAAAAAGATACACATGGGGACATGTGCTTTATGTAACAAACATCTAAATATTTAAAGCAGGTGAAAAAAATGCAATATAAAATAAAAAAATAAATCAAATATGGAATAGAAAAAAAAAAGCTGAATAGCTAAGGAAGACGAACTTTTTCATAATGCTTTATATCAAATAATGTAATGAGAAGCAGTGATACAAATGGGTGGATTTACTGGTTTAAAAAAAACATAGTAATACCCATAGCGACCAACATTTTAATATTTTTTTGTCCTCCAGAAACATTTTTTTAAAACATTTTGGATATTTGGGTTTATTAATTATAGGATTTGCGTCATTCAAAAACGCCAATATCCAATAATCGGATTGTTCAGTCTGACTGAATCATCTCCGCGTCAATATGCAGACCCCATGAGGAATGGGATTAAGGTTACCCTGATTGATGTATAGCGTGCAACCAACTTAATGTCCCTGGCTAGCAGAGCATTATATCGATTTACTACATAGCGGAGTGGTTGCCAAAGTGTATACCATGGTGCCCTCATAGGGGTGCCATGAATCCAGACTGGTCAGAGCAGTGGAGCTGCAGTGAAAGAGGCTTTGCAGCACACAGGACTGCTCTTCACTCTCTGCAACTCCCTGCGCTGAAAAACCCAGGAGTTTTAGGGAGAGAGGATCCACCTTTCTCCCTGCAGCTCCTCTGGGATACCAAGTGCATAGGAGTAGCAGAAAGAAAAGCTGTGCTAAGTTGTCAGTGTAGCTCCGCCTCTCTCCCTGCAGCTCCTTGTAGCTTGCTTGTCTGAGATACACGGATGTGAACATTTTACTTCATCGTAGCACAGCCTCTCTCGCAGACATTGCTTTACAAGTCAGCAGGTCGTGAGATACCACAGAATCCAGTCCGGCACGTGGGAAGCACTGGCATAGCATGTAGCCAGCGATACAGAACCAGTATGTAGG
>WWET01000006.1:907010-925589 GCA_011038615.1 Limnodynastes dumerilii | reverse complement strand
GGAAAGTAGCACATTTTCCATCACTGTTGTTACATAGGAATAAAACAATGTCTGCTTTAAACACGGTTCAGTGTTGCCAAGGATTAGCGACAGAGCATGAGCTTCTATCTACTCTACAGTCATGCAGGAACACACAGTAAAAATGGCCAATAGGTTAACACAGCACAATGGGGCAATGGAAGCATGCGTTAGATAAAGCTGCCTGTCTTCTGCTAGTCATAACATTCAGTCACGAGTTATGCAGAGAGGCCACAGACAAAAATACACACGTGCTTTCACAAATACACGTGGGCTCATTCACATATTATTATTATGCTTTGGGGATAACGTCATGCTAGGTGGGAGATAAATTATAGCAGTGTTAAGATTACAGTGAGTCAGCATATAGACAAATTCCATTACTGTGATAACGCTCATACTTTCAGCTGGAAGATTTATAGGCACATGAAGAGAGGAGAAGGAGACGGAGCATCAGAGGCCTAAAGCACACAGGCGTGAAGGACACTACATCACTGGTCCTCAGAACAAGACATCCCTGCAACTATCAGGTCCACTGAGCCCTGGGTTAAGCTTCTACCTATTGCTATTCAAAGTTCTATCTTTTCTCCACAGGAGAATGTGTTCTCCCTTGGCTGACCACACTTATATAAGAGACTACACTATTCTTTTATGGGGTCTATTATTTTCAATATTACCAATCTCCAGTAAAGATTTACAGAGACAACAAAACAATAATAATACTAATAATATGGGGCTGTGATGGTGTAAAAAAAATTGGTGTCTACAAACATAATTATCATCCTTTAAAAGGTGTATATATGATGATAGAAATACATAAAGATACAAGAGGGATAGGACACATCTCTGAAAAAAAGTGGACCAATGACTAAGGAGTCAGGAAGGGGATGAAGAGCAAGTTGCAGAGCCATAATGAGCATGGTGGAGGGAGAACGATGAAGATGGACTTGAGCAGAAGATAATATAACTGCAAAGGGGACTTGTACTGACTCTATAGCGCAGGATGACCCATCTCTCTCCAGGTGAAACTACAAGTCCCAGCATGCTTTAGCTGCATGGCCATAGCCGATGCCTGACAAAGCATTGTGGGACTTTTAGTTTCACAACACCCGGAAAGTCACAGGTAAGCCAGGCCTGTTATAGTGGGTAACTGGTACTTGCCAAAAACAAGAAAGGTTGAGAAGCGCTATAAGGCATGAAGATTACAATGTGAAATTCCATGGCACCTAGAACCATACAGGATATGTTATACATGCTCAGAAAACCAGTTTAGGTGCTGCCTACATTGTCCTTGACAATGCTGCTTTCTTTTAATGGTGCAGTACTCAAACACATATAGGGCTGTGTTCAGACCACCAGACGTATTGCATATATGTCCGGTGTTTACAGATATTTGATACTGCGCATGCGTAGTATCTTTTTTACGTAATCTTCGTATCTTTTCGTTACGTTATGTCTTAAAGACAGCATATACGTAATCTACGTAACGAAAAGATACGTAAAAAAAAAAAAACATACTATGCACAGTATCAAATACCGGTAAACACCGGATATATATGAAATACGTCTGGTGGTGTGAATCCAGCCCATAGAACGTAAATAAATTATAAAGAAGTTGCCATCATATTTGTTCGGGCTGGATTAAAACTGTTGCCGTTAGCCAATGTCATAAGAAAAGGCAAAGGGGATTGTTATACTTATTTAGCAGGTAGGCGTCAGCATCACAATATGTAGAACATAATAAAGAATAGAGATTTTTTTTGCAAGAAGGGAGGAGCAACCATTAAAGAATTATCTTGTCCCTAAGCGATGACAGCCAGCGGAAAGGACTTTATAATTTACAGCTCTTAAACAGGATTATCTTCCAAATCACAGGAACAGCACGAGACCTTAAAAAGCCACAACGGCTGATAAAAACGGATCCTTTGCATTAAAACAGGATGCACAATAGCTCACAGCAAATAACATGACTATTTCACATATGTGTTACAGAACAGGCATTAAGGAAGGGGAGCAGAGAGTCAGACCAGGCAGGAAGGAAACGGAACAGGAAGGAAGGAAGGGGAGCAGAGAGTCAGACCAGGCAGGAAGGAAACGGAACAGGAAGGAAGGGGAGCAGAGCGTCAGACCAAGCAGGAAGGGGAGCAGAGTGTCAGACCAGGCAGGAATGAAGCGGAACAGGCAGGAAGGAAGGGGAGCAGAGTGTCAGAACAGGCAGGAAGGGAGGGGAAAAAAGTGTCAGACCAGGCAGGAAGGAAGGGGAGCAGAGTGTCAGACCAGGCAGGAAGGAAGGGGAGCAGAGTGTCAGAACAGGAACACACATTTGAAAAGAAAAATCAACAGCCAAGCAATCAGCGAGAAATAAAACGCAGGCTGGTATTTTCATGACGGCAAGCAAGCAAGAGGTTACAAACATGTTCAGATGCAAAACAGAAAAACAAGCAAGTGAATGCACATGAAAGAAAAACAAGCGAGTCTATACATCGGGAGACAGAGCTGAATTATTGATCTCTCTCCAGAAACATTTTTACATTGAGAATTGCAGTAATCAGGAAAAGTGATTTCTAATGGCAGCAGAGGAAATGTCTTGATTACAGAAAGGGAGGGTGGGTAAAAACGGAGAGCTTAAACAGGGGGGGGAATGAATCATGCTGGGATTGATCAAGTAAATTTGGTGCAAGTGTGAGCACTATGAATGAAGCAAGGAGCCGTTAAAAGACTCCAGCGTGAAAAAAATAGCTACATAGAGAGTAAGGGAGCAGAGGTAGCCAGCAGATCACACAAATAAAGAGCAAGTGGAGACTAGCAATCATGTGTAGGAAGGAGAGAGAGGCGTAAGAAGCAGGCAGGCAGGAAACACAAGGCGAGATGATACAATGCAAGCTAACAGGAGAATCAACTGTGTAGTATATGAGCCATAAAAAGGTGGAAAAAAAGAAAAAAAAAAATATATATATAGCTATATTTGGGACTTAAAGACATACTTTATAATAAAGACATGGCCAAGAAGGACAAAGAAAAGCAGACATGACACATATAGTACAAGAGAAGAGAGCATAATGTCACAATATAATGAGGGACCATGCTGTGTGTTGAGGATACGCTAGAGGGTTGGATTGCGGAAGCGAGGAAGAGGGGGCGGCCCGAGGACAGGTATGAAGCAACGGATATTCCGTAATACGGCATTTTGCGCTGATCTCTCATTGATTCCCAACAACCACTGGGGCTGCGTGGAGACTGATAATGACCTCGGGATCTGGCATACACACCCTATTGTCTGTTCTCCTATGAAGTAAAATCAATGAGCTGCTCTGTCTGGGAACCACAGCACCAGACTGTAATAATTGCGAGCAATTAGAGAATCCATCAACATGAATGAACACACACACAAAAGAAATGGCTTTCCGTTTCCGAGAAAAGAGCACAGCACTCGGGGCGATATAGGGGAGCGGGGGTCAATAGCTAGCGCACAACAGTATCCGATCATCTATGAGATGCAAAGCCTAATCCTGCAACAAGTGTGACTGTAGACATCACAGTCCTTTTCACCGTATAAGCTGTAGCGATTTAGTTCTACAATCCAGATGTGGTATTATTAAAAAACAAAAACAACCGACCAGTCTTTTAAATAGTATGGCAGAAAATAAAAATAAAAAAGACTTACAGGCACCGTTTACAGAACAAGGTTCTGTTAATCTATTTCTCAGATCCACCCTAAGGGGACAATACGATAAATAAAAAATAAAAAAAAACACAGGCGCAAGGAAGCAGGGAAAGTGAATGCCGCAGGTCAGCTGTGTGCAACAGAGATCTCAGAGCTCTGATTAGAAATCTATGCATTAGGCCGTGGCCCAAGAAATCCGGAGATAATCAGCACTTGAGGTAGAAATCAATCTTATTTATTAGTAAAATGAAAAAGCAGAAAAACCCCTCCCTACACAAAGGCTGCAGACACAGAGGCATCAGATTTGCAAGGCAAAACATCTCTCTCAACATTGGCACTTTTACATTAGCAACAAATCGAACTCGGACTTATTTTAGCTGTTGATTAGCATTTAGTCCCTAAAAGAAAACAGGACCAAATATATATGATATAGTAGCTTAGTGGCCATTGTGGCTATCATCCATAATAATGCAAATATTCAGACTTGCAAAAATAATGCTACTCCTTGATTGGCTGATCTATGTCAGCCAATCAGAGCAGCAGAGGAGGATTCCTGTGTAAGCATCTATGAGGAATTGTACAAGAACAAACCTTTTCTATGCCACAGTATATTCCAAATTCTAATACATTTTAGCAGTAATATGTTTGTTGGTTGAGGTTTTTTTTGGTACACAAAAGGTAAAAAACGCAAACTAAATTTTTTTTTTAACATATGCCAAATAGTATTAAAATTTAGTTTGTCCTGATTAACATTTTTGTTACCAAGAGCACTGCAAGTCTGACTTTTTTTAATCCTGCGCCTTTGACAAAGCTCATCAGCGAAACGCGCGTCAACGAATTGTGCCTTCCCCGCAGTGCACCAGGGACCTCAACACAGTGTGCTGACTACTTAATTTTCACACCGACAACGCTGACCAGGAGATCCCGGTTTTCTAAGTGTAGGGAGGGTAAGATAAGGCCCCCTGTGGGCTGAAGTGCAAACCGTGAGGTCGCTAGCCCCCTCAACTAGGGTCAGTGTTCTCTACTCTATTACCATAGCGTGTCTCACAGGTCTTCCTCCTTGCATCATTTGCCTATTTGTTGTTTTTTGCAGATTTCAGGTGTGCCAAGTATGTCAGTGTTTTTTCAAGTCATAATAGAATGGTAGCTGTTTTTATGTACACTTAAATTCGCTTCTTTTGGCAGTATTTGTTCAATTTTTTATTAAAATGTTATAAACCAAGTTAGAACCAGTCCTAGAGTTATGATTTTGATTCTGATTGGAAGTAGTGCTAGTTACTAAGGGCCTGATCCAGACCTACGCCGATGCGCTGTGCTTACTAAAGCACAGCGTATCGGTGTTCACTTTCACCGACACTCCTCCTTTCCGGGCGTATGGCCCCTTCCTTACACCGGCTGAAGGCTACCCTAACTTTAGCCGGTGTAAGGAAGGGGCCATACGCTCGCATGTTTGTTTTATGTTTACCATTGATAGATTTGTATTACTGTATTTATGCAACTATACAAACACAGATTTAATAAAGAAGAAAGAGTGATGTGTTATCCCCTATATGCTGTGTAGAAGGTAACATGAGGACCATACCACAGACAACATTCATCAGCTGTCTGAGATGACAGTCACATTCACAATGTGCTCTGCTCCATGGAAGATCCATAACTGCAGATATTGAATTAAATATCACCACAGAGAGCTCAATTCTCAAACAGCCTTTTAAAAGTGGCTAGACAGCATTACCAATGGTCATCAATCTTAGTACCAAAAAAGGCTTATGCGTAACACTAAATGGACTTATGCATCTAGAGCCAATGGATTAAATATGTGAACTCAGACGTGGAAGAACCATGTAAGAGATTCAATTAGATCAGGTGATGATCGCTCTCAGACACAATAACAGAATCGATCAGGCTTTCTGAGTGGTCTGAGCGTGTTACAGGCTCTTTCCTATTCGGATCAGCACAGTGCTGTGCAAAGATAGCACCAAGTATCAGGCATTGAAGGTCCACTGTAAGTCTTGTGTTGCTATAGGTAACGCTGAGAAGTAAAGATCCCGCATCGGGCTTCAAGGTAGGAAAACATCGAACAACTGCTCTTGTTCAGCTACAAGGCAATACCTTGACAGGAAGCAAAAAACACGTGGAATCCATCCACTACAAACAGTCCAAAAAGGCTTTTTGGAACGTAACATACTTGTGAATGGGAGAATCTGTAAATGTTCTGCGAAGGTTTCTTGAAATTTAGCAACACTACCTTATAACCTAGAGCCCCGCAGTACTCCTCCTGTCATAAGCATAGACATTACCCACAGGAAGTCTTCAACCGCCATGTAAGACACGGGACACTTACCTAGAGGAAAGAGAAGAAGAACAGTGTTAGGAACAGGTGTCCCATCCAGTCAAAATAAGAACTCTCCACTAATACTATTAAACCCCTATACAGCAGTACAAATACAAGCAAACTCTTATACAACCCATTGCTTTAGATTCATCAATACATACACATTTACAGCTTTTACCCACATACTATTTACAGATGAAGTTTACAGCACTATGAACGGAAATCTATCTGCAGTATCTTAACCTCAATATGAAAACCACCACTCAGTCTGCTCCTTCAGATCACGCCATTTCACTAAGGTTCATTAGCGTAACTCAGGCCTGCCCACTTTTAATAGCTTCCCTCCGGGAGAACCCAGAGGAAAGCCATAGATGCCTGAAGGGGGCAGGACTTAATGATACAATTTATGCAAATCATGTCATTAACATCCATCCCCTGCCTACCAATTATCCCTTTTTTTAAAAAAGTTTACTAGGGACGGGGGCGGGGCTTGATGACGCAAATTGCACTAGGATACTAGAGTTGCCAGGCAGGGGGCGGGACTTGAGGCACCACGGGCCTTAAGCCCTCTGCAGGAGATTTGGAGGCTCTCCCAGGAGAACTGCCAGAGTCTCCCGTACAGTCAACCCTGGCGTAACTCAACGTCTATAATATAGTTTGTGATTGTAAGGCTTAATGCCAAATATATTCTATCCTAAAACGTAAATTTAACAGCTGTATCAAGGAATCAAGAAAAAAAAAAATAAAACAACCACCACCATGAGCTGGATCAAGAATTACATCAAGAATCCGCATTATCTGCTCATGTGGCAAAAAAGGTTTGTGGCATAGATCTGTGTCGGAAGACTTTGCAACAACAGAGCAAGAACCGTCCAGGAGTATAGTGTGTGTGCATGGTGACCAGGGGAGGGGATGTATGGCAATCATACAGCAAGGACTGGTTACTGTACAACTAAGTCCTGTACGTGCAATGGAAGTGTTCTCCTCTCGAAAGTATGGAACTTAGAGTCTTATTTTTTTTTTTTATAAACTGTCGCTTCAGAGGTGTTGCGCTCCCAACGGCATTTAGGATCAGTCCAATGTTACCAACAGCATTGTATATTGCAGTGAAAAGTAATGCCTATAAATTCTGCTGTAGAACAGGCCATTAAGCAATACACCATTATGTCATATTTGTACATTTCGAGATTTCACAAAATTTTAAGTCTATGAAAATTCACTCAGGGATGGGCAGAGGGGCACCTCGGGTCTCACTAACCCCATGAATGGACGCAGGCCCTAAACTATTGCACATGTATAATTTCAAAGAGCTGAAGGTTGTTGAACATTGAAATTCAGTGCTTTGTGGGTTCTGCATTTTTAGAACACTGAAACAATAAAAAAAATTAAAAACTTGAAAAAGGTAAAACAAATACAAAATCCCAGGCATCGTCTCTCTGAAATAACGGGAGACCAAAGCCCACCAACAAAAAAAAAACAAAAACATTCCCTGTAGCTCAGAATAACTTAAGCTCAATGCACAGGAAATCTTAATGACAAAATAACTTGCTTATCCCACAAAACTCTGGACATAAAGGTTATCGCTTACATTTTCCTATTTAGAAGCCTAATGGCACTCCAATCAGGCTAGTTGTGTTCATCTAGACAGTCTCACGCAGATAGTGTAGAAATGGCATCATGCCATTACTATCCAAGGCTAATCTTATAAGAGACACATTTATGCTGATTACTGATACCCCAGCGAATAGATAGTTATTCCTTATGTCTATTACTTAGCATTGATTGTGTGCATGGCTTGCAAATCTTTGAGCATAGTAAATGCTTGTGTTATGGCTGTATGGTTAAAACTTTATTAACTCTGACATTGCAGACGCTATTGCTCTTAGCAGTGGCTTGCGTCAGTCCTATTATACTTAGCTAATGCTCAAAAGAATGTTGTTAAGTATTTGGCAGACACCTTGCATACAGATGTATTCAACCTAAGGGTCAAGTCTTATAATTAGAGTATAAACAGGATCCTGAGTAGTTTATGTGTATTATTACAGGCTGTATTTCTATTGTTTCTATTTCTTACAATTGCTATAAACACTGTCAAAACATAATCTATTATTTTTACCTAGGGCACAACACAATTGTGATCTAAAAACAGCTACATGGATTAAAAACCAAACCGAACTTTATAAAGGAAAGCACATATTTCCTAATTAAAACAAAAATCACAGACAGACAATCATAGTATCAAAATAGGTCGGCCTGCACTGTAATTGGACTTGGTATGGGTTGCCTAGGTGATTTTGGGAAGGGATTACAGGTACGTGGATCGGGGTTTACAGATCAAAAACATTCATTTTACCATCGGCACTTTTTCCTACACAAACACTTGCACTGAAAACAAACACCCACAATTCTTGCCGTGTCTCTATTATCCGCCAACAAGGGAGCTCATGTGTAATTAATACTTATGATACAATGCAGCTACCGGGTCTACAAAACACTTAGCACTCAAGTGGCCAGATTTACTAAGCTGCGAGAAAAAAAAAAAAGCGGAGATGTTGCCCATAGCAACCAATGAGATTCTAGCTCTTAATTTCCTATTATATATTAGAAAATGTAAGATAGAATCTGATCGGTTGCTATGGGCAGCATCTCCTTTTTTTTCCCGCAGCTTAGTAAATCTGGCCCAAGGTGTCGTGAAAATACAACTCCCAGTATGCTCCAACAGCACAGGTATAGCTAATACATGGTAAAGCCTGATGGGACTTGTAGTCTCAATACCTGGAGTGCTGCAGGTTGCCTATGCATGTACCATACAATAATCCGTCTACTGGGTCAACCCTACTAGGAGGGAAAGCTCTAATTATTGGGTTGTACGTGAAGTCTCCCTGGCTATTAGAGTGTTATATCAGGAGCTGGGGGGGGGGGGCATCACTTTGAATCCAGCTTAAAGCTACTGTGCACTTGTACAGCTGTCATTTTATGCAGGGTTGCAGACTTTTCAAACCTTCACAAAGAAGTGATAGAGACGCAATTTATGCAAATCATGAACCAAAGCCCCGCCCCTTACCAACAATGGTCTTTTTCATAGTATTACTAGGGGTGGGGGGTGGGGCATGATGAGGCTAAATTTAACATCACATTCCGCCCAGTCCCTAGTAACACTATGAATGGTAGAGCTGCTAGGCTGGGGGTCGGGAGGCTGTGGATTGCATAAAACACCAGCCTCAAGCAGACCCTCCAACATGACCCATTCCATTAGGTACAAAATACTCTTCCCCTCAGTTTCCAACTGTCATTCACCTGGTTTAAATGCATGAACTAATATTTAAAAAACTATTTGTATCTTTGACAATGGTGGTTACCATAGTAACTGACAGTTGGAAACTGAGGGGAAGAGTATTTTGTACCTAATGGAATGGGTCATGTTGGAGGGTCTGCTCAAGTCCCCTGCGGGAGTTTTGCCAGCTCTCCCGGGATACAGAGAGCACTGCCCGAATTTCAGGAGTCTCCTAGATATTCCGGGAGAGTCGGCAACCCTGATTTTATGACATTGTAATACAAAAGTAACGCAGACTGAGAATAGCAGTTATATGAGCAAATACTGCCACAACACTATATAAATACACGATGCTGTATAAAGGCAGAGACATAAACCTTGGCCACATGTGAATGAAAGCCTTTAAGGCAACACCAAAGACATTGGCATATCTACCATTGACCTGCTGCACGTGTTCTCTCTCACTGCTGCTTAAACATTATTGAGTTAGGAACCATCAAGGTTTACAAATATAATTAAAAGTCTACAAACAATCCCTATCAATATCATCATTAAGTCAAGTAGAAGGCATGCCTCCAGCAAACTGTCTATGAAAGGACCTCTCTATGCTGTACAGTACATACATAGCAGACCTGGCCAACCTGTAACGCTCTACATCAGTGTTTGCTAACCTGTAGCATTCCAGGTGTTGGCAAACTACAATTCCCAGCATGCTTTGTCAGGTATCCGCTATGCTTTTGCAGTTAAACATGCTGGGACTCGTAGTTTCACAACACCTGGAGTGCCACAGGTTAGCCAACACTTCTCTAGGTGTTATTTAACTACAAATTCCAGTATGCTCCCAGAATATAGGTGGTAGGTGGCAAAGGATTCTGGTATTTGTAGTTTCACAACACCTTGGTTGATTCAGCGAATCATCTTCCACTCTGTAGAAATCCCCTTCTGTATTACCTCCTAGATACAGGCTACTTATTGACCTATCCAAGCACCGCACAACAATTAAACACAAAATGCACACCTGGCTTATCACATTAGGACCGGCTGCATTTCATGCTCTCTGCATATGCTGATCTCAGCACTGCTTCAATTATCACAATGTTGTTGCTTTTTTTTTTCTTGAAGCAAGAGGCCCAGTACATTATATATTGGCGAGAGACTCGACAGGCACTCCAATATGCCGCGCAGTAAATACAACGCCAATACAGCACGCAGGATCCGGGCTAATAAATTCAGTTCATTTGTTAAACAGGAACAAACTCATAAATCCGATACTTTATCTGATAATGAAAATAAAAAAAAATATATAAATAAGAAAACACCTTAGTGTGCAGGGAAAAACATTTATAAATCACAAAGACAAAAGGCCTGCACCCACCGTGACATGGAGAGAATGAACAAAGGCAACAGGGGTGTGTGGGGTCAGGCAGCAGAATGGACGAGGGGAAATAAAGTAAAGGTTGTATGAAGAAGACGACCCTTCAGGGTAGAACGAAGGGATTAAAAGCAAAGCCAATATATTGTGGACACAGAAGGAGACCTAGACAATGAAAACGATGGTGGGGACTTAATAGCCAGCCAGATATTGCCTGAAGCTAGTCACATACTATGGACCAGTACACTCTGAGAGGACATGCTTATTGTGTTAGCTCACATGAGCAGGGCTCTCAATCCTAGTGTTGTCCCCTCCTCTACCACCCCCCCCTCACTTTGTACCTCCTTGTACCCATCTGCGACCCTTTTACCCTGTCCCCACCTGGTGGCTCTCTCTCAACTCTATCTCCTCCTCTTTGATCTGCCAAGCTTGACAACTCGCATTTTGCCTTTGTCTGTGCTTTGTGCTTGCTTCACTTTATTGTATTTTTGTGATATTTTTATATTTATATTATACTTTATTACGTACTGTGCTGTATTTTGTATGGCGCTGCGGACACCTTGTGGAGCTCTATAAATAAATACTAACAACAACAACAACAACGTCTATAACCGGAAGCAGCGGTCAGAATTTTTTTTTTTTTTGTGTTTATAACTGTCAGAAAGCGTTGTAAGCAACATTCTACCAGATACAGACCGTGCTTCTACTGCGTTAGGGTGCCAAGCGCAGCAGCAACGGTGATCCCAATGCCAGATCCCCGTTGTATTGTTACTGCCATGCAGCTGAGCTGAGGCCACTCCCCTTGCACATCTGGGAATACGATAGCCAGTCCCTGCCTTGTAAACAAAACAAAAAATGGGAAGGGGGGGCTCTGAAATCTGAATCGGATATAAGGGGTATACGTAGACACCTTTCCAGCTCCACCTTTGGCTAGTCATTTAAAAGACTTCCAGCATCGAAATCCCGAGGATCTAAAACCATGATGGAAGTCTGCTGTGTGAGCATGCAAACGTTTCCACTCCCATAGATCAGAATACGCCCTGGATAAGTCTGGACAGGGCTGCGCAGAACGCAAAAGGCGCAATAAACAGGATCCAAACACAGAAAGGAGGGGAAAGTCTGACCTGGGGATTCGGCCATGTGTGTTGTCCCCAGATATAGGGGACATTGCATAGTAATCACTTACCGCAAATGATTGTGGCTACACCCACACCGCCTACTCTAGTAGGACGAGAACAACGGCAGGGTCCGCTCGTGCATATGATAATCAGCTAATCGACCCCATTATTGGCTAGCTTTACACACAAAATCAATACCCCTTTGGTTAGACAGTAGAGATTTTGGGGATTAATCATCATTTATGTAAAAAGTGTCATATCAGCCACTAGTACAGCCCCCTCTTTAACAAGACTAAAACAGCGCCACCAGATGGCCAATTTGTAGTGAAAGAACACATGCTTGTTGCACTACAGAATGCTAGATTTACTGAGCTGTGAAAAAGGAAAAGTGAAGATGTTGCCCATAGCAACCAATCAGACGCTTGCTTATATTCTATATTATGTAATAAAAATGTCAGAGCTAGAATCTGATTGGTTGCTTTGGAGAACATCTCCAGTTTTTCCTTTCCGGCAGTTTAGTAAATCTGGCCCCTGGTATCAGCTCTGCATATGCTTTTCCTAACCAATATTTCTGCAGTAACCCCCATTTTACGCAAGACCGCTTACTTAGGCATCTGGAATATAGTTGTTCACAGTAAGGTATCAAGACTATTAGTTTGTATCAACAACATACAGAAACACGCTCAAAATGCAATACATTTGCAGTGTCCTGTTGAGAATTAGCTGTTCAGTTTTAAACATCTTCAGGAAATTGCACAGTAAAAGACAGTCTGCACAGTAAGCCGTCGATTCAAATCCTGATCTGTTACACTGTAGCCGGTCTGTGTTCACCTGCCATATTGTGGCATCAGGACAATGGTTTCCCTTTAATGCTCATGTCATGAAAATGCATTATGAGGGGGACGGACTCCTGTACCATAAAGCATGGGAGGCAAGCATAAAGTCACCGAGACTGGGCATGACAGATGCTGCAGCCTTTGAACAGTACAAAAGTAAAGATTATGGTGTAATTAAGACACAAACTAAACAGTGATTATCCCAAGCAACCAGGCTTCAATCAGAAACCACCAGCAGTATACACCTACAGCAAGGACTGCAATTAAGTAATAAGATCTTTATGACACACACCTACTTATTATTCATGGTCAACAAACCTCCACAAGTCATAGTAAGTTAGAAATACAGCACAAGTGCAAACTAGATAAAAGAATAAAATAGCAATAAAACATAAAAAAAAAACGGTTACACAATGTTTGTTAAAAACTTGATACAAAACTGTAAACATTGAACATCCGAAAAATAACTATTTAGGGTTATTTTTAAAAAAAATTTATTTACAAATAAAGCTTTATTTATTTTTAAAATCTATTTAAGACATTTTATGAAGCAGAGAGAACAGTGTTAGAACATTTGAGGCAATGGAACATGGACAATAATAACTATTTCAAGCCTCCGACTCGGAACAATAAATAAACTGACTCACAAGGAAAGTTAGGGTGACTTGTCATAAAGTCTGTGCAGATTTAAGGATTCCATTTAATTTTAGAAATTGAAATTCTTTCCTTGCAATGTGAATTATGTGGAAACTTTCCCTATTTAGAGGGCCCCCAGATCAGATATGGTCCTTTTTTTTTTCTGAATCTGTAGATATATAGGAGTGAAGTATACTTTATGGGAGTCAGCTGTCTATTACTTTACGATAACTTTGAAATGTGTAAAGAGGGTTTCAAATGGTTGAGCACTGTACTGTTTTAGGCACATAAAAGACAGGCGTTTCGTAATAAGGTTATTGGTGAATAAATTATCTTTTGAAGAAAAATATGCACAGCGGGAATTCTAAGTAATTAAGTGGATAGTCGAGATGAAATAAAATTTAAAAAAAAAACCCCAAAAAAAAAAAAAAATCCCACATAAAACAAACTAGAGTTCTGCACAAATCTGTAAATTACTTTGTATACTCGTTAAGCGTATTTTCTAACGGAATAAGACACTGATTTAACACATTAGGTAATTCATCATACATTTTGGGGCAGGAGGGTGAGGTGTGTAGTATGGACAATGGTAAGAAAACTGGCAGGTGTAACCGAACTACTTCCATCTTACAGGTTTGTTAACCGACACTTGCCAGATACACTATGGTAACGCCAGCTCTTCATGTGTTCTGAATTACAATAATCCTAAAGTCAACCCTAATTACGCATTAAAATCTAATTACTGACTGATACGGCACCAGCAACAGTTGACAGGATGCAGACAGCGGTGAAGCAGAGGCAGACAGGACAGGGGAGAGATAAAAGAAGAGCACAAAGTGCTGAGAAGAAACAGAAAAGGAGGAAAGAGATAAACAGAGAGAGCAGAGGGAGACACGCGGGAGCAGGGACAAAGGGAAACCATGCCGATCATATAGTGCTCAGCATTTTTCAATATTAAAACCCTTTAGACAGCCTCCCATCACATGATGCGCCAAATACTGTGAATCTGGGCCTCTGCAGAACCCCGGCAGATATCTTTGTCTGTCACCCAGGGCCAGATTTACTAAACTGCAGGTTTGAAAAAGTGGAGATGTTGCCTATAGCAACCAATCAGATTCTAGCTCTCACTATCCTATTACATACTAGAAAATGTCAGCTAGAATCTGATTGGTTGCTGAGGGCACGATCTCCACTTTTGCAAACCCACAGCTTAGTAAATCTGGCTCCTATAGTTACTTCATGGGGCATGTAATGATAATTACATAATAGGATGCACACCCAAAATAAAATCCATATTCTGCATGGTATTGCTGCTTTAAAAGCTTAATCTTTTCCCACCTCGTGGCATGTGACATTCAGAGGGGAAATAAAATCTAATCCACCTCCATGGTATTACTTAAAATATAAACAAAAAGGTCAGCCTGGATGTAACCTTATAAGGTGCCCGTGTCCCTGAAGCTTAGGTTAGAGGGAAGCATTGCTGGAGTCAGGCACATGTTAATACATGTCTCAGTACCCACAACTTTCAAGCTGCGTAACACACTGATTTAGCTGTACAGGTCGAGACCTGCTTGGACTCCATTAATTGCTCGCTGGAAAGGGTGTCCTTGGGACATAGAGAATTAATATGAAATTAGATTCTACTTATAATATATATTCTCAGTCCCTGTGCCATAAAGTATACCAAACAACCACACACAAGGTGTAAAAAACCTTCAGGAGGACAGTAAAATGATTGGGGTATATAAACAGCTTACATCATCAGGCATAGGCTACCTGCAACAGTCCAAGGGCCAGATTTACTAAGCTGTGGGAGAGGAAAAGTGGAGATGTTGACCCATACCATCCAACATGACCCCTTCCATTGGTTGAACAATACTCAGCTCTTGAGCTTCCAACTGTCACCCACCTGGTTTTAATGAATTAACTGATGTTTGAAAAGCATAGTTCTCTTCAACAAAGGTAATTACCATAGTAACTGAAAGTTGAAAGCTCGGGAGTAGAACATTTTGTACCTAATGGAATGGGTCGTGTTGGAGGGTCTTTTGACCATAGCAACCAATCACAATCTAGCTCTCACTTTCCTATTACATACTAGAAAATGTCAGCTAGAATCTGATTGGTTGCTATGGGCAACCATCTCCACTTTTCCTTTCCCACAGCTTGGTAAATCTGGTTCCAAGTATTGTGAGACTACATGTTGATGACTACATGCTGTTGGAGGATGCTGGAAGATGTAGCTTCCCAACATCTGGCACGCCAAAGGATGTCTAGGCCTGGTTTACATTAAGTCATACATTTGCTTAGTTATCCAGTACATTCATAATGACCGACAACAATTATTACATGCCCAGCAATGAATGATAGATAGTTCATGCTCATCTGCTGGCCAAATAATGAAGATAAATAACAGATGGCAAGCAGGAGAGGTAATATGTGTACACAGGGAGAACCTACATTTTCTAAACGAAAGAATTTTAAAACAGGACAGATGCTAGTTTGCTAGAATGCTAGAAAGCAGCGGTAAAGCACAGTTACAAACTATTCTCTTTCAACAACTCCCCTGAAAATCAATTTTTGTTCTAATAAAGTGCCATGCAGCGAGACCTATTCTACGAGTGGCCCACCTTCTGCCCCTTTCTAACTCTATAAGCATGGCCTGTACCATACAGCATTTCCCAGAATCCTCTGCTCCAACTGGCTACAATCACCTGCAAAATTAAACCCCTAATCAGTTAAGCAAAAAAAAAAAAAAAGCCAAAACAATCTGACAGGTTGTAGTAATAGCAATGTTCAGGTTAGGTTCCATTATAGAACCTGAACATTTTTATTTCTACTGACGGTCATCAAATTGGGAGTTCTATACGCACAGCTCCCACTCTAGATTGTCAACACTACTACCATAGTCTAACCATAGCCATCCTTTATAAACCACTAAACCATCATTTCCATGGGCACATCAGGCTGTTTTTATATTTGACTCCATGTGATATGTACTGAATAAATCAACAAAAACAACTGAAACAGCCCCTTAAGCTTTATCTTGACTATAAAAATAGACATTTATTGACATCATAAGTATTGTGCCACATGGCTCCAGGTAAGGCATGCCAATCAATTGTCCTCAGAGGTCGGATAATTAATTAGTTGTGGTTAACCAGTCATTTCAATTGACTGACTGTAAAACTAAATTCACCCGTTTGAGGTTGTTCTTTAGTTGGTTAGTGCATGTCTAAACAAGAGCTTCATCATGAAGATCAAAGAAAATCCTGGAAACCGAAAAGCATCAAACGAAGGTTATAAAACGAACAAGGTTTAATTTCCTCCATAGAGAATGGTTAACGTCTATAGGAGACTATCTTCCAAAACATGGCATAGATGGGGGAAAAAAACACAATAGTCTCCAAACTTTCCAGATTCGGGGCCGTATACAGAGATCCATTTTCACTGTAAGTCCTGCACGTATTTTTCGGTACCTTTCAACTGCGCGGAAATCACACAACTAGTGATCTTCTGACAGCACATGAGAGGATGATGTACCAGCTAGAGAGACAATCTATGGTCCAAAGACATTTTATTTTGTCCTAACTAGTATCCAATCCAGGACTTCTACAGTTCTAACGTTCTGGACACATATTAAATTCCAACAGGAAAAAACAACATCCTATACCAAAATTCACTTTCTGTTTTGTTTGGCCATGGTATAAAGACAAATATTTATCATTAAAATATTTTTTTGCTGATCTGTGGTAAAACCCTAAGGCATTTCATAATATAAAAATAATAAAAAGTGTGGGGTGTGCTTTTTATAGCACTGGTATGATACAGTACTTTGCCTTAAGAGATTGTAAATATCCATATTTTTGAAGGCAAGGAAGTCTACTCCCTGAGGGGAAAAAGCTTAATAAAAATTCATGATTGCATGCAAGGGATTCCATACACATGCAAAGTAGATACTATAGGCCTGGAATATCATTCATAAAAGCCTATGGCAAGAAACAGCACTGGCATTGCTACAAACAGCGTATGACGCATGAAATAACTTTATTCTGTCAGTAGTTACTATAAACAACCTCCACAGTGTCCATCATTATCAACAGGTCAACATAATTAGCCTTCACTATAGTAGCATCAAACTGCTTAATACCGCTACACATGTTGACACCTGGCTTTTGATGTGATAGAGGGACAAAGGGCCTGATCCAGACCTACGCTCGCATGCGAACGTACGCTGATCGTAAGCGGAAAAAAACGGCAGAAAAAACGCACTGCGCATGTGCATAGTGACAACTTCCGGTTGTACTAAAGACCTTTTCGTAGCGGCGATTCGGGCGTCCGTATATATTTTGCGTATTCCGACGACGGGGCGAGTTTATAGTACGAAGTTAGTACGGACGCTGGAGTTAAGGAATGTAGGCGGGGGAGCCATTTAAATTGTACAGTATGGGCGTGCTTAGGCCGCTACGAACAGCGTGTCGCTACGAAAATACGTACGAACACACGGAAAAGTTAGGGTAGGGCTCGGCGGGCGTAATGAAAGGAAGGTAAGGGGAGTGTCGTGGGAGTGAAAGTTTTTACACTGGAGCGTAAGTCTGGATCAGGCCCAATGGGCCTGATCCAGAGCTACGAAATTGGCCGATTTCGTGCGAGCGTACGTCAGTTTTTGCGTATTTTCGTACGAAAATTCGCACTGCGCATGCCCAGTATGACAGCTTCCGGTCGGCTGGACGACATGAGCGTATAGCGGTCGTATGGTGTGCGAATTTTTCGCTCGAGGGGCGTGCATTCAGTACGACGGTCGCCTGGGCGCTCGTTTTACAACAGGGAGGCGGTGCTAAGGCCGTACACTTTGCGTATTATGTGCGAAAATTCGTCCGGCCGACGGTAGTACCCAGTGTAGGGTATAGCCGCCGTAAGCAGGTACTTTACTATGGGAGTGTTAGGGGCGTGCATGTTTATTCGCACGGTCGAACGCATTCGCCCGCCGTGCGAATTTTCGTAGCTCTGGATCAGGCCCAATGTCACTGAAAAATAGTCCCTATTTGCCATGCAAATGATCTTTTCTAATATATAATAATAAATTATAACTTTATATTTACTATTTGAAACAAATTAAAAATTTTAAAAATCAATTTCTATACATTTTAAGTGGGCTTTGTGTACAAAAGGGGGATCCTTTTAGGTTAGATCTGTTCAATTTTTAATGATCCCAGGGCCATTGTTAATATTATGTCATTTTCCATCTCAGTCACTAGAGGCCACCACTTACACTTCACAAACCCTTAGCCAATATCCATATCACCTCAGAAGTCATTAATTTTTTAAA